>JAAXCT010001268.1:0-203306 GCA_012490785.1 Eragrostis nindensis
AGGATCATAAAGTAGGTAGTTCATACAATGCCATAACAGATTACGAACACGCTACAGGAAGCCATGTTCTTTACAGAAAATAGTTAGGAAATCAATCATTTCAGGTCCTGTTTCCAATTCCAGGAAAAGCCCCTTCATGTACTCATCCTTGCAAACGTGTGCAATGGCATAGTACTGAGCACTGCCTTTACGGACTCCAGCTTGCAATGCAATGTTTTTTATTGATTGGAATTCTGCCATCTGCTTCTCCTTTTCTTCTTGCACCCTCATTCCTTCTGCCTCTGTTTTTCAGCCTCCAATTCTGCCTGCCTCTCCATGAAAGAACTCCTCTTCTCGGCCGTCTGCGTGGTCAGGTGCAGGAACTTGTTTAAAATTCGCACCACAGGGCTCTTTGTCTTTGTCCTCTTCACTGGGCTTGTTCCCGTCGTGCTGCCACTGCTAGCCCTCTTGTGGCTCCCGGATGACAAAGGAATGCAGTCATCATCATAGGCACCATCTTCACCATCGTCCCCATGGTCACCATCGTCACCATCGTCACCATCTCCAGGGAGATAGCCAGTGGAACCATCAACAGCTACTCCAGCAAATATTTGCTCAAGTAGATCCAGATACGAGGGAGGACCATGCTGCAGCTTTTTCAATTCACTGTTTCCCTGAAATTAGTAGGCCATTTTACTAACCCAGTAACCAATATATACCAAATAAATTGAACGGAACATTGCAGCCAATTCGAACCTTAGTATTCTGCTCCCACCATGTTCCATCTGCCTGCGGCCATCCATCAGGACGTCTGCCTAAGCCAGTCCTTCTAGTGGTGATATCCTTGATGAAGCCATACATTGTTTTCAATTGCCTAATCCTGTTTCGAATCTGTGTCGTGTCGTGCCTCAAATTTGTTGCAGCAGCGAAGTACCGATCACAGATGAGGGAGTAACCTCTAGATGACATAACGCCATTGGTGTAATTTCCCATGTTCATTTGCTCCAAAAGCAATTCACAGAGAACTTTATTGTTGTGTTCAGACCAATTTGCCTTGTCAGTTCTACGAGTCTACAAATTGGATAGCACAGCAACTATTGAATTACTAGGATCATACGCGAGTACCATATAGTACAAGATGTTGCGAACAATCATATACCTGCGTGTAGGGAGCCTCGGATCCCTCGTCGTCATCGCCATCGTCCTCCTGAGGCACGAATCCAGTACCTCTTCCCATGCCTGCGAGGGGACTGGTTCCGGCCACACGTCGACCTGCTCGGCCTGCACCACGGCCTGCACCGACTCGAGGGCCGCCTCGACCACCGCGAGCATGACGTAGTCCGATATTGCGGCGAGGGTTCGGAGGACGGCCTCCGCTTTCCCTCCCCCGTCGCCCTCCGCTTCCCCCGTCGCCGCTTCTCCGCTGCTCCCTTCCGCCGCTCCCCGGATCCGCTGCCGTAGCCGCCGCCTACGCCGGATCCGCCGCCGAAGCCTCCCGCTTCTGCCGCCGTAGCCTCCGCTTCCCCCGCCGTAACCGGCGGATCCGCCGACGAAGCCGCCGGATCCTCCGCCGAAGCCGACGGATCCTCCGCCCAAGCCCCGCCGCCGGATCCGCCGTATGCAACCCCGGACGAACCTCCACTGGCAGGTACGCGTCGAACGGCGACAGTTGGGGACGCCGTGGCCCTGCGAGTTGAGATCCAGGCCGTCGAACTCCAGCCGCGACGCATTGCCTCTGCTACCTCGGCGGCTGCCGTCGTCAGAGAACACCGAATGGACGGGGGAATACGGATCCGCCTGCGACATGAAATCCCGGGTACCGTCTCTCCCGAAGCCGGCCATGGACGATGCGCAGGGCGCACCACACGGCGACAGATCTTGTGCCGCCGGGAACGGCTACCCGAACAAGCAGAGAAGACGCGGAGGCGCAGGAGGAGGCGCGCGGAAACTCGGCGGCACGGCGGGAGTGCGGCTGCGGCGGCGCGCGCGGTGGCTTGACCTAGAGTGAGCCAGGGTTGCGGATGAGGACGACAGGGGTATCGACGTCCTGTGGCTGGGGTAAGAGCTGTTTTTAGCGGCGTTTACGGCCTCCCCGGGGCACAAACGATTTGGGGCCTCAAAAGGGCTTTAGCACTACAGTTTTGAGGCCCGTTCGGCAGCCATGCCACTAAAAATTACCACTAACGGCCTTTTGAGCCCCCAACCGAACAGGCCCTAACTTTTTCGGTGTCTCTTGCCTTTACCTCTGGTCTGGTCCAGTCGCAGTACTACCGACTCCCGAATCCATGGCACAATGGACCATCCCCTGCAATGTACTGTTCACTTTCCTGCTGAGCAAATCTTAGCTGAATAGGAGCATCTGATCTCAGTTGCAAATGATTGTGATCCGCACGTACGGCAACAACACGTTTGCAACTGGGCATGCCTCACTCTGTTACAGGGAAAAATTCCGGACCTCCAATGCAAGCCCTTGTTGCCGTACGTGGTCCTGTGTCGACGATCTCTTTGGGAGATCCTCATGATCGATCCTGTTGGGTTGGCGCCATTTTCCTTTCCGTTCAGGCAGACAGGCACCGCTGTTGTACAATTTTACTCATCGTCATCTGGCTGTCGATCGCGGCTTGTGCTGGGTTCAGGTTTATTCATTCTGACCATGAGGAGCAGAACTGAAAAGGAAGCTGAAGGTGGCGACCTACCGAGAGCTGATGAACATTGCAGGCCGTGCACCACACTATCATAATACGACGTTTTTTCAGATGGCATGCACGCCGGTGATGGACAGTTAAAAAAGGAAGCAGGGGAACATGGATGGCAATTGCGGAGCAGAGCTCGTACCGCCACAGGACGCATATGCACAGCACAAAGAAAAGCAAACTCCTCCTCCTAATAATGTCATGACGCCGTTCAATTATCTATTATCTTAGTATTTGAAGGTCCAAAGGAGCCACCACGTTCGCTCTCAAGGCCACGAAATTATCACGTTAATCAGAAAAAAGAAAAGCTATGAGCCGTTGGATTTTATGAAGATTGAACGGTCTAGATTAACCCAAAGAGTCCTTGCCAACTCCAATTTGGAATAGCTAAAATTCGGAATAGATGAATTTAATAGGAAAAATATTTCTTGGCTAACGTTTCATGAGGACCACGTTAATCTAAATAAAAGATCTAAACGGTTGGTCGTATCCTCCTTAATTATAAACGGTTGGATCTGTAGAGTTAATGTGCTGCTGTATTTGAATTCTGTGCGAAAAAAAAGAACCACCACCACCGCGTTGGGTTATATCTCGAATGTCTAGGTGGAAACAGTCACAAATAATAATTATAAGGAACAACGATCGATGACATCTGTTTCCATGGCGTTGCGGAGCTTCGGCTCGACGGGAACAAAGCTACGGCCCTCTACGCCATGAGATGAGCACCAAAGGCAATCAAAGCTGGAGATCGAAGCGCTCTACGAACTAGATCCGAGAGAGATACAGCGGGGAATAGGCTTGACGCCGGATGTGTGGTCGTCGAAGAGGTAGTCATTGTGTGATGCTAATTCCGTCCTAGGCTCACGGGAAGCGATGACCACGGTTTGGCTTCATCCTCGACATCATTGCGTTCCTGGAAAGCAAAACCACGATAACACCTGAGATTTGGCAAGGCAAAGAGGCTCTCAACAATAAGATTGAAAAGGAAACCCGGATCAGTTCAGCGATATCGATATGCTCATTGGAGTTGAGGATACGGTGGTTGGAAAATTTTGGCTTAAACTCACAAACTGATCAACTCTAGCTGTCGATCTCTCGCTAGGCGCAAGAGATCGAGTATCTACAAGATGACATGAAATCGAGACGGCGTGGTAATCCGCAGTGTGACGTGGAGTCAATCTATAAGTAATAGAGAGAAGACACATGCTCGGTTGAATAGAGGTCTAGATGCAGGCTTTGCCGGCGGTGACGAGATAGTCAGAGCCAACGGGACATGGGCAACAGCGAAAGCGAGATGGATGGAAGACAACTAGAAGGGAGAATGACAACGGAGGATGAAAGGAGTCGCAACGATTGTGAGTGCTAGACCCCGACTTATATATAACATAGCCTGGTGCCGTCATGCATGACGCCTGGACGCCGAGCGTGGCAAGAAGCTCCAGCGGCCTCATTGCTACAACAACATTACGCTTTGAAGTCCCCTTGCACTGGCGCCATGGTGTGCATATTTGCAGGTGAAGCAATGTATCGCTACGCTACTTTGTTTGGATTTGATCGATGAGTGGCCCGAGACGCAACTACCAAGAAAGCCACCAAAAACACGGTTGTGAAGGTGAGTGCCTGAAAATGCGATCCACTAGAACACCTTGCTCCGTTTCCTAGCTCCTTTCTTAGAAAAAAGGACAAAAAAAAAGAAAAATGTGCACAATTTATATCCAGTAGGGGGCAACCCCTCCTGTTCTTTCAAACAAAAAAAAAGGACAAAAATGCGCACATTTGTATCGTGGACCTTGCATGTGATTCAGGTTTGTAGCTTAACTTTCTAAGAGCGTATTGAAATATGTGGATATATATGAATGGTTGGTCAAATTATTTGGAAATGGTGGAATATATTTCATTATAATAAAAAATATAACTAACACCAAAGAAATACGCTGAATTTGCATTGAAGCCAATGCACTATGTTATTGTGGAAGGCATAAAAACAAAATTTACAGCAAAACGCACGTAGGAACAAACATGCCAATTGCACATAAAAATATGGGGTGGCTTGGCGAATGGTCAGGTGGCAAGCTGGATGTCCAACAATTCAAATAGCATATGTTTTTTCAAGATTATCACGCATTCAATGCACAAGATTCTCTTTGTAACAAAATACTCCCTCCGTTGTTTTTAAGTGTCATTTTAGATTTGAGCATAAAAATTAAAGAGATATGAAAAGGTAGAGAGCGTGCTGAAAATGATAAGCAGTGAATGAGTGTGTGTGTGTGGAGAGAGAGAGATGCATTAGGAAGTGAGAATGAGATTAAAGTGGAAAACTACGTGTTGCTATAATGACATTAAAATAGAACGGATGGAGTACTTAGTACTTCATAACTTTTATGTTAATCTATAATTAGTTGTTTAAGATCTTTGAAAAACTAAATACAAACAGATATTGATATGACACAAAAAACAATTATATAACTGAAGATTATCACGCATTCAATGCACAAGATTCTCTTTGGTAACAAAATACTCCCTCCGTTGTTTTTAAGTGTCATTTTAGATTTGAGCATAAAAATTAAAGAGATATGAAAAGGTAGAGAGCGCGCTAAAAATGATAAGCAGTGAATGAGAGTGTGGTGTGTGTGAGAGAGAGATGCATTAGGAAGTGAGAATGAGATTAAGGGGGTGTTCGTTTCAGGGGCTAAAATTTTAGCCCCTGTCACATCAAAGAGGATCTTGTCATTTAAGAGTATTAAATAAAGTCTAATTATAGAATTTTTTTAACAGATGGTGCTAATTTACGAGACGAATCTAATAAGCCTAAAATCTATGTTTTGCTACAGTGGTGCTACAGTAATCATCTCTTAATCACGTCTTAATTATCCTCATTAGATTCGTCTCACACGAATTAGCCCAGGGTTCTGCAATTAGTTTTGTAATTAGACTTTATTTAATATTTTTAAATGGCAAGATTCTCTTTGATGAGTTGCTATAATGACATTAAAATAGAATGGATGGAGTACTTAGTACTTCATAACTTTTGTGCTAATCTATAATTAGTTGTTTAATATCTTTGAAAAACTAAATACAAACAGATATTGATATCACACAAAAAAAATTATATAACTGAACTAGCCGCGTAATCTTGCGCGGGCCAACTTACTAGTTGGAAAGGAATCTACGGACTTGCACCGATCGGAGGAGGAGGCGCGCTTCAATGCATGTGAATGATGGCAGCTGCTTCAGTGCGTACTGTAGCGGTGGCCGTGTAGTACCTCCGTCCCATAATAGTAGTCGCTATTGACTTTTGATCATCACGTTTGACCGTTCGTCTTATTCAAAAATTTTTTGCGAAGATTGAAACAAATATGTCATGATTAAACTAATACTGATGAAAAAACATGTGATGAAGAAATAATTAATGTTTGCACGAAAAATTCAAATAAGACGAATGATCAAACGTGGCAATCAAAAGTCAACAGCGACAACTACTTTGGGATGGAGGTAGTACGTCCGTAGAGGCTTTGCTTCAGAGGTCGAGGTTGTTGTCGCCGGACAGAGGAGAGGACAATGCAGATAGATCGGGCACTCTCATCATGCTTGCATGCTTGAGCGCAAAGTGATCCTATCTTATCATCATCTTCTCATCGTACCAATAACCCAATCGGTATTACTTACCTGCAGAGGTGATGATAATACTAGTACTTGTCTTCAGAAGGCAGAAACAAAAAACACAATCTGTACTGTGTTTTGGGACGAACATATGAGAAACCACACAATCTGAATAAAGTTACAATGGAAAAATAACTTGGGACTGGGGTTCAGAAGGCAACTCTCTACGTACACTTGCGGCTCTAGAATGACATTCCGAAGAGACTACAATAATAAAACTATATAAGTTTTAGACAAAAATCATACCACAAAGCGTTTGTAGTCCAACGGTTAGGATAATTGCCTTCCAAGCAATAGACCCGGGTTCAATTTACTTTTTTGCCTTTTGTGTTATTACCCAACTGGCATTCATAGTAGCAATGGAGTTTCCCTTTCAGAAAAAACATCTCTAGACTAATAAGAAACTGCGGTTGCTCTTCCTATCTGCTAATAAGCTCTTGCCAAAGGTAATTATATGGGGTATCGCGTTTTTACCCCTGCTTTGCATTTCAATTGTGATTTTACTCCTGAAAATTTAGAGTTTGCGATTTTACCTCTTAAATTTCAAAACAAAAACAAAGTTTACCCCTCGTAGGGGCAAAGTCACGCTTCAGTTTGAAAAACCAAAGGTAAGATCGCAAAGTTAAAAAAGAAGGGGTAAAATCGCAGTTGAGAAGCAAACCAGAGATAGAAAATCAATAATCCCTAATTAAATTGCCGGCATCGAAAATATCCCCAGGATATTACTTCAAGACATGACAGGAAGCTTTCCGAAATTGTGCCCTTCTGCTACTGATAAAGTTCTTGTTAGGATAAATTACCGATGTCGAAAGTAATCAATCACCGACATAATAACAAAGAAACGTTGATATTTTTGTCAAAAAAGAAAAAGAAAAAAGAAATTTGATATTTTCCTCCAAAAATAGAAATCAAAAGAAAGAAAACAAACGTTGATGTTGTGCTGGTGGTGAGTCCTTGTATTAAAAATAATCACTGCTAACGATGCCAAAAAGCAGAGCATGCACTCGTTGCTTTCATCATAGCTTTTTCTTATTAAGGGCGCGTTTGCTTGGCTCCCAACGGCCGCCACAGAGCGCCGCCGCCAGAGCCGCGGCGTCGGCGGGAGCCAAACGGCCCTGCGCCACACTTGCGGCGTGCCGCAGCTCGCCACAGGCTCGTAGGTCATTTCCCTGAGTGTGGTGGCCGATTCGTCCGCCACACCCGCGGCGCCGCCGTAGCTGCGGTAGGGTGCGGCTGCGGCGAGAGCCAAACAGGCCCTAAATTTGCTAACCCAACTTGAACATCTGTCCATTTCCTCTTTAAATGGTCGTTCAATCTCCTCCCTTCTGCCCCCCAACTGAGACGTCACTAGGACTGAACTACTATACCCACTTTGACAAGAGCCTCATAAATTCAGGGTCTGTTCCGTTCTTGAAAGGTTGACGTATTCTGCATTCCGTGTTACTCCTACTTAAAGGGGTAAAAAAAAAAGTTTGGACTAGCTTAAGGTAAAAAGAATTCAAACTAGTAGTACATCTGTAATCGGTGAAGCAAAAGGACATATATCTCTGTTCATGCAAAAAACAGGGGAAGGGACGCATTAGGACATGGTGTTAACGTTGAACTGTCCAAGAACGCAAGATCAGAGAGTACAAAATCACTGGTGTAGTATTTAATTCACACTGTAGCTGTAGTGTTGTTCCACAATACAAGCTCCCTGCTATAGGACAACCTTAATGTTTCTTTCTTTACAGTACATAGATAAATTTGTAAGACCCAATCGAATACAATCAACATATTCAACAATTAAAAAACAAAACTAATGAACGTATCAATGTAAACAATAAAACACACCAATGCAAGGAAAGCGAAAAAGGTCAATTCAGTTGTTCTTTTCTGCATCCTTGTTCGTCTTTTTCCCTACAGCAGCAGCTGCGGCAGGCGCAGAGGAGGACTTGTCGTCGGTCCTTCTTACGACGCCGTCGTTGCCGGCGAGCATGAGGTATTTGTCCTTCCTGGTGAGCATGGTGCACCCGTACCCAAGCGCCTCCCCCATCTTCCTCTGCACGAGGTTGGCCACGTCGGTGCTGGGCGCGTCGCCGCTCCTCACCGGCTTGGTGGAGACGCGGGTCGAGGAACTGCACGGTGTAGCACATGCGCGGGTTGACCATGTAGTAGAGCGGGTCGAAGCACTTGAGGCCGCCGGCGGTGGTGGCGTAGAACATGGAGGTCTCGACGGCGATCCCCACGGGGACGACGTCGTCGGCGAGCTCGGCGAACAGCGGGCTGAACCGCAGCAGGTACGGCTCCGGCAGGTGGTGCCCTCGGGCAGACGACGACGAGGTCGCCGCCGGCGAGCAGCCGCGCCATGGCGGCGCCGTCGCTGCGGCGGTCGCGGGTGAGCCGGACCGTGCGGCCGATCGGGGAGATGAGCTCCGACACCCGGCTCAGGCTGTAGGACACGGCGCGGACCGGGCGGTCCAGCGCCACGGACACGTAGACCGGGTCGATCAGCGTGCGGTGGTTGCACACGAACAGCTGGCCGGCGGCGGCGGAGGGCCGGGAGCCCTTGAGCGCCAGGACATGCCGGTGGCGGCGAGGATGGGGGTGGAGTACTTGTAGGGGACGGTGAGGGCCACGGCGAGGCGGGCGGCGCCGAGGAGGACGCCGAGGGGGAGCCACGCGAACATGGCGGCCGTGGAGGCGGCGGTGGGGCGGAACGCGAGGCGGCCGTCGTGGAACACCATGGGCTTCGGGTACTTGTCGCGCGGCAGCGCGCGCCAACGGCGCTTCTCCTCCGGGCTCACCACGTAAACCTCCTGCACGTATGAAGAGTACGGTAATTGAGTATTGCACCAAACTTTTACTACCAATACTGATGAAATAGATGTGAATGGTGAATGATTGGATTGCATGATGAGCACGACAGCTCCTACAGTGTTAAAGACATGCGTTGTACTACTTGTCTGTGACGACGTGTGAACCGAAACTATACGTCGCCTACACAGGCTGGCTTGCTGTATACACAGAGGGCCCAAAATCATACTAGCCATACTACTTTGATGTCCAACACTTGTTCTTTGACTGTCATCATGCTAAAACCATCTGGAGGATAGTTTAAATAGCTACAGGGCTTAGCCCACCTAGTTCTTTAAGTCATATTGCGGGAGATTGGCTTACTTATATTAACTTAGACAAGCGTAAAATTATCTTAGTCGGTGTGGCTGCCATATGCTGGACGATATGGCGATATAGGAATGAAATTTGTTTTGATAATGTTAAATATACATCGTATATGCAGGCATTTCAGGGGAGCTTATTGCCTGCGGTACTGGGCGTTGCTGCAGTCTGAGGAGGTCCGTGACCACGTTTGTAGGGTGAGTGCAGCATTGGAGGTTGCTGCATTGGAGCTTTATGCCTCTCACAGGTGGAGATTTAATAATAGACTCGGTCCTCCATAGTTTGTCGTTTAAGCTCTTCTTGTCATCTGTCGATTGACACTATTTTTGTAATAATTGTCAAAAACAAAACAAATACCGGACTGCGGCTGTGCAGAGGCCGGGAACTTGAACAGTTTCCATTATCTAAAAATACTACTTTGATGAACCAAGAGGAGGATGTGCATGACAACCAACCTCTTAAGCGCAACATGCAGAAACAGAATGCAACATGCGTGAGATGCAAAACGAGCATGTTTGACTGCCAAACGGACACGGAGCAACTTGTAGCGAAATGCATGCAAAACCGAATGAGTTTTTTTTTCTGTGAGTAGCAGTCAAATTAAAACGCATGAATAACTTCATCATGCCAAAAAAAGAAAAAAAAAAGATGAATAATTCAAGTGTCCTGTAACTGTAACAGTACGCGTACCTTGCAGGAGCGTGCGAGCGGGTGGTTGAGAAACTCCGGCGACCCGGAGAAGCCCACAGCATCCTTCTCCTCCTCCGCCAACGTCGTACGATCACCTTCTTCCTCCATGAGGCCCGTGTAGAATCCCCAGAGCGTCTTCATCTCCCTGCCGACGACGGCGTCGGCGCCCAGGTACTCCCGGAGGAACCCCTCCACCATGACCCGCGGCATCCCGGTGGTGACGCACACCACCCTCCTCTTCCTCCCCGTCGACTGAAACGCGGAATCGAAGGCCTCGGCCGCCACGTCCTCCATGAACCACTTGGGCAGCACGGCGCGGCCCGCACGGAAGCGGGCGGCGCGCAGGCCGCAGAACGCCACCGCCGCCATGGCCTTCACTGCGGCACCGCGGCTGAGGATGGAGAGCAGAGGGTAGACGAGGAGGAGCAGGAGCAGGCCGCGCAGGAAGCCGCCGGCCTCCAGCGCGACCAGCATGAAGTAGGGGAACAGGTCGCCGCCGCCGGACCCATGGAGCAGCAGCGCCGTGTCCACGTCCACGACGAGGGTTGTCTGGTCCGTTGGAGGCGGGCAGCCGTCGCGCTGCACCGGATGGTGGGGAGGAGAAGCGTCGCTCTGGGCCGGCGGGACCTTGCTACAGGAGGAGGAGGAGAGCATGGCGGAGACGAAGAGCCTGTGCGCGAGCAGCTTGAGCTTCTTCTTCGCCCCCATGGCGCTTGCTTTTGTTGCTGATATGGTGGTGGTCACTGACTGGCGGCGAGCTTAGATTTGGTTAGCTTTGCTGGAAGTAGTAATGGCGATTGATTGATGGATTGATTAGTGGAGTATAAGTAGCCGGCGCCTGGTAGCTCGATCGAACTGGAATAATATGGAGCAGAGTCTGGTGGGTTGGTTTGGTGTGGGAGATGGATATGATGGTCCCTTGCTTATATAGACAACTGCCTGCTGGTTCCATGTATGAGATGAGACGAGGAGAAGATGGAACGAATGATCATCATGCTGCATGGCTCCATGGGTGGCCTAGACCGCATGTCAATGTCACGTATTCATTGCCCCCCTTTTCTGCTTCCGGTTGGATGCATGGATAGGATACATCCGAATGGAGTTGTATATGCATCCATGAAGGTGCCGGGACGGAGAAAGCGACCGTCACGTAGTGCGTCGATCTCTCATGCGATGTGTAAATATACGCACGCATGTGATCAATCATCCTATTGCCAGGAGTCGATCGTACGTTGACGTTGCCGTGTACGTACGGTGGATATGTGCATTGCGTACGTACGTGGTCCGTCCAGGACTGACTGTGTTTTTTTTTTTGATAAAGCATACCTGTATTAATACGTAAGGAAAACGTACAAAGACGCGTACACACCCAGGCATACTCTAGAAGGATACAGAAGGAACAGCTGTCCCTGCCAAATTGCACAAAAGCCCTCGACACAACCAGAAATTACAAACAGGTCCCTGAGAGCCTTGCACATCGAGGCCAGTCGCCGCCGCCGTCGCCACCGCGCAGCGCCAGGACCGGCCGCCGTCTTCCGAAGACCAAGGGGAGCTCCCCGGAGCCAAAAGGCCCCGTCGCGCACACGCTTTGAAGAGCCGGTGAAGACACTCGCCGCCGCGGGCGAGATGAGCAAAAGCCGAAGTCCAATCGGCCGGGGCAGCACCCCAAGCCCCCCTTGATCCCGGCTCGGAGCTCGCCGGCGATGGAAACCACCGCGGGGAAGCCGAACCCGAGCCACCCTCCTCTTGCCGCCGAACCCGCAGCCTCCTCTGCACCTTGAACAAAATCCGGCAACCCCCTCCCCTCGCAGACCGGCAAGGGGAAGAGTTGCCGGCAAACTCCTAGACGAACGCCCACGAAGACGAGGGCGCCACCTCCACGAGCTCTCCGCTGGCGACGGAGCAAACCGCCAACGGGGTGAGGACGAGCTCGAGAGGACCGAGATCCACATCGCCGCCGCCACCTCCGCCTCGGCGCCGACGACCGGACACAAACTCTCCACGGGGCCTCACCGGAGAGGAAACAGCCGCCAACGACGACGCCTCCGCCAGATCCGCCGCGGGAGAGACGAACGACGGCCACCATCGCCACGACGAGCGACGGCGTCCGAAACCCTAACCCTAGAACATTGGGAACCAAGGACTGACTGTGTTGATAAGGTATGAGGTCGGTGCTGTCAATATTAATTTCCGGATCAGTTGTTTGCCGGGTAGGTACGTACGTCTGATAGATAATGCAAACAGGATCAGTTGTTTGCCGGTAAACAGCGAGTGTGTTGTCGATCAGATCCCAAGCCTAACGGCTAAGTAACACACAAAAATCACGACTTTTTTCCCTCCCTCCTTGAATTGCATTGATCAGGCAGGCGGCGGCCGGCTGCCGTGCACACTAGCTAGTCAATTAAAACACCCTGCTAGTACCGGCACCAAAAATTTCCTGACTACCACTCGATCGTGCTGCTGCTGCTACTACTGTTGGGCAGCATTTGTTGGTACTGCTTCGTCGACCATTCATTCATTCGTGGCGGTGCAAGCCGCCGGCCCAGCCGTACTCGGTTGACGACGACGGACCAGCCGGAGTTGTCGTCGGTTCGGTGCTGGGTGGGTGCCCGGCCGGCTCGACTGCGTACGTACGTGCGTGGAATTCAAAGCAAAGCCTACTCCGGCCGATAATTTCTCCGGGATTTGCGACGGCGACCGACCGGGAACCAACAGTGGCGCGCGCACGCATGCGGCCAAAACAGCGGTTCCTATAGTCAGTCGCCGGCTTTGGAGAAGAAGGGGGGAAGGAAATGCTGGAGCGAGAACGGCCGTGTCACGGCAGCAGGCAGATCGAGGCAGAGCTCGCTCGTCGCCCTCCTCAAGGATCCAAACAAGCTGGCCAGAACAGGGAAGGCAAAGTGCTTCAAGACTGCCACATCTTGAACAAGCTCTCCATTTTTGCGTACGTGCTCAAAAAAATAAAAATAAAATCAGAGTATTTATTTTTTTCAGTTGGCTCCATCTCATAGCCGGTGGCCCGGTGCCCAAGCTCACCTTTCTCTTTCTCATATGATTGACGAGTCAATTAAAAGCGCATTATGGAGCGAGCGGGGAACAGGTGTCGCGCTCTGCATCTCTCGTGACGCCCGGAAAAAGCAGAGCATGTTGTTTGTTTGAACGCGCGCCCGCCCAACAGTGCATGCACGATGCCCTCAAAAAAAAAAAAAACAGTGCATGCACGATCCCAAACAGTGAGCGTGCATAATGCATGTACTCCCTCCCTTCATTTCAGCAGTGTCAAGCAAGCCACATGCATGCTTCACTAGCATCGCAGTCACCGCATCTCTCTCAGCGTTTATGCAAATGCTAGCTTACCATCACAGTCGCCGCAGCATCTCGATCAGCGTCAAGCGCCATGCTATTCGGCTTAGCAGAACGCCCCGCGAATCAAGCTCGATCTGATGATGGCTGGGGAATTCAGCTGGAGCAACAACTGGCGCAACGTCTCTCGGAAATGAACCACGTACGTGTCATGTGGACAATAGCAGAGAAATTTGCATCCTAGCATTATCTATCGCACGTATACTACTACTACATGTAGTACTGGATGGCTGGCAGACACGTGTCGCTCTTCTCGATCTGCTGTGTATGCTCATCAAACGCAAGAAAACGCATTTCAATTTGCTGGTACTACGTACGCGCGTTAAGAGCTCAACAGGGAGGGACTGTTTTCTCAATCAAACTTCTGCACGCATATTGCGATGCGAGTACCGTGCACATGCTGTGCCTGCATTTTGGTGCCATGCTAGCTAAACAACACCCGTTCCTTCATTAATCTTGTCCCCGGGTCGTGTCAGCAGCCAACAATCGCCCGCGGCGGCTGCATGAAACCAGCAATGCAGGTAGTTCACGTCAGCAAGCCACCTGATGGAATTTCTTTTCAACGCTCGATCTGCAGTGTTGCGATTTGTCCGTGCTGCCTGGGAAGAATGTGTGCTCGTCTTCTAGTCAGCGCGACCTAATTTTTGGCTTCGTCTTCCTCCGGTCAATCCAATCCAATCCTGCCTTCCAGGTACGTCGCGGTTAGGTTCCTGCCGCCTTTCAGGTTGACCAAATCGATCGAGTAGTAACTGACAACCAAGGTTGGAATGGAAACAAAGACAAGGCAAGGCATGATGATGATGATGATGATCTGTGTGGTTCGACTTCGGTTGTGATGCCAGCCGATAAGGTCGTCGGGTCTGCACGCACCATCAGCGGCTTGATTTCTCCCACCTGGAAAGCCATCGTTTGACTTGACAGCTCTTTTCGATCTCTGGTTTTTCTTACGCACGTTGAGCTTATTAGCTTTTTTTGTTTTGTTCTGACACGGCGGTCCGTCTTCAAAGTACTGCAAGTATACACGCGCGTGGCCTTAGAGCTGCTGACATTGCGTGATCGTTCCGCTCAGAGGAAACATGGCGCAGCGTATATTCTCATCTTCCAAATGTTGCTGACAATCACGCGAACCAATTCATACCTCTGCATGCAAGTTGGTCAAGAATTGGGTGTTTCAGTTAAGAGACCGTTGCTGCAGCTTTAGCACAAGTCTGCAAGACAAAATAGCTGCGGATCTTGTCATTACCTTAACTATCCTGGCGGAAAAACGTGCATTCCTCGTTTCTGGGGTTCTTCCCAGCTCCGGCGTTACTCATTACGCCAAAAAATATCTCCGAACGAAAGAAGAGTTTTTTCTGCACTTGCTGCATGTTCAAACTGACAGGAAAATGGAAAGAGCATGTTCCACTCGTGCGAAATGCGTTGTACTATCTGCAGTGCAGTCGTCCTTACCTCCCTGATCGGCGATCGATTCTGAAGAAGTCGGATTTGAGAATGTAACAACTGTGATCGCCCTCGCTGAAGGGGCACGAAGAACACATTGGAGAACTACATTTCAGACGTGCAGTAATCCGAGACTTTTTTGTTCAATGTTCGACGGCTCAAGAAATGGCTTCTTATGCTTGTCCCGTCAGGAAAATACGACGGGTCGCTTGTTCAGGAACACGTGTGGGTAACATATACGATACCCCGTTCTGTTTTGAACACATGAGAAGCATGGTAGTACTAGGTGAAGCAACTCCTCCCTCCTGCCACATTCTTGAAATGTCTATATCTCCACCACTCACGTTATGCTGAGGTATATAATACGGTCCCTAATTAGTATACACCTGGATGTATTGCTGACTTGCTTTGTATCTTAATCAGTGTAACACAGAACCAAAAAGTTTAAATTGGACTGAAACAACCTGAACCGTTTCAGGACAGTGATACAGAGCGGACGGAGCGCACTCGCATCGTTGGTACGTGACGGGACTTTACTACTCACTTGAACTTCACCCAACAACAATCGGAACCAGAGGAAAGATGCAACTGCCGCACAGCAACGAGGTTAGCCAAGATGGTGTTTTGTTCACTCCAACTTCTCAAAACGATCATAATGAAATGAACTCTCTATTTTGTCTAAACGTGGTACGTGATCTGCATAGTTTTTTTCTGGACTGGACTTCTCCATGATCTTACTACCAGCAATGTGCCAGTGCCTTCTGCTGTTCTGCATATATAAACACACATGCGAGCTACGAGTTCCTTACATGGCATGGCACTTTGCATGAACAGCTCCAGTGGCATCATTCCCTTTGTGCCTTGCGGTTACAGTGGTGCTTTTGTACCAGTAAAACTGCCAACTAACTCATCATGCCGTAGATGGGGACACTGGTACTGGAACTCTATATGTGTTTGTTCCGTTCTGTCAAGTTTGGCCAAATCTGAGACCAAGCGCTATGCCGTAGCTCACGCACGTATACCAAAAGCGTGTCGCAAATATTTAGCTAGTGTTTAATAAATTTTTTTTACCCTTTTCTGCGTTCTAGCTTTTTTTTGAACGTGCAGCAAGTAACAGATTGTTTTTCTTTACATAATAGATTTTTTTCTTTTCTTTTCTAAGAACGTGCAGAAAGTTACAGATGGCACCAGCACCCAACTCTGTTTTGTTTTCCACACAAGTCTGCAGTGGCTGCAAGAGAATAGCTGCTGGTTTTGTCGGTACTGTGAATGCCCTGCAGAAAAAAAGTGACACTCCTTGCTTCTGGGAAGTTAACAGAGATACTACTAATCAACTCCGTTGTCTTGCTTGGAATATATCTACACGGACATGGAATGTTTGCTGCACTTGCAGCGCATATTCGAAGTTTAACACACACTAGATGTTTCTGACTGCATGCAAATTATTTTGTATTTGCATTCGTCCTTTTCCCGGAGCTTCTGCAAAACTCAGATCTGAGGACTTAGCAGATGTATGCCCTTGCTGGAGGAAACTATAGGAGTTCCATCCACATGCAAACTAGGAGTTCCATCCATATAGCCTGATACACACGCAAACTACCCTTTGCATGATTTTTTTCCCATTTTCTAAAAAAAATATAGCCTGATGCACGGATAGTCTGATACACATGCAAACTAGGAGTTCCATCCATAGCCTTTGCATGAGTTGCTCCTCCGACTGCATCATAATTCATGCATTCTGTGCCTAGCAATTTACAGTGGAACTTTTGTACCAGTACAACTGACAGCTACTTTCCATGGATGGAAAGGTCAACAGCAACGGCCCATGCACGTTCTGTCAGGTTTGAAAACAAGGAGGAAGAAAGAAGCAGCACCACAGAAGGTTTGCGGGCTGTTCACGTCAGCAACTCCCCTGATTTCAACGCTCCACCGAGTTTTTTCTCCCGGGGAATGGGACCTGTTCGTCCTGGAGCACGACCTAATTCAACTCACGGCTTCTTCGTTTCCTCACAACTCACAAGTCACGAGTCTTGATTTGGACACGTCACAGCTCGGTCTCTGCATCCTTTCAGGTTGACCAAAACGGGGTAAAACAAAGACGAAGGCACGGCGTGATTTTTTTTTTTTTTTTGAAGGCAACACGCCCCTAAAGGGGCACACGGCGTGATTAGTTGGTGGAGTGAAAGGTGTATAACCTGATGGTGATGGAGATAAGGTCATCTGCATGCTCCATTATATGTGTCGTCGTGGCACGATCGAGCTTGCATTTTTCCGCTGAAAACGACGCTCAGGTCAGGTGAGGGCGCACCATCAGCGGTTTGATTTCTCGCAGCTCCAGCCACAGGTGTGTACAGTATATATGTGTCATCTAGAAAGTTGTGGGAAATGTGCCCCATTCTCAGGGCCGGCCCTGAGCCGGTGCAAACGTGCGGCCGCACCGGGCCTCGAAAAACCAAGGGGCCCGATCTGGACATATATACGTAGCATGCATGTATCTTAGTCAAGGCCTGACACTGTATGTCCCATCTATTATCTTAGTATTTGAAGGTCCAAAGGAGCCACCACGTTTGCTCTCAAGGTCACGAAATTACCACGTTAATCGAAAAAAAGAAAAGCTACGAGTCGTTGGATTTTATGAAGATTGAACGGTCTAGATTAATCGAAAGATAAAACAAAATAAAAATTACCCACCAACACCATTACAAAAACACTACCCAAATACCCTTATACCTCGTATAGATAAAACATAGCAAATCTGCAACGAACCCTAGCTGTCATATACCCTCACGAGCATGCAAACCAGCCGCCACAAAGAAGACCTGCCGGCGGCGCAACGTATTGACTTGGGCCCCTTACGAAGTCGCCTCGACGTCAAGCTCACGACAGTCCACGCTGCCACACCGTCTCGACGTGCGCGTCACGTACTAGACTGCGACCCGAGGGAGCTAATATACACGTCGAGGACGCCGTCGACACGCTCGCCATGCTGCGCACCAAGGACATCTGCGGGGTTCCGTCCGCTTCTCTCCGGATTGCCGATGATCTGTTCTAGCACGGTGGGTGCTCCTCCGGCCACCGTTGACGATCCACGCCCGCCGCCGGACACACGATGATCAGGCTGCGCATGCTCAGCCGTGGAGAAGGGGAGGAGGCGGCGCCCGCGTGTCGAACGATCAGCACCTGAAGGCAGTCTCCGCTCTCAGGTCGCAGTTCGATTGCGCGGCGTTCATCGCCATAGTGCTGCATCCCGACGTCACCAAGGTCCTCAAGAGGATCCACCACCAGCTTGCGTGGCCTGACAATTCCAGCACATAAACAGGCTATGCTCAGATTTCACTTGATCAAACATCCACGTTGAAGCTTGCATTTATCCAAGGGTCTTCATCGGCTCAATCAGATCACGCATCCAGCTGTAGCGTCTTACGAAGAGAGAAGTTTATTTGAGCAAACAGTTTCGTTTCTTGGAATACTCAGCTTTAATTAGGTAAACAACTCTCACGTATACCTGATTCTCTCACCAAATATATTTTTTCCTTCTATTATGAGTTAGTTGTTTCAGATCAAGAATAAAATAATAATGCTTTTGCTAGAAGTTTTCTTCCACCGCTTCGACCCCAGCCGTTGTCGCCATGGTCACCCGCGCCCTGACCTTGCCGAAAAGTCGTCGTCCACTACCCTGTCTGGCAGCAACTACACTGTCTGCCAAACTCGGTAAGGTCCCTCAATCAACCCTAATCGTTGACGGAACAATATTGTTGGCGTTGTATACGAGAGTGTTGAGAGAGGAATAAAAAAGAAACGTTTTTATGAAACATATATTGGAGTATACAAAAATGTGCGACACATATTTAGCTAGCAAATGACATGCATCATCCAATAACTAATCTACATGTCACTTAAGGTAGCCGGGCATATACAGGAACTCATGTAAGTCTTGATGATGCCGAGCACCATCAAGCCATCTTTGCAAACAGCTAGATGAGGAGAAGGGAGGAAAAGGGACAAAGAACAAAAGGGGAGAAAAGGGATAAACAAGAGACTTAGACATGACAAGACTAGGGTATGAAGGTGGAGGGCAAGGGTTGGCATTAGACATGACAAGACTAGGGTATGAAGGTGGAGGGCAAGGGTTGGCAATGGTGGCTTGCCACTTTATACACAAAGAAACTCAAAAAATCAAATAATAGTAATAATTATGCCGAGTCTAGCCGCGCAATATGCAACATCTAACGGTCTAGATTAAATAAAGACTCCGTAATATATACAAGACAAAATAATTTGGATTTTATGAACATCTAACGGTCTAGATTAAATAAAGACTCCATAATATATACAACACAATATAATTTGGAATAAAAATAAAGAAAATCATGTCACGGATAGAAAAGAAAGAGTCCTTCGTACAGGTCAAATAAAGGAGACCGTTGATTAGATAGCCCATAACCGCTGCCATTGCACATTGAGATTAGATCTTCATGGGTTAAGATTATATATATATATAAATATTTTTGGAAAGGGAAGCTTTCATGGCCAAACTTGAACCGTTGGATTTTTCTAAAGAGTCCATGTTATATAAAAATATATATAAGTATAAATTCGGACTACAAAATCCCTTGCTTGGAAAGGGAAACCAAAAGTCCAAATCTGACGGCAAAAATGTTATTTCTTCCTCGCTACCACAGCTGGAGTCCTAATCCAATTAAGCTTCTAATGTTTTCTTTGTTGTTTTCCACGTATAAGTGTGTAGTATAGTATGCAGCCTCCAAGATTTTCAAACGTGACTGCACGGCACCAGAAAAAGGCATCGTTTGCCCACGACGCCATAGCTTGATGCATCCTATTCCTCGGTAAATCCAGAGACAGCATGGTAGGGGAATTGGTGGCGGTCCTAGCATTGGTTCATCAGATCAACAAGCCAAGCTTTGGGTTTCCTCTATGGTGGCGAATCTGGGAGAAACTAATGCAGGCAGGGCACGGCACGTCTGCACGACGGGTGTGGGACGCTAAATCTGTTGGCACAACGTCACCCAAATTCAGATCGATCAATTTTCGTAGTGAATGGCAGATTAAGCGTGGAAAAGGCGATGAAACCATATATATCCAATATAAATTGGGATGATCCGTACTTTATTTTACAGGGCACACATCAAACTAATGATTCGATGATGGACACGCAAGCCGCATATTCAAGCCTTGGGTATACAGAGTATGCCAGCGATGGGCCGAGAAAAACAACATCATGGCAACAAGTGTGTCCAATGTACGAGAGCATTGTGTGTTGTGGCATACATCATCAAGCTTTCTCTGAATGCATACATGCATCTCTATTCCGAGTCTCCGACTCCGTAGACGAGGCACGCATGCCGTTCCCCACCATAGTCTGGATCTAAAATTATTTAGAAAAAAAGGAAGAGAATTCTTGCGCACCAGTGGCAAAGAGGAAAATTTAGTGTTGACGGCATTGACGGTAAGTGGGGGACCATCGTGTGTTTCCAGGCTGCAAGGTTGGGATTGTGGGTGGCGCAGGCAGGCCAGCAGCAGGTTCTTGGGCATGGGCGACAGGGTGAGGCAAAGTGACAAGGCCGGCAATGGAGCGCAAGCGCAAGCGACGGCTGGAGAACGGGTGGTAGTTGTGCATGCATCTGATTCGATTAGACAAAGCACGAAGCAGAGCAATCAACAGTAATTAAGAACGGGAGGGAAGCAAGCAAAGCATACATGCAGCTATTCAAATGATCGGCCAGTTCATGTCTCAAGCTTGATGAGCAATTGAAAATATCGGTTTCCCCTAAAAGGAAAATTGAAAACATTGGTCACTGACAGCAAAGGAAGGGAGATCGTAGCACACAAATAATACAATTGGCTCTCCATGATGCTGATTTTACTTATGTCGTGGCTCAATGAGGGAGTTAAGAAAAAGATGGCAAGTCACCCAATTAAAATACCATAGATCAAAATGAATGATGTGCATATTTCCTGCACACAAAAAAGTACTATAATTAAGCTTTACCTGCTTCAAACCTCCGAGACATTAAGGTTTCGTTATCTATATCCAATTACAGTCAGTATTTTCAAACAATTTTGTGTAGGTTCATCTGAGTATTAATTATTTGATCCATTTGCCTGTACTCAAAGTCCCTATTGAGAAAATAAGTTATGTGGTTTCAACCAAACCGCGATAGCAAACACAAATTTACCATGACAAATTTATGGCCTTCGGATTTTGTCAAGTTTCTATGTGTTCTACAAATGTTGATCCTAAAGGTTACTATTTCACATTAATGATTACCATATTTGGCTGATATTTGTCTTTTCTTTGTATGACAACTGTTTTTTCTTTTTTATCCAATCAGTTAATGCTCTATGAAACGTCTATTTTTTTTCACTTTGACATTTCCTTCTATAATGAAATTTGTGTTATGTCTTTATATTTTGATAAAAAACAATCTTTAGCTAAACATTCATATTCTGTTTTCTGCCTTTTGATTTACAACATAACTTAATCTATTGTGTTTTTCAACTTAGATCATTATGGCATATTGGAAAAAAAATATCATATTTGTTTTAGGATGTTGCCCTGCATCTCATATATTATCGTTTCAACATATTAGAACTCATGTTAACCGCCGATCATTATGTTATAACGACTCTAGCCGCGCAATGTGCGCGGGCCATCTTACTAGTTCAGAATACCAGCCGAGCCAAAACAAAAAAAAGGCCGAAACCCACTGTCCATCAGACGATCAGCACGCGTTTGCACTTTGCACTTGCGTACATGAAGGCCTGTGTACATGTACGTACAGGTACAGAAGTCGATTCGTCACTCGATCGCCCGACGGCTCGCCTCTTGAACATCCTTCCCTACGCGGTTGCGGTGCTGCGCCAACAACCCTCCTGCCGCCGCCGATCGCCTCATTGCCATCCGTTCCGGACCTCCGGTGAGTCGGTGACTTCAAGGACCAAAGTTAATCGCCGATTGCCATTCTAGTTCTCGTTTCTCGCCCTTCAGGAAGGCAGTGTTGAGCATATCCTTAGCATGAACTCTTGGAATGAACTAAAAACCAGATTGAGCAAACAAAGAGACAATTGATATATAAAGAACTGCAGGAGCAAATCATTGTTAGTGGTATTCAGATTAATTAGTAGCCATTGTGAAGTATCTTGGTAAGCGGAATTTATACTTACTATAACGTGTCATTGTTAGTGTTAACGAATTTTCATAATGAAGGTTAATGGGGGCCTTCATTTTTCATCTCGCACCGGCCACCAAATTCTCAGGGCCGGCCCTGCCCATTCTGGCCGTACCTGTTATCTTCCTCCGCGAAGAATGTTGCGAAGAATTTAGTTCGTACCATGCATGTTTCATCAAGCTGGTCAAGAGTTGGGTACTCCTTCTAGTACTATGTAATTAGTCTGCAAAGTCTGCATGCAAGAAAATAGCTCCGGATTTTGTCGGTACAATGGATGCCCTTCTGAAAAACAAGCAGCCTTTGCACACGATACTTGTTAGCTCTGGCGTTATGTGCCGTCGTGGCACAAGCTTGCGTTTTCCATAAGAAAGGTCGACGCTTTTCGGTCAGGTCAGGCGCACGATCAGCAGCTTGTTTTTTCGCAGTGCAAAATGGTTGGACGATGCCAACTCGCAAGTGCGCGATCGAATGTGATAAAAAGTATCTCTCGATAGCAGCCAGCCATCTTGAAGCTGCTAAGAGTTCCTCGCTAGCTGGTGAATTTGTGAGTGCCTTGAGCATTTTGAAAGGAATGGAAGTGCCGTGAAGAAATGACGGTATCTCTTTTGTTTTTTCCCCTGAAAGAAGTAGAGGAAAAAAAAAATCAGTTTGCAACTCAAGATGGCTATTTGAGTTTCTAGTACTTCTACTGCAAAAGTCTACAATGGCTGCACGAGAATAGCTGCTGATTTTGTCCAAACCCTGCATGATCTGCTGAGAACGTGAGTCCTTGCTTCTGGGAGACAAGTAGTACTTGTCAGTTCCAACATGTTGGGCTCAACATATCTGAACCGTTGGAAAAGGAAGATGTGTAGAACTTGCCACAGGCTGACATTACCAAGAACGGAAAAGGGAACACATGTTCAATGCGTGTAAAAATGTGGTTATCCACATTAATTCCTTATCTTGGATATTTCAGAATGTAGCTACTGTTACCGCCCTGGCAGCACGGGCAGAGAATTCAATGACAACCATGCGGCCCAGTTGTAGTGACCTGTGTGACGGTTTTGGTCCAGGCCTGAAACCTGAAGAAAATGGAACTGGGCACCCATCGTTACAACAGTAGATAAGCTGGTAAAAGCTCCCAAAACAGGGCTCATCCGGTTTTTTCAATTTTTATTACCGTGAACAGTAAGCGGGAAAAGCTCCCGAAATATATTTGTTGGGGATCGGTGTTTACGATAATAACGACACCCCCTTTCTGCCTTTGGTTTTTTGGCTGCAGGTAACCTAGCTGCCGACATTAACGGCTTCGCCGACGAATTGGCGGCAACCCTGGGTGCCGCCGTTATGCGTCGCCGACATTGTTCAACAAGACCCGACCGCTGGCGATGAATTGGCGGCGACTAGGAATGGCGTCCTCAAATGGCGGCAGTCCCTGAAGGAGATGAAGCTCGGCACGACAACGTCCAAGGATCGGGCTGGCGAATGACGTCACCTAGTTAGGGTTTCCGTCGCTATATGGAAATGTCGTTTGTACCCTTTTGACAATGTTGTACAGAATATTCCGCGAATATAGTGGGTGGCCAAGGGTAATTTGGTCATGTCAAAATGACCCTTGGCCTCCCCTATAAATACCCGCCCCCGGGCTCCGTAGAACGGGACGGAAGAGGAGAGATCACACCCCTGTAATGAAATGCTGTTCCGTTGTCTCTTGAGTGTCTCTTGATTGTTTGTGTCGGGATTCTTTGTTGCGATAATGAAGAATTCCCAACATTGGCGCCCACCGTTTGTGTTGCTCGAAAATACCACCCGTGATGCCACAAAGGAAGAAAAAAGCACCTAGTTCAAAAAACCACCACCAGCTCCCACCCGCCGGATTTAGAGGAAGAAATTCTCCCTCCCAACCCGGCATTCTCGAAGAAGAAATTCGTTGGGCATTCATTCAAGCAAGGCAAATGGCCGACGAGGCCAACCGAATTTCCGGCGCGGCGCAAGCAAGCTTGGCCGCCGGAATTCGGCCATCTGATGAGGTTATCGCCGCTAAAAGCACCATCGACTTCACTCTCAGTGAAGAAGCAGAGAAGTCGAAGCAGGTAAAAGCCGGCAAGCAATGGGCGGAACCACCGTCGACAGTCAACCCTGAAGAAAGTGATCCAGAGGAAGATGAAGTTGACAAGCAATTGCGTCAGCTCTCCAACTTGCAACTTGGAAAAAGACTCAAGCTAACAAAGGAGAAGATAATCTCCGAAGAGAGGGCCAGAGAGAAGGAAAGGCTCCGGCTGCAAATTGAACAAGCAAAGGCGGCAGTCGCCGAACTCCAAAAAGAGCTCGATGAAATGACAAGCGCCACGGGGCAAAATAGCGAAGCAAAGAGAGAGCAATACCGGGTGACTCCCGAATTTGAAGCAAACAACAATGGCGAAGACCATCATAGGCCTCGGAATGAATACCGCAAATTTGCACCTTTTGTCAGTAATTCGACAAGAACTCTCCCTTGTCAGAAGGCCTCCAGTTGACCCCATGGCCAGCAAAATACAAGCCTATCTCTTTATCAAAGTACAATGGCTCAACCGACCCAAGGCAATTTTTGATGTCATTTGAAGCTGCTGTAGCGTCTGCTGGAGGAGATGATACTGTATTGGCCAAGACCTTTGTCACCGCAATTGAGCATCAAGCTCTCGAGTGGTACTCAAGGCTGAAGCCCGGATCAATATATTCATGGGAGAACCTAAGGGACAAATTGACGACAAATTTTCAAGGGTTTCATAGAACATCTATATCTGCAGATGAACTCAGAGCATGTGTTCAGCAAGAAAAAGAGCCCCTGCAAGACTATTTCCAGAGATTTGTCAAGCTAAAAGCCCGAACTGATGATATGCCAGACCAAATTGTCATTGATGCCGCAATTGGGGGGTTGCGAGCCGGCCCTTGTGCCACTCATTTTTCCATGCACCGCCCCTCAACACTCGAAGAGCTCTTCTCAACGGTCGACCAGTTCTGTAGAGCCGACAATGACCATAGAAGAAGATTAGAGCAGCAGAGCGCGCTGCGCCAGGCGAAGAAAAACCAATCGAGCCAGAGGCAGCAAGATTGGAATTCGTCTAGGAGAGGTGGCAACAACAATCAAAGCCAGAACTCCAACCTAGTCAATCATATTGACAACCAAGAAGAAAAAGCTGACACAAGCAGCTCTGCCGGCAATTTTCAGCACAGAGGAGGAAGAAACAATCGCTCTCGAGGAAGGGGTCGCGGCAATTCGCACAACTCGCGAAACCAAGAGCCAAAAAAGCCATACTGTCTGTTTCACGGACTTGACAAGGGTCACACCTCCAAGGAGTGCCCAGAAACAAAGGATGCCATGGAAAGAATGAAAGCCAAAGAGCAAAGAAGCGAAACACAGAGAAGCGTCAATCACACGTCTGCCGCCAATTCTTGGAACAACTCACCTTTCGGTGCTTCTTACCCATTCCAATACTTCCAGAATTCTTACAACCCCCATCACCACTTCCAAAGCCCATACCAACTACATCCACCACACTCGCCGCAAATACAGCATCTGGCGACTTCCCAAACAAGTTCACACATGCCCCAGCCGCAAATTCCTAGAATCACTGCCTCGGAGGAGCCGCCTTTACCTCCTCCGCCGCCATTTCCAAAACAGTCAAACCAAAACAATTCCTCTCAGAGCCTTCCCACTTATGGAGTCATCCTACCAATCACGGGGGGATCTTCATCTGAGTTTGAAAGTAAGAAGCAAAAGAAAAATTACTTCCGAGCCGTCAATGCGGTGTGTAACGGTCCCGTGGTGAAATCGCGGTGGTCGCATGTCCCAATCATGTTCACTGAAGCCGATCTAAACCTCCGCTGCTACCCTCATACAGATGCCATGGTCATCCAGGCAAACACTTATGGTTGGTCAATCACCAAAATACTTGTTGACAATGGAAGTTCGGCAGACATCCTCTTCAAGAGAACATTTGACCAGCTAAACCTTGATTCATCTCTACTTCAGCCTTCTGAGTATCCCTTGTATGGTTTTGGCGGCAGAGAAGTCCGTGCCCTCGGCAAAATAAGCCTACCAGTATCCTTTGGTACTCTTGACAATGCAAGAACTGAGCACATCACTTTTGACGTGGTCGATATGCCCTATCCATACAATGCAATCTTCGGACGAGGAGTCCTCAATGCATTTGAAGCAGTTTTGCACAGTTCTTATCTCTGTATGAAAATACCGGCACACAAGGAGGTCATCTCAGTTTTTGGTGATCAGCAAGAAGCCAGAAATATTGAAAGGGCGGCAGCCCCCGGCCAGAAGAATGTTCACTTTTTGTATGCTCACCCGAATGTGCACGTCTTGTACCCGGCAGGAAAAAAGCCAGGGAAAGAAGTCCAGTTGGAAAAAGAAATGGATAAGGAAGAACCAGCAATTGCGGCTAACGAGGAAACAAAGAGAGTTCCATTGGACAAGCAGGTCTTAGGACAGGAAGTGATAATTGCGGCAGGTATGCCGAAGGACATGGAAAAAGCTTTCGTCCAGTTCCTTCGTAAGAATAAGGATGTTTTTGCCTGGTCGGCAAGTGACCTAAAAGGCGTCAGCCGAGACATCATAGAGCACAAGTTGCGAATCGATAAAAACATCAGACCAAAGAAGCAGAAACTCCGAAAAATGTCCGACGACAGGGTCGAAGCAGTCAAGGCTGAGGTACAGAGGTTGCTTGACGCAAACGTTATCAGGGAGGTGAAATATCCAACCTGGTTGGCTAACACTGTGCCAGTAAAGAAAAAGAACGGAAAGTGGCGGATGTGCATTGATTTCACTGATCTCAACAAGGCCTGCCCCAAAGATGATTTCCCATTGCCCAGAATTGACAAAATTGTCGACGCAGCAGCGTGCTCAGAACTCCTATCACTGCTGGATTGTTTCTCCGGGTATCACCAAATCTTCATGTACAAAGATGATGAAGAGAAAACAAGTTTCATCACACCTTTCGGAACTTATTGTTTTGTCAGAATGCCGGAAGGTCTAAAAAATGCGGGACCAACTTTCTGCAGAATGACATCTATCGCCTTTGAGAATCAGTTAGGCAAGAATTTGTCAGCCTATGTCGACGACATAGTGGTAAAAAGCGGCAAGAAAGAAGATCATACTTCTGACTTGGCCGAAACATTTGCAAACCTCAGGAAGGCTAACCTCAAGCTCAACCCTGAGAAATGTGTCTTCGGAATTCGCAAGGGAAAGGTCTTGGGATGCCTTGTGTCAATCAAAGGCATCGAAGCCAATCCTGACAAGATAAGTGCACTTATCAATATGCGAGAGCCACAATGCCTCAAAGATGTGCAGAAGCTCACCGGTAGAATAGCGGCACTCAACAGGTTTATTTCCAGATCAGCCGAAAGAAGCCTCCCTTTCTTCAAAGTCCTGAGAAACGCAAACAATTTTCAATGGGGCCAAGAGCAGAAAAAAGCCTTCGCAGAATTGAAAGAGTATCTCAAGGAAATGACGGCATTCGCGAGTCCCAAACAAAATGAAACTCTGCTAATGTATGTATCAGCATCGCACTCAGCAGTTTGTGCCGCACTTGTGCAAGAACAACAAATTGAGAAAAAGGGCAAAGTGATGAAAGTTCAAGTGCCGGTATATTATGTATCTGAAGCTCTCTCAGGATCAAAAAGATTCTATTCCGAGCTAGAAAAGATAGCCTATGCAGTCTTAATGGCATCAAGAAAATTACGACATTACTTTGAGGCTCACACCATTCGAGTGCTGACAAATCAACCACTGAATGACATGTTCAGAAATAGAGAAGCATCTGGAAGAATCACCAAATGGGCTTCGGAATTATCAGAACACGTTGTTGACTTCGAGTCAAGAAGTGCCGCAAATTCTCAGGTGCTGTCGGATTTTATCGCAGATTGGACAGAGCCTTCGTCGTACACCGAAGGTCCAGTCTTTGAAGTCCCATGGGAGATACACTCTGATGGCGCATGGTGCCATCTCGGTGCTGGAGCTGCCGCAATTTTGACCTCACCATCTGGTATCAAATTGCGGTACGCAATCAGATTGCAGTTCAATCATGACACTGACAAGTGCACAAACAATGTTGCAGAGTATGAGGGCCTTTTGCTAGCCATAAGAAAGTTAAGAGCATTAGGTGTGAAAAACTTCATTGTCAAGACGGACTCTCAGGTCATTGCCAGGCATGTTGATAAAACTTATAAAGCCAGAGATGAACTATTGGCCAGATATCTGGAACATGTACGAGGATTGGAAAAATACTTCAAGGGTTTCACTTGTCAATATATTGACAGAAACCTGAACAGTGAAGCAGATCAGCTAGCAAAAGCGGCAGCCAGAAAAGATCCTTTGCCACCTGACGTCTTTTTTGAAACACTGAGCTCGCCCTCCATAAAAGCGGCAGAGAAAGAACCCAAGATGATACATGCCATCTCAAGCGAAGATTGGCGCGCCCCCATCATGGCGTATCTCCGAGATTTTTATGAGCCAGAGTCAGAATTAGAAGCCAAGCGCATGAAACAAAGAGCAAGAAACTACGCCTTTGTCGATGAGTTCCTTTACAAATTTGGCACGTCCACTCCGTTCTTGAGGTGCATTGATCAAGAAGAAGGGAAAAAGCTCCTCAGCGAGATCCACGAGGGAATCTGCGGCTCTCACATATCCAGCAGAGCTTTAGTCGGCAAAGCCTTTAGGCAAGGTTTTTATTGGCCCTCCGCACTTCAGGACGCCCAGCACCTTGTCAAAACATGCGAAGCATGTCAGAAGTTCTCAAGGAAAATCAACAACCCAGCTCAGCTCACTCAGCTCATCCAGCCAGTCTGGCCACTTCAGCGATGGGGAATTGACATAGTCGGCCCCCTGCCTACGGCTGCCGGAAATTATACGCATGCCGTTGTCGCTCTCGATTATTTCACCAAATGGATAGAGGCTAAGCCATTGATCAATATCACTGGCCCAGCAATCAAGAAATTTTTCTGGCAAAACATAGTATGTAGATTCGGTGTACCTGCCGAAATTACGGTGGACAATGGGAAACAGTTTGACAACCAAGAGTTCCGCGAGTTCTGTCACTCCATAGGCACAAAAGTGAATTTTGCATCTGTTTATCATCCAGAGTCAAATGGCGCCGTCGAGAACGCGAACAAGCAAATCTTCGAAGGCATCAAGAAATGCCTAGAAGGCCAGAAAAAAGGAAAATGGATGGATGAGCTGCACAAAGTGATCTGGTCGCATAACACTACAGTTTCAAGAACCACCAAGTTCACGCCTTTCAGGCTCTTGTACGGCGAAGAAGCAATGTCTCCCGAAGAGATAAAACACCGCAGCATGAGGGCAACTCTCGGGCGAAATTGCCACGAGTTCGACGCCGTTTCAAAGGACATGTCGGAATTAGACAAAGACCAAGCCATCCTTAACTTGGAGAGGTATCAGGAAGAAACAAGAAAATGGCGGGACGCCAGAGTAGCGCCAAGAGCATTTAAAGCCGGCGACCTTGTCCTCCTGCGGAGCCCAAAAACAGAAAACACTGGAAAACTCAACGCCAAGTGGCAGGGCCCTTTCATTGTCGTCAGGAGCAATCGCTCTGGATCATATCACTTAGCAGACAATGAAGGCAACGAGCTCCCGCATGCCTGGAATGTGGACAACCTCAAGAGGTACTTCACCTAAAATGTAAGGACTAATGGCGACGCGCAGTTATAAGCGGAGCCTTAAGTCGGCACCAAAGTTGTAATTTTTCTTTCTTAGCCTTCAAGGCCCATACTCTTTTCCTCACAGGGGAACCCCATATCGGGGGTGAGGTTTTTAACGAGGTGGGACCTTTGTAACCCTTGCAGTTCAATATAATGCTATCTTCCCCAAAAACATTCTCCATTCGTTAAAATAGTCGATGCTATATTTGCAAAAATATCGCCACATCGACGCAGGAGGATTTGACTCCTGGGACAAAGCCACTCAAAAGGAAGCAAAAAATTTCGGTTCTTTTCTCCCAGGCTTCCTTCTCTATAAAGCACTTTGAGAAAAAATGCCCCAAGGGGCTACACCGTCGATCTTTCTCACGAAATTGAGAAATGACGGCATCAGAGAAAAAAGTGCCCCAAGAGGCCATCTCTTCAATTTTTCTGCTAAATTGAGAAAAAGAACTACACCGTCGATCTTTTTCACGAAATTGAGAAACGACGGCGTCAGAGAAAAAAGCGCCTCAAGGGGCCATCTCTTCAATCTTTCTCATAAAATTGAGAAAGTGCGGAACGTTAACGGCCCAAGGGCTCAGTTATCCATTTCCTTAAAGGAAATTGACTTCAACCCCCAAGGGGCTTCGGACTAAATCCGACACATCAAAAATAGATCATTAAGATCGAAGTCTTAAGGGACTCAATACTAACACCCATCCAAGGACGGGACTCAAAACCATGGAGGTAGCATAATATTGCAAAAGCAAAGCCTAACGGCCAAAAGGCAACGTATTCTCAAGTACCGCTCTTTCTACAAGAATAGCGACAAATGTTCAATATCCGACAAATTTCGGAGAGAACCTAACAATTGCGGCAGCATCACGCACCATTCGCAAATTCAACGCGCTCCTCATCCCTCGATTGCTAGGGGGAGGGGGGTGACGTTCGTTTCGCTCAAACAATCGAGTCACGACGAGCGCCGAAAAAAAAAAAAAAAGCGAAGATGCTTTTAACGGCAACCAAGGACCCATAACGTCAAACGACGTCTTCTAAGCCAAATTAACGGCAACCACGAAACATCCGACGGGCGCAAGAGCCAACAAACAACAGAGGCACCTGATGCGCGCTCCGCAATTTGTCAAAAAAGAACGCGACACGATCTGTGGCCTTCCGCCATTTGCGTAAATACACGTCGTATAAACCGTGCGTCGCAGCTTTGACGCGCCCCTCCGTCCCTCGATCGCCAGGGGGGGGGTGACGTTCGTTTAAATCCGACGACCGAGTAACGGCAAACGCTTTCCATCAAACAAAAAAAGTGGAAGAGCATTCAATTTGTAAAAATTGACAAGAGTTATCGCTGAAATATCTTCCGCGAATCAAAAAACATGCCGTATTATTCGGGCGTATTTCGTCAAAAAGCCGACACCCCTGCTACAAATCAAAGTCAACTTCTACTACAAATCCGGGACCGCTTTCAGGGCCTGCTCTATCGTACACACACCTAAAACGATCCAAATAAGGATCAAAACTAATGTCTTCAACGCTTTCGGTTTTCACGACCGCTACGGAAGAAGAATGTCGGCGGTGAAAACATCGAGTTAAGCACTCCCGCCCTTGAAAGTACTGAGCCATCATTTCCCTCCAGAAATGCCCGAAAGTATCACGCGGGTATCGCGAAACATAGCACAAATGTGCTTCGCCAGAAACGCGTAAGCCGTGATGTTCATACTTCAAAGGCGCAATGTTCAACGCGCCGCGAAAACAATCCTGCGCACAAAGCGTACCAGAACGTATATTATTACAGACCAAGTTTGAAACACTCCCTCACGCCTAAGAGTCTAAACCTCTTCAATTGGCGGCGCAGCAGCAGCAGCGGCAGTGGCAACATCAGGAGCGGCGGTGCCCGTCGCATTTCCCGGTTCGGCCGCCGCAGAAGGCGAAGCAGTCCCGGCAGCCGAGGAAGGTGCAGGAGCTTCAATCGCGGCAGGTGCATCAGCTTTCGCGGCAGTTCTCTCAGTTCCCGCAACACCTTTGACGCGGGCAACCTTCGCCGGCGGCGTCTCACTGGCAGGAGTAGCCGCTCGCTTCTTTGACGCCTCCGCCGCAGTTTCGGCGCCAGCCGCCGCCTTTATCTAAAAACAAAAGTTTAGTAAAGCATTCCTCACAAAGTCCCCGATGAAACAAAAATACGCTTTACCTCCTCAAGCTTGCTCTTCGCATATTGGCGGCAGGCCTCTAGCCCATGCGCCCCCCAATACCTTTTCGCGAAGCGCTTTGCAGTCAAACGAACGCTTTTGCTTTCGCTTGCCGCGTTGGCTTCATCAAAATTAGAGTCTGGGTAGGTAGTGCGTGCCAAAGCACTGAAGTGTTTGCACTCCAGCTTTTCAAGCAGGTCCAAAAGTGCAGAGCACGCCGTGCGAGCCGCAAATTGACTGAACCGCTCAAAGGCCTCAGGAAGGTCGCCAAACTCCCCTTTCAGGAAATTGAAATACGTTTCCGGTGTCAGCGAACCTTGTGTGGCCGGAAGAGGATTAGGCTCACCGCCAATTGTAGCCAGGGCAGCTCCGAAAGAAGCATGTGCACTACTAGCGCCGCTGGAAAAACTGCGAGCAAATTTGCGAGCGGCTTCCTTGGCACTCTTGGCAGTCGCCTCCGCCGCAGTAAGCTTCTCCCCCGCATTTTTCAGTTCTTGCTTCAAGCGGGCAATCTCATCATCGTTGCTCTGAATAACATCATGCAGCACTCCCAACGCCTCGTCTTTCTTTTTAATCTGATCAGTGAGATCAGCCTTAACAGCGTCGAAAGACGCGCGTTCGTCCCTCAGCGCACGCTGCAGTTCAAGTACGTCGCCTGATGAAGAAGCGGCTTCGGACCCATAAAAGCGACGACTCAGAGCGCGCGCCGCCGCAAGAGTCTGCTCAAGAGCAACAAATTCGCGCGTCAGCATCACACCTATAGAAAGTCACAGTAAAAAGCGACAGGTGTAAAAGCAGAAATTACCATCGTCGCATTTTTATCCAGCACCTCGGCGACCGAAGCATTATCGGCCCTGGTCAAGAAGTCGTAAAGCTCTGCAAATTAAACAAAGTCAGATCGACTGTCAAGTATCAAATAAACGAGAAACAGCGACGAGGTCGAAAAACCTTGAGGATCCACCGCCTTCGTCATCTCGACAAAAGCGGCCAACGGCGGAATGTCGGCATCGCCCTCTTGCTTCCCCGCACCAGGAGATTTTTCACCTGCGTCAGAGGAGCTAGTCTCAGAAGAACTGCTAGACGCACTCCCGTTAACCGATGAACTAGAAATATTATCATCGATTCTAGTCAAGGGAGAGGAAGCTGCCGCAGATTTTGCCCTCCTTAGGGAATAGTCGGCACCTTCATCGGAGCCACTCATCCCAGCAAATGCAGCATCAAGCTCATGGCCAAGTTCGGCACGCGAATCCACGGGGTCGTCCAGCAACTCAAGTTCTTCATCATCTGATAAAGCCGGCAAGAGCGGTTTCCGCCTCATCGGCGCCGCAGTCTCAACGGGGCTCCGTGGCAAGTTAAATCCGCCAGTGGGAGCAGCAGTACTTTCAACTTCAGCTTCATGTAGTGGCGAAGGTTGCTCCCATGCATTCCCCGAGTCATGTTCAGGCTCGTCGTCTAGAAATTCATCGTCAGAATCGCCAGCAGCTGAAGCTAGTAATTTCCGGCGTCGTTTGCACTCCTCCCGAACTGACACCTCTTCAGCAAAGTCAGCGGCACCTGCCGCGCTGGAACCAGTCTCCATCTGCTCAGCAGCAATGACCGGCTCTGTGTCTTCCCGTCGCCGTTTTATAGCGGCACTGGCCTGCTGCACAACAGCAGCTCGAGAGGCAGGCATCTTCCGCAGAGTTTGGCGTTTAGCTTTCTCAGCAGCCCTCGAAGTCCCAGCAGATGCCTTTACTTTCCCGGCAGCCTTGCCGGACGCCGCAGATTTCTTAGCGGCACCTTTAGATGAGGAACCAGCCGCCGTTTTTGGGGCTGCCGCAGATACCTTGGCAGCAGCCGCGGCTGAAGAGCCGACCCCAGCTGTTGGGGCTGGCGCGTCGGGTAAATAGAGATGGGCGGAGGCTGCTTCCCAGCCGCGCCTCTCAACGAATGTTGCTCCAATCACAAGCTCGCCTTTCTTTCGCCGCCCTTTCTTAACGGTCATCACTGCACGGCGACCGTACTTCACTTGCATCTCATCAAAAATGCGATTCACACGCTGAGGGAAAATTAGCATGGTCTCGCACTCTTGCTTCTCCAACACAGTATAAGGTCCGCAAATAACTGCGGCAGTCAGCTCAACATAGCGAACAAAGTCCTTGTCCGATAACTTCTCGGGTTTCTTCACTCCAAAAGACGGCACCTGGTAGTTAAGGTTCAGTTTGGAAATCCGCTTGTTCTTCATTCTCAGCGGGCTCCACCCTTTCCGAATGGGCCAAGTGCAACAGGCCACGAACTCCTCCACCAAATCTCGAGCGCTGCTCATCTTGACCGCAGTCTCAAAGGCGTTGCAGCACTTTTTAAAACCCTCTGACTCCACAAATTCCGGCGACAGCACCGGCCGTAGGGCGCAAGAACGACTAAACAGAGGAAAGTACGAGCTACCATCGTCTTTTGTCTCCTCGGGAACCTCGGCATAAAACCAATGGTTCCGCCAATCCTCTGGCCATTTATTCCGGCGACCGCCAACAAGCTCAACTTTTTCATACTTTGATTTCTTCACAAAGTGCGAGGCTGAAAACTGCAACATCCATACTGGGGGTAATACTTCACCTCATCGAAACTCACGGGTTTCACATCGTGCTTCAGATCATAATAGCGGCAGAAGGCGTCAGAATGAAGAGCCGAACCATAACTGCGAACAGCCCATATAAATTTCGACACCGTCGCGACGGCGTTGGGAGTCAAGTGATGCAGATCTAGCCCATATCTTTCCAGTACACGGGCTAGAAAACCAAACGACGGCAGCCTAAGGCCAGCTTCATAGAAGTCACGGTAAACTATAGCTTCATTGTTCTCGGGCCGTGGAATTTGCTCTCCGCCTGGAGCACGAGCCTTTCCGGACTCAAAATACCCCAAAGCAACAAACCTCTCGATATCTGCGGGAGTAACTTTCGACGGCCCAAACCGAAAAGTTGGCTCGATGCCGCTTTTCTCCCAGGAGTCTTCCCCTACCAGCTCACTAGGAGAGGCCGGCACACCAGAAAGATCCTCGCCTTCGTCGTCGGTATCAGCAGAGGTTTCCTTTTCGCTAGAGCCAGTATCTATCGCGCCTCTCGCTCTTCTGGCTGCAGACCCAGCAAGAGCATACTCACAATATGCAGGAAAATAACACGACTACCCCAAACCCTTACCTAAAAAGGCGGCAGATTTAGTACCTCCGCGGGCGCCCGAAGTTCCAGCTGCTTTGGAGGCAGCTGCCGCCAAAACCTCCAGATCTGCGGCGGGGTCGGCCTTCTCCTGGGAGCCCTTGGGAGTCGCGGCAGCGTCAGAGTCAACCTCAACAGGTTTGCTAGCCCCGCCAAGGTCGGCGTCTCCCTCAACATTAGCGGCGGGCGAGTCGGCGAGGAACTCCTCGTCAGATTCAACAAGATGAGCGGTCTCCTTAACGCGAGCCATCTAGAATGCAAACTATGATGTTACAATCAATCACAAACACAGATTCATAGCTAAAGGCACATAGACGAACTCACCTTTCAGCAGAGAAAGCCCGACGAACCGAATCAGCGACAACAAAAAACTTGCTGCGGATCAACAAAAAGTCCGGAACGCAACAATAGCGACGCAAAGTTTTCAACAGAAAACGCGGCAGCAATTCTATGCAATCAACGAAAGCACGGGGCTCTCCGGCGCCCCTTCCACCCGTATTTATAGGCCTCGCCGCCGCATTTACGGCGTCGCCTCGAATCTCGTAAAAAACAATAAAAGTGTCGCCTCGATTTTCGGGAAACCTCGGAAGGGGGGTGACGTGGGGGTGACGTTCGTAAAATTCCTATCCTGTGTCGCGGTTTCTGCCCGCCGAAGTTGGACCTCAACCGCGAGGGGCTACTGTTGGGGATCGGTGTTTACGATAATAACGACACCCCCTTTCTGCCTTTGGTTTTTTGGCTGCAGGTAACCTAGCTGCCGACATTAACGGCTTCGCCGACGAATTGGCGGCAACCCTGGGTGCCGCCGTTATGCGTCGCCGACATTGTTCAACAAGACCCGACCGCTGGCGATGAATTGGCGGCGACTAGGAATGGCGTCCTCAAATGGCGGCAGTCCCTGAAGGAGATGAAGCTCGGCACGACAACGTCCAAGGATCGGGCTGGCGAATGACGTCACCTAGTTAGGGTTTCCGTCGCTATATGGAAATGTCGTTTGTACCCTTTTGACAATGTTGTACAGAATATTCCGCGAATATAGTGGGTGGCCAAGGGTAATTTGGTCATGTCAAAATGACCCTTGGCCTCCCCTATAAATACCCGCCCCCGGGCTCCGTAGAACGGGACGGAAGAGGAGAGATCACACCCCTGTAATGAAATGCTGTTCCGTTGTCTCTTGAGTGTCTCTTGATTGTTTGTGTCGGGATTCTTTGTTGCGATAATGAAGAATTCCCAACAATCGCCTCAGAAATCAATTCTAGCTAACGAACACTTGGAAAAAATTAAGAAGCGGTGCCAAACGGGCTCAAACACTTCAGATCAGGTAAATCATTCATATGTGGACCCATCAGAGGCCATCAGAATTGCGTTCATTCACCTGCTGTAATTACAGTCAATTGGGTGGATCAGCGAAAACTGTGTGACACATAAGTTAAAAAATACCAGTGGACACCAACTAACGATGAACAAAAGGCAAATTAAAAAGGAAAAGGAAATCAAACAATGCTTGCAGTTGCACACCATGGGAAATACACAATACATATATCATCAAACATGCATGGTTTCATCATACACTCAAGATCCGTCAGGGCACCGAAGAAGCCTTGAGAGATCTAGCCCGCACACCAAGCACTCGAATAACAAACCACAGATGGTTATGATTCGGTAGCCTCCGGTCCCTAAGCCAATCGAGCTGGGGACAGAAGAAGCCGTGCTCGCTTATTCAGATTTTGTTCTCCACACAACAAAGAACCAAACATGAAGTGGAATTCCGAGAAAACTCATGAATCGAGCCCACCGGTAGTCGCGGTAAAGCTCACATAGCAAGTGGAGGAACCTTGAGGAATTCCACAGCAAACAGCCCGTCTTCCCCGGCGCGCGCCTCGCCGAGGAGAGCGCCGCCGTCGCTGCTCCTGACGTAGCACTTCCCGCGGCCGAACCCGACGACGAGGTCGAGCTCGACGAGCTGGCTCACCGAGACGAGGTTCGCCGCGAGCCCGGGCACGAACCACACGTCGGAGAGGACCACGGCTTCCGTCTTCACGTTGCCACGCCCGAGCACACGCATGGGCGCGGCTCCGGCGTCGCCGGCGGCCTGCACGAAGAGGTCGCCGCCGTGTTCCGGTGCGTAGTCAGAGAGGAGGGCGCGGCTCCCGGTCGCGTGGTGCGACGCGGCAGAAGCCACGAGCCATGTGGCCCTAGCAGCAGCAGTTTTCTTCGTCAGGAGGACGCTGCTGAAGCCACCATCGTCCTGGTCGGCGACACAGGAATCGAATCCACTGTGAATAACAAGGCAGCAGAACTGGTTCAAAACATGTACAATCAAGCTTTGCTAAATTTGGAATTCCTTGAGGGCCTGTTTGGCTGTCCAGAATCGAGCAGAAATGAATCATTTTTCGAAGGCCGACATGTTTGGGCGTCCAAGGAATCGAAATGCAAAATTCTGGTTTTTTCCGCACCTCGAAACGGTAGCCTGCATCAAATTCCAATCTAAAAGCTCCGAAAGCTTCTGAATCCTCCTCGCTCTCGATCGATCTCACCCTGATTTCTTCCGCCGCCTTCCTCGCTTCCCTCATGTCGCCCTAGCCTCTCACCCAGGTCGCCGTCTCCGACTCCCCGTCTCACCTGCGTCGCCGTCCCCATCTCGCCACCGCTGCCATGGCCGGATTGTCCGCGCTCGTCAAAACATGACTGATTCGATCATCGGCGATGGTCTGATCAGGGAGTTGACGGCGGTCAGATCCGGATTTGACCGTAGCCTCTTGCTGCGCACACCACCACCACGAGCTCCACCAAGCTCCACCATCAGTCTTCTTCCTTGCCCAAATCTCTCGAAGTGCATCTCCTCTGTTTCGTGGCCCAGGCCATGATCCACTATGTCGAGGTCGCCGCTACGTGTGGATTCTATTTTGATGCTTCCCGTAGCCCTTGAACCGCCCCTGAGCCGTCGGGAGCTCCAGTACTCAACCATGGCGGGCGACGGCTTGGAGAAGACGAGTAATGCTTGCTCCGTTTGCTCTGCCTATTCATTGACGTTGATGAGCTACTATGGGCCTGTGGGCTGCGGCCCATGATTGATTGACAGGCTAGTATTTCTGGATGGTCAAGCAAGATTGGGTCCAGCAGCCCATGCAAAGCAATCAGAATTTGATTCCACACAGCCAAACGTCCTTTAGATTTTAATTCATGGAAAGTAATTTCGTGCACAGCCAAACAACAATTTCGAAAATGAATCATTTTCTACATGATTCAATCTAGCAATTTCGATTCTGTGAATCTGATTGAAAGAAACCAATTCATTTCCGGGGATCCAAACGGGCCCTGATAGTATTCGCCCAAAACCTTGGGAATTCCTAATAGTACTATTCGCCCAAAACCTTTGGAATTCCTTTTTTTTTTTTGCAAACCAACCTTTGGAATTCCTTGATAGTATTCGCAAGCCAGGTCGGCTGATACGCGCTTTAAAAAGGTTCTAGTTCTATATTCCCTTTAGTATTCGTACCACCGCGCAGAGTAAACTTTTACCATTACTAAATGGTATTGTAAAATTTTAATATTTTGTCAGACAAGATAAAGTGAAATAGGGTCTTCGTTAAGGGGCACCACCCACCATCCAGAAACAGGACAAGCATAGGCTACTCTGCTGGATCAAAATTTCCTTCTGGATCTTTAATGAGCATGAAGCTGATGTAAAAGGGGCGGAAAAATAATCTATGGTATATGACACGAGTGTATATTTTTAAGATAATAGGGTCTTGACTTTCAAAAGAGTTACAACTAAATACAGTCATCCACATCGGCCATCGTCAGGCTAGGCCAATTGCCACACTGACAAACCAAGATACTACTTCGACAAATAACAAGAAAGAATGTCTCCTCTCTCAAGATTTATTACTCTATCCTCCAATGCAGAAGGTCGGCTCCGGTGCATAAATAAAATTCACTATTTCACGGGATAACAATACATACAAGCTGCAAATAAAGGAGCATGGAGAAGGAAGACATCATACAGAGTCGCGAGTTCGCCATGAGTCCACGTGCAGATAGGGGACAATTTCTGGCTCCTCTCGTCATCACGAGCAATCCAGCTTGGAAACCAGAGAGCTTCCCAGGGCGCTGGCAATTCTTCCACGGCCATCGTCATGCTACTCCTTGTGCCGTTCTGGAGAGAGACGAAAGGGAGGGGAAAAACTTGGAAAGTGATCGAGGTGAGATAAACGTACGCAGCGCACATGCCACGCCGTCCTCGGAGAAACCAGAGTTCGGACAGTGACGTCGGGGAACAAGAAAACCAAGCAATTTACAACATTGCCCTTCACGTTGGTCGATCAATTCCGTCTTGACAGTTTTTGTGTTTTACATCTCAGGCCTTCTGTGAAGTAACGGCTCCAGCTCTTTCGTTCAGTCACATGAAAACTACGCACGGCCTACTTAATTCTCTGAGCAAGCTAATCCTTTCGGAGTTGGCAAAGCGTTCCCTACCAGCCATGAAGAAGTCAAAATTATTAATATGCGTCACGTATTATTACTCATAAACTGCTCAAGACTGGAGCTCAGACAATTCTAGTTGTTTCTTCTGTCCATTAATGTGTGGCTTGTTTTGATATTATAAAAAACAAATTCATCTTTGTAAGTTGATTTTTTGTATTTAACTCCTCTTATAATATCTTGTAAACTACTAAAAATTTTTAAATAGAAATCCTATGTTAAAATCTTGAATATAATCAATTGATGCAACTTTCGCACGCTAAATAATTTAATCAATTGTTAGTTCAAACTTTATGAGGCTTGAATTTCACAAATCACTTTGCTTTTACAAACAGTGCACCAAAGGATAAAATCTTGCACTCAAATTATATTCGAAGTAACAAAACTTCATTGGAAGTTACTCCAACAAACCAGGATATTTTCTCCCACCACCACATGGCACAACCCATACAATCGATCGGTATGGTAACATCATTTATCTACAATATACATCGAAATCTAGAAAACCCTACAATATACATAACATCTTTTATTCCTTTACACTAATTAGTGATTGAAGGCGAAAAATGATGGTACTCCATTTTGTGAATGATGCAAGTCTTGTATTTATATTTTACTCATTGTGTTGTCCCAGAACTTTCTCAAATGAACTTGAATACGCCTACACTTAATTGAATTAAGAGAATAAAAATATTGACTAGCAACGAGTACCATTTGTAACCATTTTCAGCACCCCTGCCATTCTGGTGTGACAGCGCTATAGCGTATGCCCATGGGAAAAAGAGGAAACATATTGTCTCCTTGACCAACACATTTATGCCCCAGCTTGGTGCGGCAACTGTAGTATAGCCTTTTAATTCATATGTACCATATAGGTATAGGTACATCAATCTTAACCAGAGTCAACACGCAGCGTCTCCCAGATGGCCAAAGTAACAAGAAGCTCAGCTCCGAGGAACTGAGTCAATCATAGGTACACAAATCAGTCTGAGCGAGGAACATTTTATTCAGAAACTGAGAGTCGGCTTTCCATTCTGGAGGGGAGGACTACCCAAGTTAGGCCATTATATCCTCCAGCTGATTGATCATGAGCAGCCCGCGAGCCCCATAATCAGGCACGTCGGGCCTGGAGAAATTGAAGCTCGAAGAGGCCGTCGACGAGCCGACCTTTCCCAACGAGTTCACGAGTCCCGGCCTCCCTGATGAAACATTTCGTGCGCGTGAACTCAACGTTGTATCCCAGCTTGCCGAGCTGAGACACGGAGACGATGTTCTTGGCCAGACCAGGAGCGAAAACAACATCGTCAAGCAAGAGATTGCCGGTGCTCACTGTTCCATGCCCAAGTATCGGCACGACGGAGTCGTTGGCTACGCGGATAGATTTCATGGCTCCCGGCGGCTGCGGCGAGGTGTTGATCAGGCTACAGAACAGCGCCTGGTTGCCCGTAGCATGAACTGAAGCTCCTGAGTCTACTATGAAGACGTTGTCGGCGGCGGCGTTGTGATCACCAGCCGGCCGCTGCTGGCCAACGGTGCTTCCTGATCCTGCACTGCAGCCTTGCATCATCAGAACCTCCTCCTCAGCATATTTACCAGTTAAACCTGTTGGCCTGGTCAAAACAATAGTTAAAGTCGTGATAGTTTAGACATGCATGCCTTTCCACCAAATTCAAGCTTTTAATTGATGTTGGACATAACATATTCACAACACCCTTGGCTGGCCTGCATTGGTTATTTCAGTATTTGCATTGTACTCAACGTTACAGATTAATGAAAAGTAGTAGAGGCTCTCCCCCTCCCAACTTCCTAAAACAAAAAAAACTTCAATTCAAACTTGCCCCTACATTGGTTATTTCAGTATTTGCATTGTTATGTCCAACATCAATCTTTTAATTAGTATGAACTGAAGTTTGCATATCAGAGATGACGAAAGAAACATGATGAAGGGAATAATATCAAAGTATACAATTGGGAGATTTTTTGAATTTTGATTGTTACATTTTCATTTTCGTAATTGTTATTGTCCACTGTGGCTGTAGCTTCTATGCAGGCCAAGGCCGGGATTAATGCAATCTTTCCATTATCTAAAAAGGAATTGTTATTGCCGGTGTGTAAAAAGATGTTCCATGCTTGCACTTGCTCTATATGCACATCGATCTTTTTTTTTATTCACTTCCACTTTCACGGTACAGCTGTAGCACAATATAAAACATTATATATTCCATGTATTTTTCTTATTTTATTGTTGGGGGAGGCCCACTGTGTCCCCTCCCCCTGGCCCAAAGGCCTGGCCTGCTATGAAGCCTATCAAGGCCCAAGATGATGAATAGTATAGGACAGGCCTATATACCTTAGCCTTGGCCTACTAGGGTTAGGGAATCCCACCTTGTAATAAGAAAATGACCATAGTGCCCTAAATAAAGGGCAATATGGTACTTGTAATTCTAGGGTTGGAGGGGTGTATCAGCCTATAAATACCCCCCTACCACCTTCAGGACAAGGCATTGAATACAAGCTCTTAATTACCTACTTCTCTTGGCTCTTGTTTGGTCCCTTCCTAGTCCTTCCCAGGGGTCCCTCACTTGTGGTAGACCCTTGGAGGATCCCCTTCTACTATTGTGGCCTTGTAACCACAACAGTTGGCGCCGTCCGTGGGGATCGAACAAGAAGCCACGACGAGATGACCAAGAGGACTGAAAAATCAAAAACTGACCCTCCGGCAGGGGGTGCCCGGAAGACCAGGTCCGCCGCTTCAGATGACGACATCGACCCGCTGACGATAATCCGCACCTTCCCCAGCGGCTCGACGCTTCCGACGACCGTCCCTTCGGCATCGACCTCGGTGGTACCACCTTCGGAGACTAATAACAACACAACCAACGTCGACCTTCCAGCAGTCGAGGAGGCAGCCGAAGGCGCCGAAGGCTCCTCCGAAGACGAAGAAGAGAACATCGACACGGGCGAGGTCGAGCGCCGCGACGAAACGATAGAACCACCTCGAAGGAACGCCGAAGCCGAAGCGCGGAGCCAGAGGGGGCTCGCCGAAGCAGTGGCTGAGGAGCAGCGTTTGGCGGAGCTTCACGAGGCATACAACCGCGAAGCTCGCGAAGCTCGCGAAGCTGACGAAAGGCTGTTAAGGCAACGCGCCCTCGAGAACCTTGACCGAGACGAAGCCACTTACCGTCTTCGTGCCGAAGCCGCGCGTCGACAGCAAGTTCATCTCCAGGCTCAACTGAACACCCTCCGACGCACCGGTCGCCAAGAGGTTGACATACCGGAACACCGCCAAGAGCGCGACGAGAGGCACACCCACTCCAGCGGCAGTAGGCGCCACGCAAGCTCTTCCGATACAAACCAACCGCTTTCCGCGTGCTTACAATCGGTGGCGTGGCCCCGGAAGTTCATTTCGGCGAAGCTGCCAACCTTCGACGGCACCTCCGACCCCCGCGAGTTCTTCATCAGCTACGAAACCACCATCGATTCAGCGGGGGGCGACGACGACATCAAAGCCAAGGCATTCGTCCTCGCTTCGAGCGGCATCGCCAAGACATGGTACACCAAGCTGCCGGCGAACAACATCTACTCATGGGAGCAGCTTCGGGACCAGCTCCAAATCCACTTTCAAGGCAACTACGCCGCGAAGGTCACGGCGGCAGACCTTCAGGCGTGCAAGCAGAAGGACGGCGAGTCATTGCAAGACTACATCCGGCGCTTCATCCATCTGAAGTGCCATGTGGAAGGATTACCAGATGCAATCATCATCGAAGCGGTGACCAAGGGCATGAGCCTGTGCCCGGCACGGTCCGAGATCCGAAGGACCGAGCCGAAGACCTGCACTCACCTGTTGCAAATCCTGGAAGCACATGCACGTGCCGGCGCGAGAAGGAGGCGCGAGCGAGCCAAAAGAAGAACGACCGGGGGAAACGTCATAGCGACCGAAGCGACGATCCCCCGGATGACCGCCGAAGCCACCGCTCCCAGCGCCCAGAGGTCCACAACATCAACAATTCCCGAAGCCGGAGTCCGCAGAGAACGGACAATCGTTCCGGAGGCACGCGAAACAACTCGCGGCACTCCGACAACGGTCGCCGATACAACAACCGAAGCTCTCGCGACCCATACTGCGAGGTTCACGGCGTCAATCAGGGCCACACGTCGAAACAGTGCCCCCAAATTGCCGCCTTGCGTGAAGCAAGGGAGCGCCGCGACGCCGACGCAGCGCGAGGAGTTAACCTCATACATGAGGCTTCCGAAGCGGGCGAGGTCTTGCCTCCCCCTCCGGAACACCATCCAACCAGCCACAACGTCTTCCTGGCCATCACCGGGGGCTTCAACCAGCCCTACGCCTCGAAGAGGCAGCGTCGCGACTACGTGCGGAGAGTCAACCATGTGGCCGCTCATCTGCCATTGGCCCGATGCCGCTGGTCGCACGTGCCGATCACCTTCACTCAGGCAGACCTTCGCCTGATGGAGTACCCGCACAAGGACGCCTTCGTGATCAATGCCAACATGCGCGGGACGGAGGTCCGTCGCGTGCTAATTGATGGCGGCAGCTCTGCTGATGTCATCTTTATCGACGCCTTCAACCAACTGGGCATCCCCCGATCTGAGTTACGGGCCTCCGACAGCCCCCTCGTCGGCTTCGGGGGAGAGCCAATCCACGCCCTCGGGAGCGTGAAGATCGCAGTCTCCTTCTCCGGGCCAGCGGGACACCGCACCGAGTTGATCTCCTTCGACGTCGTCGACATACCTTACGCCTACAACGCCATCTTCGGCAGGAGGCTCATCAACGCTTTCAATGCAGTCACCCACCACGGCTACCTCTGCATGAAGATTCCGGCGCCGAACGGCGTCATCACTGTTTACGGCGACCAACTCGCCGCCCGCCGCATCGAGCACGAGCCGAAGCCTAAGACGGTCGAAGAAGCTACACCGACACCTCCGGCCAGAACTCCGAAGGCGCGTGTCGACGGTCAAGTCAAGAGCGTGATCTTGTCTCCCGATCGCCCTGACCAAGCCGTCCTCATCGGCGAGGGGCTCCCGTCGGGGTTAGAGGCAAGCGTCATCGACCTCCTCCGGAACAACAAAGACGTCTTCGCTTGGTCAACCGGCGAGTTGTCCGGAGTGGACCGCAGCATCATCGAACACAAGCTCGACATCGACCCGAAGGTGACTCCCATCAAACAAAGAAGGAGGGAGTGGTCAGAGGAAAAGATGGTGGCGCTTCGTGCGGAGATCCAGAAGCTCAAGGATGCACAAGTCATCCGGGAAGTAAACAAGTCCACCTGGCTCGCGAACCCGATCCTCGTCAAGAAACACACCGGCCAGTGGCGGATGTGGATCGACTACACCACCCTCAACAAGGCATGCCCGAAGGACGACTTCCCCTTGGCACGCATCGACGAACTCGTCGACTCCACGGCCGGGTGCGAGCTTATGAGCTTCCTCGACGCTTACTCCGGGTACCACCAAATATGGATGGCCCCCGAAGACGAGGAGAAGACGGCGTTCAAGACAGACGGTGTGACCTACTGTTATGTCCGCATGCCTTTCGGCCTCAAGAATGCCGGAGCAACATTCTCCAGGGCAATACAGAAGACCCTTGGAGACCAGCTGAACCGAAATGCGGCAGCCTACATCGACGACATCGTCACTAAAAGCACCTCCGACTCCGGCCATCTCGGCGACTTAGCCGAAACCTTCGCGAATCTGCGTAAGGTGGGCTTCAAGCTGAACCCGGCGAAGTGCACCTTCGGAGTGCGTGCCGGCAAACTCCTCGGCTTTCTCGTCTCCAAGCGAGGCATCGATCCCAACCCGGAGAAGATCAAGGCCATCACCGACATGGAGCCACCCAAGACCAAGGAACTACAGCGTTTCACCGGCAGACTCGCCGCTCTCGGGACATTCATTTTCCGAGCGGCGGAGAAGTGCCTTCCCTTCTACCAATGCCTTCGGGGCTCCGGCCCGATGCGCTGGGGGGACGAGTAAGACAAAGCATTTGAAGAGATCAAGTCATATCTGGTCAAGGCGACCACGCTCCGCCCTCCGCCTCCGAAGGCGCCACTCCTGCTGTACGTGTCGGCCGCTCCGGCAGCAATTAGCGCGGTCCTCGTGCCTGAAGTCTTCGTGGGAGACAAGTTGGTGCAGCAGCCCATCTACTACGTGATGGAAGCCCTCTCCGGAGCCCGACTCAACTATAATGTCGTCACCAAGCTGGCTTTCGCAGTGCAGATGGCATCGCGAAAGTTACGCCGATACTTCGAAGGTCACGAGATCACGGTGCCCACCTCGTTCCCACTGAAGGACGTCTTCGGCAACAGGAACGCGTCAGACAGCATGGCCAAATGGGCCATCGAGTTAGCGGCCTTCGACATCAAGTTCATGGCCTGCAAAGCCATCAAGTCCGGAGTCATCGCCGACTTCATCGCCGAGTGGACACCCGCTCCGACTCCGAAGAAACTGCCCCAAGAGCCGTTCTGGACAGCGCATGTCGATGGGGCTTGGGGCTCCTCCGGAGCGAGATGCGCCGCCGTCATCACTTCGCCAAGCAACCAGAAGCTTCGGTACTCGGCGTCGCTCGCGTTTCCAATAACAAACAACGCAGCAGAGTACGAGGGCGTCCTCCTTGGGCTTCGCCAGCTCCGGGCACTCGGCGCCTGAAGAATCATCATCTACACCGACTCCCAGCTCATCTCCGAGCAAGTCTCGAAGGAGTACATGGCCCGAGACCCAGAGATGGCAAGCTACCTTAAGGTCGTCCGAAGCATAGAGAAACACTTCTCCGGCTTCGACGTGAAAGTATCTCGAGGGTACACAATCAGGAGGCTGATGCCCTGGCTAAGGCAGCGGCGAACCAGCTCCCGATACCTCCCGACGCCTTCCACGAGGTGTTATCGGAAGCATCCTTTGCTCCGAAGAAACCGGTGTCGGTCATGATCCTAAGCGGTGAAGACTGGCGCGCTCCGATTCAAGCACAGCTCGAGGGACGGTACTGTGCCGATGACCCGGTTGAAGAAAAAAAGGTCAAGCTGCGCACCCGAAGCTACATCATCTTCAACAACATCCTGTACAAGAAAGATGTTTCGGAGCCACTCCTGCGCTGCCTTTCGTTCGACGAAGGCAAAGCGCTCCTCCGGGACATTCACGAGGGGCTGTGCTCATCGCACCTCGCACCCCGGGCTCTCCTCGCCAAGGCGTTCCGACAAGGGTTTTACTGGCCAACAGCAGCCCGCGACGCCGAAGAACTCATCCGCACCTGCCCCAGCTACCAATGGATGGGAAGACAATCGCATCGTCCCGCCACCCCGCTCCATCCAATTCCCTCGGTCTGGCCTCTCGCCCGATGGGGCATCGACATCGTCGGCCCCCTTCCCACCGCTCCCGGCAACCTCAAATGGGCGGTGGTGGGATATGAATACTTCTCCAAGTGGATCGAAGCCGAGCCCCTCGCCAACATCACGGCGCGATCCGTCCGCAAGTTCTTCTGGAAACACATCGTCTGCCGCTTCGGGGTGCCGATGCACATCACCGTGGACAATGGCTCCCAATTCAAGTCCCACCTCTCCAAAGAATACTGCCTCTCCATCGGCGTCCGGGAGTGCTTCGTCTCCGTCACCCACCCGAGAGCTAACGGAGCCGTGGAGAAAGCCAATGGCACCGTCTTCGACGGCATCAAAAAATGCCTCCTCGGCCTACCGAAGGGAAAGTGGGCCGAACAACTACCTAATGTGCTGTGGTCACTTCGCACGACTAAGTCAAGGCCGACAGGGTTCTCGCCGTTCTGTCTCCTGTTCGGCGCCGAAGCAGTCACCCCGGAGGAAGTGCAGAACGGCTCACTTCATACTACCTCGCCGCCTGCCAACGACGAAGACGTGTCCAAGGATCTCCTCGAAGAAACAGGACTCCAAGCAGTCGCCAACCTGAAGCGATACATGGATTCGGTGGAGAACTCGTACAACCAAAGGGTCAACCCCCGACACTTCATTCCAGGCGATCTCGTCCTCAAGCAAAACATTCACCCGACATCTGTCGGCAAGCTTAACAGCAAGTGAGAAGGGCCCTTCATCATCTACAACTCAATTCGCCCGGGGGCCTTTCATCTGATGGAGCTCGACGGAACACCGCTTCCGAGAACATGTAACGCTGATGCCCTTCGCCGATACTATGTCTAAGGACTTAGCATCCGCCGGCCTTCGAAGCCGCGTAGCCTGCGCGCTACAAGCTACCGGTACCTTATTTCAGTGTGTTCTTGTTCCTTTCGGCAGTAGGGCGACGATGATCCCCTTAGCTGCATTCCCCAAGGGGCCATGTAACCGGTACCGATGAATGAAATGAGAAATCATCTTCCGGTGCTCAATTACAAAGAAATCCAGAGGCAACTCGTTAGGCACACATAAAACGGCGAAGGGCATAAGACCTAGATTTCGAACCGGAGGTAAACGCCGGAACAGGCTGAAGCTAGGCACACATAAGACCTAGATTTCGAACCCTAAGAGGAAATCGATGCCGACACGACAAACCGGAACTCCCATCGGTAATAGTCGAAGGCGGGGCATTCGTTAAAGACCCTGCAAAACGTGCACGAAACTAAACTAAGTCAAAGGGGGGACGCCTCTGACTTAACAAAATTTTCGTTCTACTCCCGACGAGTAAAGGGGGGGACGACGCTCGAAACGAGCTTACTTCCTCGCCGAAAGTAGAGCGACGGAGTCCCTTCGAGGCTATCCTCGACTTACAAGATTTCGTTCCACTCCCAACGAGTAAAGGGGGGACGACGCTCGAAACGAGCTTACTTCCTCGCCGAAAGTAGAGCGACGGAGTCCCTTCGAGGCTATCCTCGACTTACAAGATTTCGTTCCAACTCCCGACGAGTAAAGGGGGGACGACGCTCGAAACGAGCTTACTTCCTCGCCGAAAGTAGAGCGACGGAGTCCCTTCGAGGCTATCCTCGACTTACAAGATTTCGTTCCACTCCCGACGAGTAAAGGGGGGACGACGCTCGAAACGAGCTTACTTCCTCGCCGAAAGTAGAGCGACGGAGTCCCTTCGAGGCTATCCTCGACTTACAAGATTTCGTTCCACTCCCGACGAGTAAAGGGGGGACGACGCTCGAAACGAGCTTACTTCCTCGCCGAAAGTAGAGCGAGGGAGTCCCTTCGAGGCTATCCTCGACTTACAAGATTCCGTTCCACTCCCGACGAGTAAAGGGGGGACGACGCTCGAAACGAGCTTACTTCCTCGCCGAAAGTATAGCGACGGAGTCCCTTCGAGGCTACCCTCGACACAAATTTCGTTCTACTCCCGACGAGAAAAGGGGGGGACGACGCTCCAAACGAGCTCAATTCCTCACCGAAAGTAGAACGAGGGAATCCCTTCGAGGCTACCCTCGACTTCAACAAACTCTCGTTCCACTACGACAAGGGAGCAGGGGACGATGTCAATTATATTATGATAGAGACAGATAACTCGCTCGAAAGAGCCTCCAATTTAACATGTCGAGCTGAACAGCTCGACGCTGGTTACAATACCGATCAGCCGGCACCTCGACACAGGGGCCGAAGGCCCACCCTACAGCCCACTACCGGAGCGCATCCCTAACGATGCCTCGGCCTTAGCTATTTCCTCCTGGGCTCGCGCCAGAGTGCGCCGGAGCGAAGCGAAGTCTGCCGGAGTCGACGCAGAAGCAACATCAGCCTGCAACTGCTCCAAGTCCACCTCGGCGGTGGCGTCTTCGTCATCGCTCGACACGTCAACCAGCTCTGCCGTCGGAGCAACAAGAAGAGGAGGGTTCAGCGCTAAGTCCAAACAATGCGCTTCGCGACGGACCCGCCTCTCAAGCAAAGCTTCGGAAGGGACTCTCGGTACCTGTGACATCAACCGTGAGTTTCGCAGGCGCAAATCCTGGAAGAAGTCCCCGAAGGACCCCCCCTTGATTGCGCCGAAGCCAACGGCGCCACTGCGTGCCCTTCACATAGTACGATCGACCCGTCGGAGCGGACGGACTCCCGGCCGGAATCAGAATGCTCTCCGGAATAACGTCGAGGCATACTAAGGCGTGATTGCCTTCGGCCTCGCACGAAACCTATAAGTCGCAATGCAAGCGCATAAACATCACGAAGAAGAACAAGTCCATTTAAACAGCCCGAAGGGCACCTAGTACAAGCTAAGTACACCAAAAGAAGCATGGCACGAAGCCTGCGATAAAACTCACACCTGAGGGGGAGGCGGGGCCGAAGAGTCAACTTCTGTAACATTGCCCTGGGCCGCCACCGAGCCTCCACCCCCGCTACCCACTAAGGTGCTGGCGCTCCCGGCCCCGGCAGGGATTTCGCCCGACGGAGGCGTCGCCACGGAGGAAGCGGCAGCCGGAGGCGGAGCAGGAACGGAGGTGCTGCTTCCGGGCTTCGACTTCCGAGATGCTGCAGCAGCGAGAGCAGACTGGCGAGCCAGCTTCTCCCCCACTACCAACCAGAAGTGTTGGCCGAGCTGGTTCCCGAAGCTCCGCACCTTCGAGGCCAGCTCCCGAAACCGGCCCCCATCCCCAGCCGCCATCTCCGCCAGCTGTGGCGAAGCGGAAGCAGCAGCGGGAAGGTGAGTGCAGCCCACTTGCACGAGGGAACCGAAGGCCGCAGTCCATGCGGTCTCGGCGCAGAAAGTGCCGAAGGGCTTCATGGCCCGGGAGGCCAACTTCACGAAACGCATAAGGCGCCCGATGATTCCACCGAGGTCATCGGCGGCGTGCTTCATTGGCTGCACCTCGACGCCCAACCCTTCCAGCAGGCTATTGAAGTCGCCAAGCACCTGCCACGCTGCAGCAGCATCCTCGTCCCTCTGCGTCTTGGCCGCACTCAGCAGCGCCTGAGTTTCCGACAACTCCTTCTCGGTGGCCTCCTTCGCGCAGGTCAATGACTCTAAGAGATCTTTAAACTCTCCAGCTCTTTCCAGGCCTTCTTGGAGACCTCCTTCGCAGACGCCAAGGCATCGGAGCGGTCTTTTTCACCGCTAAGGCCTTCTCTAGCTCCGAGGCAAGAGCGTCACGACCTTGCTCCGCCTCCTGCTGGCCCTTCTTTGCGTCTTCGGCAGCCGCCTCCGCGACTTCGACACGCGCCCGGAGCCGCGCAAGGTCGAATCCTTCGAGCGACGCCTGCAGGTGTCGAGCAAGCACCGCCGCCTGACGAAGAAGCAAGTCAGCTACAGCAGGTAATTCGAAGCCAAACGCAAGGAGTACAAACCTTGATTGCCAGTCTAGAGAGAGCTGTCGTAGCTTCCTCCGGAGCAACTTCTTCCATGGCCTCCTCTAGCTCACCGAGCCCATTGAAGTCATAGACCACACGAAGGACTTCGGCGGCCTCCGGACGATCCACGAAGTCACCCCACTCGAGACGGGCCTCCAAACCCCTCGCGGCTCTGACCGCTTCGATGGGCGACCTCCTGAAGTAGCCCTTTCCACGACCGTGACTCGGCCCCGGGTCGGCCGCCCCCTTCCCTCCTCCGGAAGGCTCTTCCTCGGAGACCTCCTTCTCAACGCGAGCGCCTTGCGCTAGAGCAACAGAGTTAGCGGGACTTCCACAACCAACAAAGCAAGAGTGATGAGAAGAGAAAACGATACCGGGAGACCGAAGGCCCGGCTCCATTGTTCCCTCGACGTCAACGGCGAAGGCAGGCATCCCGAAGAACCCGACGTCTTCATCGTCGGAGTCGAGACTTACCACCTTGGCTGAGCGCGAAGTTGACCCCTCCAAGTCACCTTCGACAGCCGAAGTCAACTCCTCCAAGTCGGTGCCATACCCCAAGTCACCTTCGACAGCCGAAGCCCCGGCTCGGGAAGTTGACCCCTCAACATGTGCCACGGTGGGCCGAGGCCTCTTTGGCCCCGGCCTGCTGGCATCCCCGGCAGCGCGCTTCGAGCCAGCTGGGAGAATGGTCTCCGGAGCCACGGGAGCTTCACCTTCGGCCTCCTCCTCTTCTCCCTCCTCGCCGCCGGCAGCCGTGACCACCTCCCGTTCCGGCAGCTCGACCTCCGGGTACTTAATGGAAAGCACCCGGTTGATGCGCGGACCCCCAACAAGCTTCGCACGACGCGAAGCCTCGTCCGAAAGGAAGGGGCCGAGAATCTCAGCGGCACCATCGTCCACCTCCTGTAGCGTCATAGCTGGACAGACCACAACGTCAAACTACGACAAACAACCGAAGGAAAGAGTTCAACGAAACAAACGCACCTGCGAAACTCTCGGGTTTCAGGTGGACCTCCGGTTCTGCACCCGGAACCTCCACAACGAATTTCTGCTCCCAATCACGGAGCAAGGGCCACACCCCTGCCGCGACAAACTCCTCACAGAGGTCACGCATCAAGAGCTTTCGCGCAACGGTTGCTAGCAACTGCACCCGGGACTCGCCGGTCCCGTCCAACTGCACCGTCGAATACCGGTGGAACAGCACCTCCGACATCGTCGACCGAAGAGGGCAATCATCCTCCACGCGGTAGTAAAACCACTAGGTTGTCCAACGCCCCCAGTGCAACTTGTACGCCTTCGCCGGAACGACGGCTTCGGGGCGGGGGACGAAGGAGATAACTCCCATGGACCCGACGACGTCCTTCCCGTCCAACTTGAAGATCTTCTTCACTGCGTGCGCATAATGCGTCGCCGCGAAGGCACCAGCATGCGGACGAGACCCTTCCAGCCAAAACGCCCACTCAAAGACGCTCAGCCGCACGAGAGCGTTGACGGTGAGCTGTTGGATCTCGAGGCCGAAGAGATCCAACATCTCAGCCACAAAAGGGGAGCACGGCATCCGGAAGCCAACTTCGAAGAACCGCCGGTACAAGACGATGTACCCGTCCTTCGGACTCGGGGTCGTCTCCGCCCTCCTCGGCGCTTCGGCCCGGCTCCGATCCAGGAGCCCCTTGGCGGCCATCTCGTCTAGCGCCTTCGCATCCACCGTGCTCCGGTCGAGGAACGGCGACGCAGGGAAGCGGTCGTCGATGCGTACGCGCTGCGAAGCGCTGGTCTTCCCCTTTCGAGCCATCTCCGAAGCCAGGACGACTACTTCGAAGCAACGACGAACTAAAGCAACGAAGCGAGCGCACACAGCAAGAATGCCGAAGCAAGCTAACCAAGCGGCTGCGGCGCGTGAAAGTGACAGATTCGCGCTGGGGTGAAAACCCTAGGCGCCCGGGCGGTAAACATATAGCCCCTGGTGAATCGGCCTGACCGTCCGCTGAAGGATCAACCGCAGATCACGCCACGCAACCAGACCCGTCCCGTCAAACGTAACGACGTCGCATCGCGATTCGCGTCACGCAGAAGTAACAACGCGTCCCAGTAAACGAGACGGCATCGCTCCGCAATTTGCGCCGAGCAATAAAGACACCTTCAATACGTGGCCGACCTTGCGTCACCACGCCCCTTCGGCGACCACGGTGCCGTAGCTGGCAGCTACCTCCGGGACATCAATGACAACCTCCGCGACCACGCCCCTTCGGCGACCACGGTGCCGCAGCTGGCAGCTACCTTCGGGACATCAATGACAACCTCCGGCGACCACGCCCCTTCGGTGACCACGGTGCCGTAGCTGGCAGCTACCTCTGGGAACATCAGCGACAACCTTCGGCGACCACTGTACCTTCGGCCACCACGCCCCCTCGGAGCCGCGACCTCCGGGACATCAACGACAACCTTCGGCGACCACCGTACCTTCGGCAACCACGCCCCCTCGGAGCCACGACCTTCGGAAATGTGAAGAAGGCATCCCTTTCGCAACCGAAGCAGACCAGACCTTCGGATCGCCGAAAGAGGGGACGACGGGCAGACCTCCGGATGGACACAGTTTCGGCCCTACCGATGGTGGATCTCGACTGTGTAGGGCTAGCTGTTGGGGGAGGCCCACTATGTCCCCTCCCCCTGGCCCAAAGGCATGGCCTGCCATGAAGCCCATCAAGGCCCAAGATGATGAATAGTATAGGACAGGCCCATATACCTTGGCCTTGGCCCACTAGGGTTAGAGAATCCCACCTTGTAATAAGAAAATGACCATAGTGCCCTGGATAAAAGGCAATATGGTACTTGTAATTCTAGGGTTGGAGGGGTGTATCAGCCCATAAATACCCCCCTACCACCCTCAGAACAAGGCATTGAATACAAGCTCTTAATTACCTACTTCTCTTGGCTCTTGTTTGGTCCCTTCCTAGTCCTTCCCAGGGGTCCCTCACTTGTGGTAGACCCTTGGAGGATCCCCTTCTACTATTATGGCCTTGTAACCACAACATTTATCTAGCAAACTAGTGCACTGCAGTAGTGCTGCAACGCAGCATACTTATATAGTAATGGTTATATTGAGACTTGTTGGGGGAGGCCCACCGTGTCCCCTCCCCCTGGCCCAAAGGCCTGGCCTGCTATGAAGCCCATCAAGGCCCAAGATGATGTACAGTATAGAATAGGTCCATGTATGTTGGCCTCTGGCCCACTAGGGTTAGGGAATCCCTCCTTGTAATAAGGAAATGACCATAGTGCCCTGGAGTAAGGGCAATATGGTACTTGTAATTCTAGGGTTGTAGGGGTGTATCAGCCTATAAATACCCCCCTACCACCCTCAAGACATTCATTCAATACAAGCTCTTAATTACCTACCTCTCTTGGCCCTTGTTCGATCCCTTCCCAGGTCCTTTCCAGGAGTCTCTCACTTGTGGTAGACCCTTGGAGGATCCCCCTTCTACTATTGTGGGTTTGTAACCACAACAAGACTAGCACTCTAGCAGCAAGCGTAAATGGATATTGAGAGAGTATCAGCCAGCTAGCATTAGCGTTATAACTCGAACTCAAGCATGCTTTCTATAGTTGCTTAGCTTGCTGGCGGTCCACAAGCTAGCTAGATTCTCTGTTATCAGTTTCCGGCCATGCCCCGATCGATTCCAGCCCCAGCATGCATGCAGCTTATGCGCGTTTAGTAGACATCGATCGCAACATAATAAGTAGGGACTAGGGAATATAGGGAGATGTGAGAGAGGAAGCTCGTATAGCTAGCTTACTCAGGCGCCATGTCGTCATCGTAGGCAGGGCTGATCGGTGAAGTTCCATCTCCATGGTGAGATGGCAACGGTGCAGCCGGGTGATAAGCAGGCGCCGCCGGCGCCATGGGCACAGGTCGGCGATTGAAATGAGGACAATGTTTGGGGTAGGAGACGGGTTAAGCGGAGGCGGCGTGGAGGAAACGATATGAAAAGGGTTCTTTTTATTCGATGCTGCTGGAGATGGGACCTGCCTGCCGTTGGAGAAAACGCCGGCCGGCCGGCGTGGAGACACCTAGACGGGGAACAAGCCAGACAGAGAGAGAGAGAGAGGGGGTGTTGACGGTTATGCCCCTCCATTTTTTTTTTTGGTTTCATTGCAAAAACCCCATAAATGACAGAGTTTGAGATTCTCACACATAAGTGTTTTTGTTGCAAATCCCCCGACCACCCACCCACTAGGTTTTGTTGCAAACACCACCCCAATTTGCACATGTTTAATCGATTTCATATGTGTTGCCCAATATAAATCCATAAAAAAGTAAGTTGACTAATTTAACATTGTCAGTGTTTTTAAATAAGAATTATTTTTTTCATTAAAAACATATCAAAATATAAAACTTTGTGGAGACCTTTTAAACTCGAATTGGTTTTTCTCTTTCTTTTTTTTTTCTTTTCTGCAATATCTCAAGTATGGAGATTGTACTCCCTAAATTTTGTAACTTTGATAAGAACATCATGAACCACTCAAAACGAACAAAAACGGATCTAATTTATTAAACAAGTGCAAAATTGCGGTGGTTTTTGCAACAAAACCTAGTAGGTGGGTTGTGATTTGCAGCAAAAACGCTTATGGATGGAAATCTCAAACTCTGTGTCATTTATGGTGTGGTTTTTACGATTAAGCCTTGTTGTCTCGATGCTTTGCCATCATTTACAGTTTGCCCCTTGCGTGCACGGAAATTGCAGCGGGGAGGCGTTGGTTACAGCGCCACCAGTGGTCACGTTAGATCGTAGGCCGGCCGGACCGCCAATTTATACATTTTGCTTCTCCTTACTAAAAATTGAAAGAGGTGGATAACCTTCCGTTTATATATCCTTTAAAAAAGTAAGAGTTTCAATTAAGGATGGCTCTGGTATTCACCCGAGCCAATTCGTACAGGCGTTGTTGGAATGGACCAGGAGTGTTCGTGTAGCTGAACCTCAGCAGTTGACTCTGGACTGGATGCACCGTCAGGCTTTGTGCCCGCCGTGAACTCAATTGTTACTACTTTTGTCTGTAGTTGCAAACGGCACAAATATGTGGTCACAGTTTTTTTTTTTTGCGAGGATATGTGATCACAGTTCATATTTGTTAAGCACGAGCTTTGATTTACTATCGACGGTTAAAATGCAGGTAATGTTGTTGCATAAAAAAAATGCTGGTAATGTAACTACACTATTACAACAGCATCTAAAGCTGCCCAGTCTTCCTTTTGCAGCTGACACCAATATTGAGCAACTGTCAATTCCTTGAAGTTCTCTTGTAAGTCAATTGCAGGAAGAGTGCAAAATGCTCAGCAGGTTTGGCATGTTGCTTTCAGGTGAAAAGCCTGAAGGATGAACTGTAACACCGGGCCTTGTGCCACGACAGCCCAGCCCACGGCCCAGTCCACGCAGCAGCAGCAGCAGCTATACAACGAGAGACAGAAGCATTTGGGGAGAGCAGATCGAAGATTCAGAAACCAGAATTGGGTTCGTCCCCTTCTTCCTCCGGCGACGCCCTGTCCACGTGCTCACGTCCCGGTATAGCTCGCCGGCGGCCACGGACTGTGACATGAACTGACGACACACAGTGTCGAATGATGGCTTTGCTGAGGCGAAAATGGCTGCAACACGCCAACCCTGATGGTCAATTCAGTAATCTCCGACTCCGAGCTGTTCCTCAAAGCTTGTTTTCCTCCCTTTCACCCCCATCTGCTGATGTGATGAAAATCTGAAATCCTTTGGCGCTGTTACTCCTCGCCGATCCGATGCTCTCGCAGGGTAGCAATCCTCGGCTGTGAAAGTCCTTGCAACGAAAAGCTCGCGCCGGATCCAAACCAGACACCGATTTGATGAGGATGACGAGTGCTTCTTATTAGCCTTGGAACGGCAACAAGGCACCGCCCACAGTTCCCCAAAGAATTCTTCAACAACCTCACCTTCTTGCGTGGATACACATGCAGTACCAGGGTTGTTATTCCTCCTCGTCGTCGCAGCCATTGTTGGTGTGACACGCCCACGGTGGCGCGCAGTGGAAGCAGATGCTGGTCCCTCTTCTCGCGCTGACGGCGGCGCCGCCGTAGTAGGTTGAATCGCCGGCGAGGGTTGCGTAGAACCCGACCTCGAGATCATGATCGTCTCCGGCGGTCGCCTCCGTGCCGTGACCTCCATCTCCCTTGCGGTGGTGGTGGCGGAATCCTGCAGCGATCCGAGCACCGCCGCCGGGCCCCGCGGCGGAGACGCGTCGTCACCGGAAGCAGCAGAGTCAACGGCGCGGCGGCAGCGGCGACGCGCTTCGCTGACCTTGGCTTGGAGTTCCTCGACCTGCTTCCTCTCCGTCTCCGACGACGATCCCCCCAGCTCGGTCGCCACCGCGGGGTCGGTCCAGTCCTGCACGCCGTACGCCATCTCCAGGATCAGCTTCCACGCCGCGACATGCTCGTCGTCCGTCGCCACCTCCCGCAGCGCGTCTCTGGCGGCGGGCCGGCTGTCCATGGGCTGGGTCAGCTTCATGGCAAGGGAGGTCACCGCGGCTCTGCAGTAGCACACGGCCCCTCCTCCACCCTCCATCGTCGTCGTCGTCTCCAGCTAATCGATCTTTGCAAGAGTTGACGAAATTAGCTAGAATGGATGCCGACGGTGCCTGCTGCTGAACTGGCTTTAACTAATTGCCTGCTCCGAGCATACTCCAGTCGTTGGTTGACTCGATTGCGTGTGTGATTATTTTTTCCCCAATTTCTTTCTTTTAATCTCTCCATCAAGTGTCGAATTGAAGGTCGCAACCGAAGCGGGTAGCCTCTCGTTGACAACTTCGCCGAAGCACCTTCTCGAATCTCGATCGGTATCTTCGATACATCGACACAGCAGGGCAAGGTCGTTCATGGACGGCCTCCCACCCCAACTCCTTTGGAATCGTCGAGTGCTTTCCTTCTCCTCCCTTTTTTGCGGTAGTGATGCCGCCGCTCTCACTAAAATATTCCAACATCTGCATCAATAGATGCATACAGCTCAAGGTACAACTATACAATCGAAAATTCAAACCTCGATGATGAAATAATAAAAAAAATTCATATTGCAGAGAGATATTTTGGAACAAATAAAATTGTTAAAAGCCCCATTGCAAGTTATCCCCCCTTTTGTTTCTGAGCTGCTAGAGGACAGGTTCGAAAAAAAAAGGGGAAGAAAAAAGAGCTGCTAGAGAACCGGGAGCAGAATTTTTTTAGTTTTTTTTTTTCCAGATTCCTCCACGCAAAAACAATAAAAAGAAGGATCCGTATTACAAATACTTCAGTTTCTCATGTCCTTTACGGAATGTAACATCATAATTCAAGTCAAAAAACAAATGTAAGGTCGTAAGCATATCATCTAAATAAATTAAAACGGTATTCATAAAGTTCACTTAAGTTTGTTAAAAATTGTTTCAATCAATAGAATGTAAATCATGAAAAATACGACGACAATATTTCTTATTGGTGCAGCGCACATTGAAAAATCCATGATTACGTGGGAGAAGCCATGTGCAGGTGAAAAAAATTTGGTAAAGCCGGTGATAGAAGCATAACTCTGGGGCCCCGGGAAAAGGAGGAAGGAAATAGAGATGAACACTAAACAGAGGGTGGAATTAAAGCTCTCTCTACAGAAATTAAAGGACGTAATGGGTAAAGCCTAAAACTCTCTTAATTATACTACTAAGCAAAAATCCAACAACAAGCAGCAATAATTTGGCATTTCATAGAACAAATTGCATGCTTCAGAGATCACAGGTCCATCCAATACTTCTCACGCGATCAAAAGGAAGCTACTAAAGGCAATGGAACTTGATTTCGATGTCTAAAAAGAAGGACTGCTATAGGAAAATAGGTACTGTACATGTATTAGACTCTAGACGAACACCAGTCAAAGTTGCTAATCTGGCCATGTATTTTCAGGAAGTCCACCTTATACTTGTTATCAGACCTCAAGTGAGCTCTACCCATGGTAGATCCATCGCTGACCTTGCCGATGCGACACGCACCGCCACCAATCTCGACGATCAGATCGGGATCACCAGTAGTGAGCTGGCCCACTGAGATCAGGTTCATCCCGGGCTCCAGGACATACCACACATCAGGCAGGACCACCATTTCTGTGTTCACGCATCCTTTGCCACACACCTGCATCCCCTCACCACTCCCTGCTTTGACAACCTGGTTGCTCACAGGTATCAGGTCAGAAATGAGGCTCGGGTCACCAGTCATGTGGTTGGAAGCACACGACGCAATGAACCAAGAAGCCCTCCCTGTGTCCCTTGAGCAGTCTCTGCCAGTACCGGTGGAGATGGCACAAGGATTGGCCCCACTGGGAACAAACAGCAATATGCAATAGCATGCAAAGGTCAATGTCCTGAAGCTATTAAATAGTTACAAAACTCAAGTTATCAAGAGTCTAGTAGAAGCAAGCAGTGCCAAGTTAGGAGTGCCACAACGAACTGAAGCAATTTACGACAGCTCTACTACAAACTAGATTAATTCAGATCAAAGGTCTCTGATGCTAGTAAAAATTAAGCATGTAAAGAGAATACTGATGGAGCACAAGTAGTTCTTTTAAATGTTTGCCTGAATCTATAGACTTCTAATGTTCAGATCTGCAGATGCTTTAAACGTAACACATTATCATGGGGAAAAAACAAGCATTAAATTCCCAAGCAAACCTAACCAATCAAAAGAAACTCTCCAAATATCTGGCAGGAACAGTAAAGACCATTCGTGCAAACTTAAGTGAAATCAGATCAAACGGGGCAACAGTAACCAATAGCTAGTTACGAGTGCATGCACTGAAGAAATCTAGAGGGCTGCACCCTTCGGTTAATTTGTAAAAATAATCACTTGTAAAATCAAAACCCAATGGTGTCCGTAAATGAATACAGACTGAAAGTCTCTGTCTTTTAATTCTACATGTTAGCCTGAAATCATCAAATTTTAGCATTCAAATCATGCTTAACCCAAAATGAATATTAGGATAGAAAATCAACAGACGCAATAAACCACATGAACTAGCACTCCCTGAGTAGGCATTACCAATCAAAAGAACGATGTTTCACAACATCTAGCGCTGCAGATTGATTTGAGGAACTAGCAAATAAAGTAAAGGATGATATGCCCAAACTTGATCAAAAATTAGATCCACCGAGGATAACAGCAATATGTAGTACAGTAGTAGCAAATATATTTCCCTCAAAAAAAATGTGCTAAAAAAATCAAGAGGGTTGCATAGTAGTAATAGGTTTAATTCCAATCAATTATCAGTTTATCACTGGCTGAATCAAAATGCGGTGGTGACCCCCAAATTTTAGCATGTCAGTGAAAAATAGAATGAATTGGTCGAATCTTTGCACCCAAAACTGTAAATGCTTGACCCACTGCACATTTGTATAGGTTGGAAGTTTTTGGAACATTGTGAAGTGCAAGAAATCGCATGAACTAGCAATTCCTGAGAAAACCTAACCAATCGAAAGTGTGACGCCTCCCAACATGCAGAACAACACCTACTGTAATTCCCTCAAAAAAAAAACATGCAGAACAACAGAACTTGTGCATATAACCCCTAAGCCAAACCCGCAATCGCTCGCAACTGGGGGCATCGGATCTAAGGAAACGCACAGACTACTAGTTCTATCCAGGGTAAACAGGAACTAGAACATGAAAGGGAAAAGTACCTGGCGGCCGCCGGCGACGGGGAAGACGCCATGAGGCCATCGGCCCGGAATGAAATCGTCTGCCGTCCTGTTAAAACGGCAAAGCTGTGCCGTTGTACCTACTCCCTCAGTTAAATTGACCGGACACACTGACGGAGAAAGAGAGGACGGGAGTCAATTGCTACTGCTCGCCGGCGCCGAAGAGCTCCGAAGGGCGGCGTGCCGCAGGCTGTCACCGCCACCGCCGCACGAGACCTCGAATGACCGGAGCTGCTGCTCCACTGCAAGGCGCGAGCCACCGCCATGGAGCTAGGACGCATGGCCTGGTTTCCAACGTTGCCGTCCACCATTTTGATCCCTAGTGCTGACGATGGGGAGCGAGGAAGGACGACGGTGACTCGGTTGCACGAGTAAAGCATTTACCTGCTCAAAGCTCCACAATGACGTGACGCCGCCGACCGGCCACCGGGCGAAGAATAATTAATCAGGTTAATGAGGGCATCTGGAGCTAATAACCATGTTACCGATTAATCTGGAGCCGTCCAAGTAAAATAAGCGGTGCTGATTAAGGAACGGCACAACGTGCCGTTACAGCTACGACAGCAGAGGATTTCGTTCCAGATGGGACAAGGCGGTGGCGGAGAGAGAGGACACCAGCGCCGAGGTAAAATTGCGTTAATCCCCTTAAGTGACGCCGAGTCTGAAAGAATATCCCTACATTATTTTTTTTTGTTTTTACAGTGAATTAGAGCCACAAGAACCTTTTTTGAAAAAAAAGAGAGAGAGAAGATTCTGCCTTTTAAGGGCAAAATCTTAAATAAGTCAACACAAATTCTAATGGTAAAAATACTTGAGAAATGTTTGACAGCTTATATATTTCTCCACTATACTAGTACCACCACCCTTGCCTGAGTTCACAATTAGTCAAGCAACTGTATGGACATAATTATGTAACTCAATATGTGGCGAAGTAAACATATAATGTGGAGGATGTTGCTAGTTGAGCCCTCGATGCCAAAGGAGCGGCCAAGGCGTCCGAGCGGCATCTCCTAGGTCCCGGGTCTGATTTCTAGTGGATGTGAATCTCCGAACCAAGTTACAAATATCCTCTCACCTCTCCCCACTCAAAGCATAAGTATATATATAAATAAAACTAAACCGATCTCACACGGTGAACGCCTCCCTGTCTCAGGATAGGATAAGAAGGGTTCGGCGAAGGTTCTTTCTCAGCCTGCCTGAGAAGGTCGTCAAATGCCACCTTGCAGTCACCTCTGTTTTTCAATGTAAGGTAACATTCCCGTTGTACTGCTCTGCGACGCTAAAGGGTAAACACCACATGTTTGGTGAAATTTGATGGCATTTGGTCCTTTCGGACTTCATTTACAACAAAATGGATCATCGGTCCAGGCATAAATGATCACCTGCCAACCGTTTCTTGAGTACACAGTCTCACGATTTTCTTAGTTGTTCGGACTTCTTTGACATGACAAGCTCGTTGATTGGTTAGTTTCTGTTGTTATGATTTATAAATCCTAGTACATGTTATACATACATACAAGAACATTATCAGAAGGGGCTTGCATTTTTTCCCCCCACGAATCATAACGAATTGGGTGTTAATACCAAAACAGTGCAGCAGACCACGGCCATTCTCATCCCAGGAATGGTCTAGCCTTCTGTTTGAAAAATGAAAATCACTGCATTTTGAAGCTTCAGGCTTAGACCCGGTAAGTCATGTACGATCTTTTCTGGTACAACTACTTCAGCCATCTTCCCTCACGAAGCAGTTGAGGAAGATGCATGTAACCTTCCAGATTCGCGTGCTACATCGTCCATGAACCATCATGTTGTTTTCTAACTTCGGTCCCTGAATGGCAATTACCATTTCCATCAATTCGAAGCTAACAATCTTCAACACTCATCTTCGCAGCACCTTTCAGTTGAGCATCCCCAGATGTGTTTCTCTGCATCTGAGCTTGCAGGGTGTATTGCTTCTGCATCTCTCTAAGCCTGTCCATGATCTCTAAGAACGAAGGGCGTTGCCGTGGATCACTACTCAAAATAAAGGCAATTGTCAGAGGCCGTAGTTTTCATTTTATTGAAGTTGAACTGCAAATTCCCCCAAAATAAAAAAGAAAGGAGCTCCATGGTTCTTACACATTAGTTCTGCATAAGCGTACAGCTAATAAATAGTAGATTAACTAAAACTATGCTTACCTGTCCCAACAATTCTCAATCAGAGATGCCCATTGAGGATCTATGTCGCTCGGAATGTCCAACCTCTGATCCATGAAACCCACGGCTCCAATAACCTGCAGCATATGAGGTGGCAATAATAAGATTTACAACCTTTTGTTTTTATATGAGGCACATGGCTGTCTGTAAAACTGACATGGTTGTGATCTAAGTTGTTGGGGAAAAAAATCCTGGTAAGCTAGTGTTCTCAACTGGAATAGCAACAGTTTTTTCTTTTTCTTTTTGAGGATATGGAGAAAGTGCAACTCATAGGGAATTCAACACAATTACACTTTTTCTTAGCAGCCATAATCAAACAAGTATAATCTGAAATAGTAAACTGCGCAAGGAATAATCTTTCCACTTGACTAAATTTATGATGCAGATAAACCGAAATTAAACTAATATCGCTGCTTATTCCCAAGTTGTTTGAGATTTCAATAAAGGTTGGTACCATTTTCTACCTGCCGAAGTAAATAACATAACAAATTGACAATGAATCACATAGTTGTAACCAAAAACATGATAGAAAATCAGATGAAGACCTAACCGACAACCAGACAAAAACATGGAAAACTGTACCTGCATAGTATTGAGATTATCCCAAGGTATCTTCTGTGTAGAAAGTTCCCATAGAATAACTCCATAGCTGTACACATCAGATCTATATTTAACAAAAACAAAAAAGATTAGTACCCTCAATCCAAAAATTGGACAGCAAGCACAACCATGTTCAATAGTGCCTTTCATAAACTTACTTCTCGTCTGAAGGTTCATTGCGTAACACCTCCGGTGCCATCCACTGTGGCTGGATACAAATAAGGTGAGCAGGTCAGCACACGACTAACTCAGTCTTGTGACTGCATGCCATATCCACTGAGTAAGGTTTGTTGTACTTACAGTTCCTTTTCCAGTTTTCGTTGTCAGAAATGTTTCGAGTTTGAGACGTGAAAGACCAAAGTCTGCAACCTAGTTGAACCAAACAGATGAGAAGAAAAAATACAGAAATTGGACAAAATAAATTCCAGAGTTACCTTCACAGTCCAGTTCTTGTCAACCAACAAATTTGACGATTTCAAATCACGATGGACAATAGGTGGGCTGGAATTGTGAAGATAATTCATGCCTCTTGCCTGCAAAATTATGAACAAACTTTCAAAAACAAACATGACAATCAAAGGTTGTATACATCTAACACATGTGCTCATTTTTACAACAGACTTTTGTACAAAGTACCAAGTGATTTTTTTTTTTTTTGTATCCAGTGTCTTTTGAGTGTGTATGTGTTGGGGAGAGGCACATGGAAATACTGTTTGCTCCTCCAAAGGTTCCATTCTTCTCATGGCTACTCGTTCAGCGCCAGATTCGTTGTCTAACCTCCTACGGAAGTATACTGTTGACGATGACACTTGTGACCTGTGCCACCAGGGATCGAAAACACTGGATCACCTAATCTTCGGGTGCTCCTTTGCTGTATGTTCTGGAGATCCATTGGCATCGCCTCATGCGTGCCTCAACAGGTCAACCCTCAAATACCCCCTCACAGCGTGTGCTCATCCCATTGTGTTGCTGGAATGTTCAGAAGCACCGGTGCCACCTTTTTTTGGCTCACCTCTTTAGCACGCCTGATCCAAGCCTGCCGTGAGGGCGCTCTTCTTTGGTGTCACTGACTGGCTCGTGTGGTCGGCAATGTAGCTTATACTTTGTGTAACAATATTCTTCTTCATGCGAGCCACTAGGCATGCTCGCTGGTGAACTCTAAAATACTTTTAATTTTCAACGCAAGATACGAAGTGCTAGATTATGTGCAAGTTGGAAGTTAACTTTCGTACCGCACAATTGTGATAAATTATTATGTGCTAATTCAATATGCCTCTGGATATGCACAACTGAAGAATCTTTGTCCTGTTCTCTACTAAAAACAATCCGTTCATAACTCCAGAATCTAATAGAGCTTAGTTAGCATGCAATTCCTGAACTTGCTGGTAAGATATAACGCACTCACAATGTCGATAGCCATGTGAACTCGCCGTCTTGGATCCAGCTTACCGGTGTTCTTCTGAAGTAAGCGGAACAAAATCCCTCTGCATAATGGAACACATGAAACTATAAAACAGAGCAAGGGGGGAAAAAACTGTAGCTCTTTTTTGCCTACACAAAACACAGAAGATTGCTAAAACTAACACTACTATTAATAGCAAAGAATGATTCGTGTTTTGTGATCCTAGTTCAGTTGGTTTAGACATACTACTACTAATATAGATCGCCAGAACATACTAGCAAAGGAGCACCCATATTCGCGGGGACGAGGACATGAGTGGTTTAGACGTACATCCACCCTCAACCAACTGGCCAATTGAGCTAGGCTCAGTTACAAAGGCTGCATTGGGTTGGTTTAGCTCAGTTCCTATGTAGGTGCCTGAGACCAAAACCCAATACAATCTTTGAATTGATACATATCATAAACTTCATATCTAGATCATAATAGATAGTCTCCTTGTCTTAGACCAGGAGAGGACAATTAGTAATAACCAGAAAAATACATGGTTCTAAGTAATAACTTGGTGCTTTGATTCTTTTAGCTGTAGGAGAACATACCGCGGAAGAAATTCTGTGACAATACAAAGTCGTTCAGGAGATGCAACTGCACCCATGAAGAGTATTATATTGGGATGCCGGAGTTTTTTCATCAGTGATACCTGCACATGTGAAGAATATGGATTTAGTTGGCAACAATATTGCTAACTGTTATAGCTGAGCCTACAGGACGGCAAACAGAAAAAGGCATGTGAAGAATTGTCAACATGATATCAAGAAAGCATCTAGCTATGCTGCTGAAACAAAAATCACTATCCCTTCCTTTTTCATATTTCTGACAACATGATTTCAAGAAAGCATCTAGCAATCCTGCTGAAACAAAAATCATTTTACCTATGAAACATTTACCGAAATGAATGAGAGCTGCTTTGTTTACTTAAATATATCATTTGTGTCGTATGTAAATGGCAAAAAGGATTGACCACAGTGGTGAAAATACTGCATGAGCATATTTTATGAAAGGGCAGCCCGGTGCACGTAGCTCAAGCTTGCGCAGGGTCCGACCACTTTGGGTCTTTTGTACGCAGCTTTTCCCTGCATTTCAGCAAGAGGCTGTTTCCAGGACTTGAACCCGGGACCTCGTGGTCACAAGGCAGCAGCTTTACCGCTGCGCCAAGGCTCCCCTTCCATATTTTATGAAAACTAATAAAAATTTAATAGGGGGATCCCTGCTGCTGGTCAAAAAGAAAAGATACAGTATGTGATTTAAAAAACATTCAAAAGGTCATCAAGAAAGTGTATTGATAATGTGTTAGTTAGTTTCTCCTGGTTATATATTTAGATTCAGTACTGAATCATCTACCTTGAAAAAGCGATATATGCAAGAGTCCCTCTTTAAAATAAAAAGGAAGAAAAGAAAAAAGAGAGAAGCAATAAAACACTATTTGTATGTGGTTAAAACTTGAAATTTAACAGAACATCATTAGGCATAGGTTTTCACCTCTTGTCTGAACATATTAATCATTTCTTCTGAATATTCCTGTTTGGAGAATACTTTAACTGCCACATCCTACAAAAACATAAAACAGACATTCAGAAACAAGTGCTAAAAGAACAAAAGTTCCATTCAAATTCAGATGACAAAAGCTACATACCGAGGCATACCACTGGGCATGATACACTGTTCCACATGAACCTGCCAAATATGAAATAAAACGAATGAAGGATATCAATTAGAAAATAGGACAATACTGTCTGCAGAATGCAGGTTAACACAAGATGAATTGTTACTAATTTTGTCTAATCATTTGTATTTCACACAGAGGACAAATGCCACCATTATCATGATAAACAAGACCTTGAAATGTAACACTATCATGTATTATTCCTCAAAAGAAAGAAAAAACTGTCATGTATGGGATACAAATCAATGCCACAATGAATATTCTAAACCATGGGGCATCCCGGTGCACGTAGCTCCTGCTTGCGCAGGGTACGGGGAAGGGTCCGACCACTTTGGGTCTTTTGTATGCAGCCTTTCCCTGCATTTCTGCAAGAGGCTGTTTCCAAGACTTGAACGTAGCTCCTGCTTTTGATTAGTTTCAAGGTTTAGAATATTCATTCTAAGCCATGAAACTAATCAAAAGGTCTGAAGAACAAAAAGAAGCCGATTTGAATTCTGCCCAAGATAAACAAATGAGCACATTTTTCTTTTCTTTTCTTTTTTGGAGGAAATAACATGAGCTACTAGTATTATGAAGCATGTCGCGTGAAGAGTAATTCTGGCAATAAAAATTAAAATCTGTATGTATATAAATCTTTCAAGGACATTTCAAAAAGAGGAGTGTGTCTTTCAATATTTGCAGACAAATGGACATTTGCGAATTGAGAGGCAAATACCTTGACCAACTTGTTCGCCAATTACAAGGTCTTCCCACAGAATTTCATAGTCTAGGCAATCTGCTTCATAATCTACTCCGCTATTTGTACTTAAATTGCTGCTCACACTACTTGTGCTGTTATTATTGAATGACCACCATGAACCTGTGACCTCATATTTGCTTTCTTGGTCACACTCAGTATCTTGGTAGTCTGGAACTAAAATTGGTTCTGGAATCCCTTGATGTGTCAGGTCATTCTCTTGTGCATCGTGAAACTGCGGTGAGACCACATGACTCTTCACAGCGCCATTATGTTCAAGCCCTCTCCAAGGCCATGATATCCCCTTCTTGGCCAATAACGCTTCCGCCTTTGAACTAAGAATCTTATGAAGTCCCTCTTTTCCTTCTCCTGAGTCATCACTACTTGTTTTGCTCGTCCCAGAGGAATTATCTCCTGTACCAAAATTACCATGCAGTGCATCCTCACTTACGGTTCTTGTTTCACTAGGATCATGTTCGGAGTTCTTGCTCTCACATACCCTTCCATACTGTTCATTGCTGTTCTGACCTGTCTTGATCCGAGAGCGGACTCTACTTGTAACCTTAGTAGCCTGTGTAATTATTCCATAAGTCATGAAAAAAGTACACTAGGATATAAACTAAGAGAAATATGGGAATTGAAACTTTCTACTGCAACTGAATATATTGTACCAAAGTTGTTATCTTGGAGGAGATGGAAGGTTGGAGAGGTTGCTGAGAGTGAGAAGAACTTCTGTTCAGCGAACCGCTCTTAGACTGATTGTTGACTTGAAAATGGGGCTTTACTGAATCTATATATGGTTTCACTGAGGACGGAGGTCCAAGTATATCCTCCAATGTACGCGTGTCAACTGACAGACAGATGAGGCCCACCAAGGTACCATCGTCATCATACAAAGGAGTGTTATTGGCGACAATAAAAAAACGCTCTCCTGACTTCTTCCTAACTGGAAACTTCCCTCTCCAGCACTTCCCCATAAATATATTCCCAATGATGCTGTTTGCAGCAGCAGCTTCATCAGGATGAACCAATAACTCAACGGCATCCTGGCCAATTGCTTCTGATGCAGTATAGCCAAACATGTGCTCGGCATACCGGTTCCTATGTTAGAACAAAGATTGGGAGAACTTGGTAAAAGAGGTACAAGCAATACGGTATTTAACAAATTATCCTGCTTTCTGAGCACGTAAGCAACAATCTGAATGAAGGGTATCTACAGTAATAGCATATATGAACTACGCCATGTGTTTAGATCTAGATGTACTATTTCCATTTTCTAAAAAAATGGCATAACTACATTTTTGCGAGAAATCCTGTGCAGGTTTGTATATAATGTCGTACGTAATTTTTTAATAATAAATATTTTTTTATTTATCCGAATACATCAAATTAGAGGTTCTGATTAATGTCCATTGCAAAGTCATAAAGCCCCCTAATAAAACCGTCACCATTATTTCCCATGTTAACAAAATGTGCAGGCAGCAGCATAGAACTTTCACTTTTTCTGTTCCAAGTGATTTGAAACATATAGACCATGATTCTAGTTGACCTACTTACACCATATTAAAAAAATAAAAAGTACCTACGCAGTTAGCCAAATATAATCTGTAAGTGAAACATCAAATGTATTCATATATGCCTAATTGCCTATCATTGACAAGGCAAAGAGGCAAAAAATTCTTGAACAAACCAATGCAGTTAGTCAAACAGAATTGGACTGATACACAAAATATGCTTCGCAGGGACCCAACTCTAAACTTGCCGCCTAGATATTAAGGTAACTGATGAGCAGCAGAGTTTAATACCCCTACTAGTTCTTATCCAATGTCATAGTCCAACTCGATGAAACACTGCAGCATGATCTCTGAAATCAGCTAAGAGATTTCGTACCCATCCAATATTTAACATTTGCAAATGCCACAACGGATTGCCTCACATTGCAGCTCAAGTTTCATCTTCATCATTGGACTACTGCACGCACAATCAGTTGATCAGTCCATAGGTTGGCAATAGCCTAATTACCGAAAACTCATGCACATTAAGCTTGGCAAATCTACAAAGAAGTATCCTAACATGTTTCAGTCGGTCAGTCCATAGGTCAGTACCTCCATTTCTTAGCTCAGTAAGCCAAACTGCACTACCGAAGGGGGCTGAAGCCATGATGAAGTTGTTTTCAAGCTTTCAATACAAGTATGCAATGCTCTTATTGCCTAAAATTGTCGAAATTGCTTACACTGAAACTCCCCCAACCCAAGAAGTGGTATGCCTAGCATTTCAAACACTTGGTGCGCAGCACGGCCCAACCCAAGAAGTTGCAAGAAACCTCACCAGTAAAGGAGCTCCCCACCTGGAGCGATGACATAGACGGACTGCCCCAGCGCGTGCAGGGCCCGGATGTGCTGCCTGTCGGTCAGCCCGATGCGGCCCATGCGCTGCATCCGCGACGACGACGACGACAGCGGGAGCGCCGCGAGGGCGCGCCTCGCCGGCGAAGGCAGCGGGCGGCGCGAGGAGGCGGAGGAGGGGGACTGCGGGCGCCGGTGCTCCGGCACGAGCTTGGCTACCTCCCGCTTGAGCTCGGCCTGGCCCTCCTCCAGCTCCCGAATCTTCCTCAGGAGCTCCTCCGCTGCCATCGTCGCCTGCGACGAGATCACAGCCAGATCAAATGGCATTTCCGAGTGCAGCATCAGCGGCCTCCCCGGAGCTCACAAGCTGACCGAAAAATGGCGCCTTGGCTTGGCTTCGCGACGGTATCCCCAATCCTGGAGCCTCAAAAGAGCACCTTTGTCGATTTGTCGAAGATTCCAGTGATCAGCAGCGCCTTTCCGCCGTTTCCAGACAATCTGGAGAACAATCTTGGCTCAATTCCGCTTCCGAGAAGGATTTGAGAGCTAATCCAAAGATTCAGAAATGGGAGGAGGCAGGAGCCTGCTTGCCCCGGGAGTTGTTGAATGTTGTTGATCCCCCTGCTAGTTTGGGCTGCTTCTTGCTTAGCGATGCAGCAATGAGGACGGTGGAATCCCCCTGCTAGTTTGGGCTGCTTCTTGGGTTTTGCTTTGGCTAAAGGCCTTGCCTCTTTGGGTATCTACTTTTTGTTTATTCCCACAGCCACAAGTTATTTATACTTTTCTATCTCATCAATCTTGGATCCATCCTAAACGCTGCTGGGGATGATCTCTGCAGAGACCGGCGCTGTCTCTGTTTACTCCAGCTGCTTGGGAAAGCCCCCTTTGCTTCTTTATTAATGGGCCAGTCAGTCCCCAGCTAAACTAATGTTGGCTTCTCCCTGATCATGTGGCCCTGCAATATCCAGCATTATAATACGCATGTGTGATCGAATTGTGTTTGTAGTTGTACTGCTCTAGCTCCTGTCTAGTGTAGTGTTTGTTCTTTCTTCATTTCCCTTTTGAGAAATAGTAGAATTTTCTGGGCAGTAAAATTGAGATAGTAGTTCGCGTCAAAAAGTGTAGATGTACTACCAACCTCCATTTCGTTTTACTTGTCACTGACTAGTTACTGTAGCAACTTTGACTGACCGTTTTTTTCTACAAAATTTTGATGAATACTTCAAAGTGCGTAATGTTGTCAAAATATGTTTAGTGATAATTCTATTGATCAGAAAGTTTTAAGCATCGACGACGAATTTATAGAAAAAGACGGTCGGTCAAAGTTGCTACAGTAACTAGCCAGTGACAAGTAAAACGAAATGGAGGTTGGTATTTCAAAGAAAAAAAAGAAACGGTGTTGTATACACACGTGATGAGAAACAACATGTGTGTGAAAGCAGAGTATATTGGACTTTAGTGAGTACACGAGCAATTTGTCCGAGAGCAGGGAGGAAGAAGACATAGGAGTATGTACGTGAATCGAAAAAGGATATTGCGTTGAGAATATTGGAGTGACAAATATCCTGAGGCCGGTGAGGTAGTGGATATATCTTTTTCGTCTTTTGTTCCTGTTGTTTCCTTGCCGACTGAATTCCCTTCTTTTCTACTACTACTACCTAGGAATTTTGTAAGTAGAAGAATGAGTTCAGTTTCTCATGATTGGGGGGAAAAAAAGTCGTTCCAGATGACGAGGCCTAGGGACCGATTTTCCATGGTACAGTATTAGCAGCAAGCAACAGGATACAAATATTTCGGTAGCGTTTGGTAATCGGGAAATGAAGACTGGGATAGGGATAAGAAAATAAAAGGAGAAATCTACACTTCATTCATTCATCGTATTAGATCTCAATCATTCATTCTCTCAAATAACATTTCTTAATCTCTATCCCACCTCTCATTTCCCACTTGCCAAACACCACCTTCGAGTAACATGCAGACCCTTGCTTGAAGCCAGAAAGAGGAAGTGTATGTTCTGGAAAGATCTGGGCACAGGCCAAAATAGGCTTCGCTCACGCCTGAGATATCTCGAGGAAAGGAGGAAACAGGAGGAGGAGAGGAGGCAAGTGGAATATGAGATGAGATGAGACGGCATGGCGGCGATGGAGCTGTCTCATGCGCAAGTGCAAGTTGTGCTGCCTCCTCACCCGAGACAAACCAAACCAGGCCGCTCGTCTTCGTTTTTGTTTTGTTTGTTTATGCTCCCATCCGATTCGAGTTCACACCCTTGGTTCCTGGCAGCGCATGTGGTCACCAGCTTCTGGACGGTCGGTGTTCAAGGCTGCAACAGTAGTTATACTGTACTGATTCAGTATAGGAGTAATCGCCCCTGCACTTCTTATTTCCTTTTTTTTTTTTTGTTTTTGGCCAAATCGCAACTGACGCTTTTGAGAGCAGGCAGAGTCAAAGGGTGCCCTCAACCACTAGATTGCAGCTCCTTTTCAGCCTCTAATAAAATGGCCGGAAATGTGTTGAAAAATAAACCAACTTCAGCTTGGCGTGCACGAGAGCGACTGGTGCCTGTCTTTTCACGCCACTTGCTTGTAGCGTCTTTGACCCTTTTCTCTAAAATCAGATAGCCACCCGCATTTAGTAGTAGCAGCAAGCCCTAGGAATTTTCGTTTTCTCTCCAGCACCTTTTTGTTTGGATAATTGGATAGAAATGAAAAAGTTCTGTTCTTATGATATATAGGAGATGCTCCTCGTGCATCTTACAAAAAGACTATCTTATCTGAACTCATGTTCATCCGCGACAATCTACTAGCTAGCTCCCTCGTAATCGGCTAATTCAAAATCGAACAGAGCAGAGTCATGCACAGATCACTTGAGTCATGCACAGATCACTTGGATCGGAGGAAGCATGCCGCGCAAATTTGCCGCTTTATTAGCGCACGCAGCTGATCTGATCGATCCACACGTGCGTGCCACGGAGAAAACAGAGCAGCACCGGCGCCCTAGCTATTCACGTCAGAAAAGTTTCCAGCTGTGCAAAAGACGACTATGAAACAGGGGCCACACATGCAGCGATGAGCTGGCGTCAGTGCAGCGCGAGAGAGTGAGCAGCAGGGAGACGAACACATCGCTCGCTTCCTCACCATGGGTTTTTGTTTGTTCCAAAAGTCTTTGCATAGCTAGGTTAGCCAACCATTTTGCGAGCAATGATAATAGTCAATATTAGTATAACTGTGCGTGCATCAATTACTAATGTAGGAGCTGCTTGCTTCTTTTGGATCATGCAAGCAGAATAGTTGACACTTTCATATATATATTTTTCAAAGGTAATACTAGCTAGTAGAAACTAACTCCGACTGTAATGTTTGTGCAAATCAAATAAAGCAGACTACAGAAGAAGAACCAAGAGCCACACACACAGCTACAGGTCTATCCGTCTATATATATTACTATATGCTTCTTTCCTCGACCAGGAGAGCCATCCCGCACGAGCTAGTCATGACTCATGAGGCGGCGGTTGAGTAACCCGGGCCGGGCCGACGACGCGCTGTAACGTGCGTCCAGGGAAACCAGGCCCGTCGACCACCCGAAGCAGATCAAGGCCGCGGCCCATACGACGTTGGAAAAGCAGAGCAGCCCCGAAAGCCGGCTAGCCGGCGACCGAAATGCGAAACAAGAGAGAGCGGGGGGCGGTCGAACGGCGCACTGTGAAGGAGCGCTGCCTCACACGTCCCGCATGCTAAGCATCGTAGAGAGGCGGCGGCGGGGTAGAGCGGGCCGGGCTGATGACGCGCTGCAATGAGCGTGGAGGAAAACCAGGCCCACGGACCATCGGAAGGAGATCAAGACGCGGCCCGAAACGACGCTGCAGGAGCGGGGCAACGACGCTGGAACGGGCGGACGCTGGCCTGGACGGGAGGTAAAAACACAGACGTCGCTTCTACTGCCGACCACGTCGTGAAAAACGCTGTGGGAGGCTCCAGCCTCCCACAGTTGAAGATTAGTATATTACAGGTGCCAGTTGCTGGTTCACATGCATGCATGGTTCGTGGTTCGGCTAGCTTCAATTAGTATACACTTAGGCTCAAGAGTGCTAGAAAAGAGTTGGCACTAATAACAAATAAATAAATGAAAACATCCTTGCGCTGTAACGTACATCACCACTTTACAAAGAGAGAGAAAAAAGGAAAATATTCTTTCACTGTGACATCAGGCTTCACCGGCGGTGCATCAAGATTTTTTAGATAGATAATGGAAACCAAGTTTCCGGCCTCTGCACAGCATGCAGCCCGGCGGCGCATCAAGATGGAAAGCAAAGTGCCGAATTAATGAGTTACTGGACGAAAAAAAGTTGACACCAAACTTTCTTATATGCGCGGCATACTCCATGTCGGCACGCCATCAAGTCAGCAACCATGCCGCTGCAGAGATGGAGACGGGGAGATCAGGCAGCCGATTAGGTGATCGATAAGATCTTGTTACGCTTTCGTCAGTAGCCATGCATGCATCGACTGCTCACTGAAGAAGAGTTTATGTTTATTTTTCTTCTCGAGACAGAGAGTGAGTTCCCATGCAGTTTCAATTCGAATGGGCCGCGTGCTATTTAAAATTAAACTTTTTTGAATATATCATTTCAACATTTTTTCTGATGTTGCTTCAACATTTTAGGGAAACTTAGAAGCATTGTATTCAAAATATTGAACAACTTATTATCAAATCTTGAGTCTATCCATCCAGAGTGTTTGATGCTACATGGACATAGAGTTTACGAAAGTAGCGTATCCAAAAATGTTGACTGAGTTATTATATGATGTTGGATCATCTTATTGTTTTGATCTTATTTTCTGCTTTCTCAACAGTTTTCAATACGGTTTCAGCATGTTTATCCAAATGTCAGATTTGTGTGCGAAATTGTTGAATTTTAGTTAAGAAAAGTTGAATCTATTTTTTTTTTTTTTTGCAAAAGGATGAGTATATACCAAAAGTAGAAAAAAAATGTGTTCTCCTTGCTCCTTGGTGTGCGACAGGGACGACCAGTATGTGTTAAAATTGGTCGTTTAACTCTGTGTGTGTGCTTAATTGCATGCATCGATCCTCAAATAAATAATGGAACACAAAAAATAGATAAGGACTAGGTCGATCGGTCCTGGGCGATGGATACTCCTATGCAGTAGGAACAAAAATGTTGGAAGGCCACAAACTATATATAGTCGTCAAGGTTGGCTTGCTGGGTCTTACACCTTACGTACGTCCATTCTATTCCCAGCTAGCCAGATCAGTGTGCGGCTGGGCGCTTTGTCAGCTCTCGATCTAGCAAGAGCTGCTGTGTACCGCGAGTGGCAGGAGTAGTACGTACTACGTAGCTATATATTTATATATAGGGAACAAGCTCAAGCTTAAACATTAGAGGAAGAATTGATAAGTGTGTCTCTAATTAATTAAGAAGCTAGAGAGAGAGAGAGAGAGAGAGAGATCATGGCCTTCATGGGGGCGAGGAATTACAAGAAGCTGGAGGCGGTCGTGCAGTCACCCCTGCTCGTGGGGCTGCTGGTGCTCGTTATTTGGCGGCCGTCGTCCGAGGCGGCGCAGGAGCTTCGCATCCGTGATTGGGTGACGCAGCAGCCGGCGGCAACCGGCGGGGAGAAGCAGGACGTGGCCCTCTCCGCGGCGGAGCGCATTCATATAAACAACATCATCGATCCTTCGGGGGCGGTCGGATCGTCGTACAAGACGATCGGCGAATCGGTGGCCAACATCCCAGACGGCAGCACCAAGCGGTACGTGCTGACGCTCAAGCCCGGCGCCGTGTACCGCGAGAAGGTGTTGATCGGCAAGAGCAAGCCGTTTGTGACCATCCGGTCCGAGGACGCCTACAACCCCGCCGTGATCGTGTGGAACGACACCGCCGCCACCCCGGGCAAGGACGGCAAGCCCCTCGGCATCGACGGGAGCAGCACCGTCGCCGTCGAGTCCGACTACTTCGTCGCCTACGGCGTCGTCTTCAGGAACGACGCGCCGCCGTCCAACAAGCCGTGGGCAAAGAACGGCGAGGCGCCGGCGCTGCGGCTGCTCGGAACCAAGGCAACCGTCTACAACTGCACCGTCGAGGGTGGACAGGGCGCCCTGTACGACCAGAAAGGGCTCCACTACTTCAAGTCCAGCACAATCAAGGGCACCGTCGACTTCATCTTCGGCTCGGCAAAGTCCCTCTACCACGACTGCAACATCGTCAGCACAGCTGCTCAGCAGCTGCCGGTGGCGCCGCAGCTCAGGGGTTCTCCCCCCATAATCAAGGTTGCTCCGGGCGAGTCCGGGTTCGCCTTCAAGACCTGCATCTTTCAGGGGCAGCGCATCTACCTGGGCCGGGTGGACGCGCCTGTTGTCTACTCTTACTCCAAGATGGACAGCATGATCGTGCCCATCATCCTCTCCTCCGACAACGCCCACGTACCCGACGTAGGCCGTTACTACGCCGTTTTTAAGTGTCACGAGCCTGAGATCGACGACTCCAGCCTCGAGCTGGGCATTCCTCTCACTTATGATCAAGCCAAGCCGTTTCTCGGGACACAATTCGTCTCAGGCGACTCGTGGATCCCATCGCTACCACCCCCTGAAGAGGCTTGAATCCGGATCGATCCATGATCCATCCGGTCGGGTCGGGACGGGCCGGGGCCCTCCAAATTACGAGAGCATCAATCGATCTACTAGTATCTAGTGCTTATATTTCAATAGGTGCAATAATGTTCCTTAATTTAATGTGCAAGTCTTACTCTTGGATTTTTTTGTTATTATGGCGAGGATTGTAATAATGATGGTCACACATATAAATGTTTTTTCTTTAAAAGCGGGAATATATTGATGTTCCAGCCTCTGCATCACACATGGAAATTTCTATTAGGTGAAGCTTCACCCCATAATGATCTAGTAAAGGCTTTCTATTTTAAATGTTTTCACTTCTTTCTTGCTCCTCATCTTTATATTCTTTTGAGTTAATTTAACAAAGTCACACTGTTTGCCTGTTTGTGTCAAAGAAAGACTTCTGGCTAACATGTGAGACTAAGAGCCGAAATTGTTGTTTCTAATTAAAAAAACCAAATTGTTGTGGTTTTGTGAAATTAATTATTTCCCTTTTAGCCGATATCCAACCAACTTAGAATATCGTGTCAATATGTAAATGAAATGTTGAATCAAATGTTTCGACTTCTGAAAAAACTGAAGTCACTGGATCAACATTTGTGGAAATAGAAATGTTGGATGAAAACTTACTGACTTGAAAAATTAGAAATGTTGAGTGGGCTAAAGAGTCATTTGGCTCGAATAAGGAGTCAGGGAGGGGGCTAATCGCAAAGAACCACACTAAGCACTCGCAAAGCCTCCCTCCCAATGGTCGGCGTGCCTGAGATCGACGAGCCTGAGATTGACGACCCCAGCCTCGAGCTGGGCACGCCTCTCACTTATGATCAAGCCAAGCCGTTTCTCGGGACACAATTCGTCTCAGGCGACTCGTGGATCCCATCGCTACCACCCCCTGAAGAGGCCTGAATCCGGATCTATCCATGATCCATCCGGTCGGGCCGGGGCCCTCCAAATTACGAGAGCATCAATCGAGCTACTAGTATCTTGTGCTTATGTCAATGAGAAAATTCCCTGTATAGCCTCCAAACAAATGGAGTTGCTTTCTATGGCCCTCCCAGGAATGAACTTCCTTATGAGGCCCAAAATCATTTTACTCTTCCCTCCATGGCCTTCTGTTAGATCCACCGTGAAAAGCCCCTTGCAACCAATGCGAAAGGTCGATTATACCCTCAGCTCTCTTTCTTCTCGCCTCAATTCAATGCACAGACGAAATATTGATTGGAAAAGAAAAACAAGCGCGACGCGAATGGAGGGCGGCGCAGGCATCGGGCCGCGAGGCTCGCCCACGCCGCCTCGACGGCGCTCGCCGCGGCCGCGGCCATCGCCAACCTCGATGGAGCTCGCCCGGGATATGGCCGGCGCCCGCCTCGTCGCTGCCGCCAGATGCGTCGTCGGCGCCGCCTCGACGCCATGCTAAGGGAGCCCAGGTCACCGATGTTGGTACCACCAGCCAAGCTGCAACCTCGCAGGGCCTCCAGAATGGCAACATCCAGCCTGACTGGCAGGAAGGGTGAGTGGAACTACTGAATTTCTCATTCGCAACAACTGAATCGTTTAGATAGGACTGTACCAAAAATTCTGAAATGCAACAACTGAAACCTCTGACAGGTTGGATGATACATGTTTCTTGCGAGAAATGGGACTGGATCTATATGTTGCGGTCACGGAGGGGGATTTTGTTGTTGATGGGCAGCAAAAGGAAAATAATGCTCATTTAAAAAAAATACAAGCCAACATATACAATTTTGAAACAAAATATACCCACGAATTAATAGTCACATTCGCACACTTTTTTAAATATAATTGAAGTCCATTTCATATCAGGGGTAAAATGGTACATTTATCTTCTAGTTGACACCATCATGTCCAAAACGGATGGAAAGGGACATGGAGGGAAGAATAAAATGATTTTGGGCCTCACAAGGAAGTTCATTCCTGGAAGGGTCATAGAAGACAACTTCATTTGTTTGGAGGCCATACAGCGAATTTTCTCTATTTCAATAGGTGCAATAATGTTCCTTAATTTAATGTGCAAGTCTTACTCTTGGATTTTTTTATTATGGCGAGGATTGTAATAATGATGGTCACAAATATAAATGTTTTTTTAGAAGCGGGAATATATATTGATATTCCAGCCTCTGCATCAACTTGGAAATTTCTATTAGGCGAAGCTTCACCACATAATGATCTAGTAAATGATTTATATTTTAAATGTTTTCACTTCTTTCTTGCTCCTTTTCTTTTTATTCTTTTGAGTTAATTTAACAAAGTCACACTGTTTTGTGTCAAATTAAGAACGACTTTTGGCTAACATGTGAGACTAAGAGCTGAAATTGTTGTTTATAATAAAAAAGACCAAATTGGTGTGGCTTTGTGAAATTAATTACTCCCTCCTTTTTTAATATATGACACAGTTGACTTTTTTTCGGTTACTTTGACCATTCGTATTATTTATAAATATTGATGTAAATAGCTAAGTGTATAAGTTAACTTTAAAGTATTTTTGATGATGAATCCAATGATATTTATTTCACATTCAAAAAATTAATTATTAAATCTATATTGTTGGTCAAAGTTTAACAATCAACAGTGTCATATAATTAATAACAGATGGAGTATTTCCCTTTTAGCCGATATTTATCCAACCAACTTAGAGTATCGTGTCAATATGTAAATGAAATGTTGAATCAATTGTTTTGACTTCTGAAAAAACCGAAGTCACTGGATCAACATTTGTGGAAACAAAAATGTTGGATGAAAACTTACAGACTTCAAAATTTATAAACGTTGAGTGGGCTAAAGAGTCATTTGGCTCGAATAAGGAGTCAGGGAGGGGGCTAATCGCAAAGAACCCCACTAAGCCCTCGCAAAGCCTCCCTCCCAATGGTCGGCGTGCCGCCGCCGCCACGCCAGCTCGAGGTGCGGCGCTTCGCGGCCGCCCGCGCCGGCGAGCTCCGCTCCCTCCATGCCGCGGTTTCGGACCGCCTCGATGTGTACGGACGCCGCTCCCAGCAGCCCCGCTCGGCGCGCCGCCGAACAACGGGGCACCTCCCCTCCAAGCGCCGGCGGCGGAGCGGAGAGGGCGGGACGGGGGAGGAGGATGTGGGCAATACATCGGCACTGAAACAGTCGAGGAGAGTGAGGCGACGGCGGGAGCTCGCGGGCAACCCCGCGGAGGGGTTCTCCGTCGCCGGCGACGGCGCGCGGCGGCTGCGCACGCACCTGTGGCACGCCAAGAGGTTCACCATGGAGAGACGGTGGGGATTCGTGCTTTCCGTTGGTGCCCAGGGGAGGTGAGCGAATGCCCTAATTGTGAGGTTGCACTTAGAGTGCACGCCAAGCTCAAAAGGCTGTATTTTAGTTGCTTACTGGTTAAATTTGGTTGTCAAGGTTGCTATTCGTGCTGAAAAAATGCTTATAATTCCAATTCATGTTGTTTGGTTGCAAAAGTTCACTGGCTCTAGCTCAGCTGCGGAGACAATTGACAAAGGAAATGATAACGTAGATTAACGTCGAATTTATTCTTTTGTCGCTCACAAATAGGTTGCCTTCAGTCCTAGTATAAAAACCTGATAACTTAGCTTAATCTTCCTGCAGAGGGAGGGGTTCAAGGAGTGTTCTCAAGTGGCTGAAAAATGGTACTGTAATCCATGATGCTAGCTACTTCGTTCCAGTTCAGCTAGATGGTCCAGAGGTAGAAGTCCCATTCCTCTTTCTTTCACTTTGTTGTAGTTTTTTCTATCCCCTGTTATTTGGGCTGTCATCATATTCTGATGGTTCAACAATCTTACATGGGTGTCGGCTAACTTTTCAGGGCTCCCTGTTGTCTGTTCTAAGAATGGTCTTGCATCCTCCTCCTGCAGGCAACGCACCTGATCTGAAGCATATGCAAGATCAAGTCATGCGAGGTGTCTGCTATGAGAATGCGATGGTATTTACATATTCACCACACAGTATGGGCGAAGGAGTGTTTGTGATAACAATGATTTGATTTTTTGTTTCCAGCTTTGGGGTGTGGGAAGTCATTGTCCTAAAATTTTAGGACCAGTAACATACATGTGGCGCCCATTCGTAGGAGGGTATGACAACTTGGAGCTTAAAGAAGAAGATATGTCCAGTTCTCATAGCTTTGATGAAAAATGCCAATGTTCTTTATATCGTCAATTGTGGATATGGATCCATCCTGCTGTGCTGGATGAAGGCCTCGAAGCAATAAGATCTGCATGTGATAAACAGGTGCTTCCTCTATTTCCTTCTGTAACCAGTTCGACGTAAAGTAACATTTCTGTATAGTGCTTTTCTTTGTCACTCTTGATTATTTTGTACAAACAAATTTAGCTTACTCCAAGTAAATTCCTTCCTGTTCAAAGATTAAAATATGCAAGGTCGCAAAAATAAAATAAAATAAAATGCACTATTAATAGAAAACACAAGGATGCAACATAATTTGAGTGTAGGAAAAATAATAAAAAGAACATCCTGCCCTTTTCCTTTTTAAAGAAGACTGGATAAGTGCTGTGCCTTGAGACATTCACCAGAAAAAAAGCGAGTCATTTCTCTGTTTCATGATTGATGCAAAAGGTTGTGCTTTAACATTTATTTTTGTTCATCGTAGCTAGGAACACCACACAGTATTTTGGCACTACAAAAACTTGCTGCTTTTATTCTCTGATAGGAGCATTTAGAAGCCATTTGGCTAGCTTAGTTTTTTTCTTGGGAAATGTAAACATTACTGCTATGTAAATAACTGCAGTGAACATGTTTTCCTCCCTGCAGTGACCATTCTTAGTTTCCCCTAACCAGCAACATGCTCCCTCACATTGCAGATGCAAGATTCTAATGCTGTGGTAAAATGTTGCTCATTAGAGGGGAAAATTGGTAGATTGGATGTCATGGGATGCAAGGCTACTCAATCTCTGCAGAGGATATTGCATCCAATCATCAAGTAAGTTTTTTTTTTTAATGAGGAAAATGATGCCGTGACGTGGTAATTCACACTGTTTTTCTATGAGTGCAGTTCAATTACGATCAACATGGTGCCTAGTACAAATAATGTATCTATATCAACTGATGCTCCTCTAGATTTGTCTAATGTGTCGCTTCTTTCGAAAGCATCACTTATTGATCATGCTGGGATTCTTCATCCTGGTGCTATACTATCCATGATAGTCCATGACCCCAGGCAAGTTTCAGCCCATAGGACATGTCCTAAACTAGTCGCACTTAACAAAGAGAACAAAGTCTTGGAGGAAAATGTAGTTCCAAATACTGACGAGCCACCATCCGAGGTGGGAAATATATTGTCATCAATGTGGATGCACCGTGGAAGGCATGATTTATTCCTTTCTGACTGTAATGAACTGTGGGACTCCAACCATAACATAAATCCTCCTGTGGCAGAGGAGGTTCTTTGTGTGGAGAAGCACCATGAACGCATGAAGTTTTTCTGCTTGGATTCTGGTAATGATCAAGGACAGACAACTCAAGGGAAAGATTAGCTTTGGTCGATCCTGTCCAGTTGTTCTTCTGAAACATGCCAAAGAAGGAACACTTGCTCTAGGGTAAAATCTTGCCTGTCACATTGGTTGTCCTCCTTGCATATCACTGAATTGTTGATTTCTATGTAGCTTTTATACAGTTTCATGAAAAAGTGAACTTCAGGATGTGTAGACCTCCTAGCATGACCATCTGAACCCATCTCATGACCGTACCAAGTTATTGTAGTCCTTTTAGATAATTCAGGATCAGTTATCATGAGTTCAGTGGCCCATTTTACTTTGGCTGAAAATGTCATTTCCTGACTATCTTACTTTCCTATTTAATGTATGACTAGTTATGTTTTGTCCATTGAGTTGGTTCATTAATCTTCCCAAAATGGTGAAATTGTACCTTCTATATTCTGCTATGGTCTCATATTTTTAATTGGAAATTGTTTTATTGTTCCACCTTCAATGAAGATACAGGTGGTCGATCATTCTACCATTGAGTTGGGTAAAGCCTTTCTGGCTCTTTCTTGTATCTCATGGTGCACATGTGATTGGTTTAAGAGAGAGACGTTGGATTGCAACAAAGGTATTGTATGTATAATGCAACAGATACAGGTTATTTTTCAGAAGTTATACTTACTCGTGTTATCGCTTTTGTTGTTGTATAGCATCCTGGTATTGCCTGTGTAAATCTGTGAGAATGACCTAATTATCAAGCCTTACCTTCTCCCGATGTTACTGCCTTTGTTGAACTAGAAGCAAAGCTGTCATATCTGTTAATACGACGAGAACATGCTTAGCCGTATCTTTTGCTGACCAAATGGAGTAAGATAGATCACTTTGTTTCCTAGAGCTATTATTGATGGAAATTTTCTTCAATTCTACTAATAGTTTAATACACTGGAACACTCTTTTTGCAGTTAAAAATTCCATGCTCCCCATATGACTATCCAGACAGCAAAGCATATGCATCATTTATGGCCAAAGAAGCTGCTGTTCTTAATAAAACATTTGAGTGCCGTCCTGCTGCCAAGAGACCTCCAAGAGTTCCTGTACCACCTTTATGGCACTGTATTATGGCCTCTTTGGGTAAAGGTGATGGCATATTGAGAAGTCTTGAAGTAGATGACTTAATGCGGGCTACTGTGGTGTTATCCAAAGATCCTCCAGTAAATTCTGAAATTGGAGGTGCAGAAGCATGGCAATCAAATGTTTTAGCATCCTTGCAACTTCGTGTGCCAAATGTTGAGACAATATGTGAAAGAATTTGATATGAAGTATCTGAGTCCTTCAGTTTTCCTGGAAACGGACTCCGACAAACCTAACTTAGCCTCTAACGGCTCTATCAAGACGACATGTTCCCTGAATGAACTATGCCTTACAAGAGTTTTGATTCGAGCCTTCAAGGAAGGCTCTTTTGAAGAGGGTGCTGTTGTTTGTGCCCTGTTTCTTTCAGATCTTTCAGGTTGGAAAACCAGGTCAGTATCATATAAGAGCTTGGTTAAGTTTGTTGCTTGGTTAATGGCAAAGGAGTGTATCAACTTTGTAGGAATGATAATGCAATTTCCATTTACATATGAAGTAATATATACATTAGCTGCTGCTGCCATTTCTTTCTTCTGCCATTTAATCTTCAGGATATTCTTTGCTTCTTTTGAACCCAATATAGTGGATTTGGATCTTTGCTAAATACATCCCGTTCTGTTATCTGTTTCCAGCAGTATGCTTTCCTAGGTGGTAATAGGAAACAGAAAGCTGTTGAAGAAACTTAATTCTTTCATGCATGGACAGATCAGACGATGAAGAGGAAGAATGTGTAGAAAAATGGAAACTTCAGCTTCCGCAATCCCATGTTAGCTCTTACTTTTCTTGGCTGGATCATAGCAGCAGCAACCCCAAATTGCCGAAAGATGATTCCACATGGGAGGCGTTCAGGTGGCCAATAGGCTTTGTCACTACCGGTTTTGTCCATCGGAGGTAACATTGCCTCTTTTGCCCCCGTTACATCATACAGTACTGTTTTCAGTCACTGAAACCACACTTTGTTTCCCTGGTTACAGTAGCGGGCAAGATGCTGTTGCAGTTGCATTCTGTGAGGCAAAGCTTCTTGCAGTGCTTAGGCGGCAGCAATGGGCGCATGAAAATTTGCAGACTCCAGAAATCTGCGTGCTTCTCAGGAACGCAAGATCAGCGGCGTACCTGCGAGCGTTGGCCACTATCGTCCTGGAGCAACAGAAGGCAGACCTTAAGTTTATGTAGTCTGAACCTGTACGATATTAAGAGTCTTCTCCCACTGCCGAAATCTGTTACAACAACTGAAGCACTGATAACTGTAACATGGCACTTATATGGGCTTGTTCAACTGATAGTAGGAAGGTTCATACCATGTGTTTATCTACTGTGACTGCTGACCTGCACAATTCAAGCCCGGGTCTCCTCATCATGCTGATCCAAATCTTTGTCGGTGTTATTTGTTCATGTCACATGTAGTCCTACCTATAAACACCTTAACTCTGGGAGAGAGAGATGGTAAAAGTCATTGATGGATTGTTCATGACGCGGGGGGAGACTGGAGAGAGATGAAATGTAGCGCTTATGTTAGGTGCCTCCCAGCGGTAACAATCTCCAGTGTACTGTTGCCTCCATAGCATTTGATAGAGACACCACGTCCATGGCCGGAAGTGGCTGATAATCATGCGGTGCTCTGTTTCATCCTTGCTTCCCAGCTCTTCCCATGAGGCTCCACACCCATTGACATTGCAAAAGTATGCAACTCTGCAACACATCACCAATTAAACCACTGATTTTACCATCTCCATTCGTGAATCCCGGACCAAACCACTTATATGTTGTCGTCCACACGATCCACTCTTCCATGCATGAAAATCCTTCACCATTGGCCTATCCAGATGCTCTGTCGGCACCACCTCTCACATCGATCCAGCCTAGCACACTTGCTTGACTCGTGAACAATGCCAAAACAAAAGATATCCAGCGCAAAATCAGACATCGCGCTCGAAGCCAGCCATCTTCATGATGATCTGCTCGTGCCTTACAATGCTTAAGGAGTCCATCATCGTGTCTCAACGGCACTGTGAATGGCCAGTTAGCAAGGTTTCCAGCGCAAAATCGCGCGGCTAGCATAGTTGTAACTAATATTAGATATTTTAAATTGCACGTAAACTTTGAAAAAAAGTATAATATATTTGATATCGACAAAAACCTGTCCTTGCCACCGTGCTGGAGTTCTTTGCAATCCACTCCCTGTTGATCCTTCTCACGCAGTGAGCTTGCCATGCCATAATGAGTATTCTACTTTGTCTTATCATCTCACCCATTTTTTCTTTGACCTGATTATCTTAAGGGTAGCTGGCCACGAACTCCTCCATGAGACCTGGTCTCCAAACCTGATCTCGGTCCACATCGCGCTTCTCCCCGCGCGCCAGCACACGCCCCGCACAACGTGCTGGACTTGACCTGATGGAGCAGCAGACGCGAGCGCCAGCATGATGGGTGTGGGAGAGCCAGCATGTGACAGATGGTACAGAAGATTCTTTCCATCTTGTAGCTAGTTCGAGTGACCAAATTCTGATCGATGCGTCTGCAAGATTTTCATCGATCACTACTAGCCCTTTGTGGATCAGACGTAACGTGCGTACTATAGGAACAGTCAACATCGTGCTAGCTACGTGTCAAACACAAGGATATATATCCCCCACTCGATCCACAGCCCAAAAAGTTGTGCCAAACGAGAGCATAAAGCTAGCTGTGTAGCGCTTTGGGAATCAAGCTTGCTTGCACTGTCCTTTTGCATGGCCAGCATTAGACAACTGCATGTTCCTAGCTAGTCCTCTCAGCCTGTATATCCTCAATTCCTCACGCTCCGTTGGATGTGGGAGAGTCATCATTTAAGAGATGGTACAGAATATTCTTCCCCTATCCCTGTCTTTCGCTTTCAGTTATGGGCGGCCTGTGAAAGCAAAAGCACTTTGGCAGTTTTTTTTTTTTGCGAAAGGGAGGGGGATTATATTAACTGATGAACAGTACAGCCCATTCCTTTTACAGAAAAACCCCCGAGGATAAATTACAGAAGAGTCCCCGAAGAAAAGAAAATTACAACGAACTCCCTCTTCATCAAGAACTCTTCCGCCACCACTTCTCCCCGCCGGCGAGCCCCAACAGCAGCTCCTAGGATCGTCGTTCCTCCACGGCCGCGAATTGTGAGAAGCCGAATTGATGGACGCAGGCGTCCATAACACGATGAAGAGATCAATCCGGCCATCGCACGACCGACGGAAAAACCGATGAGATCCAAACAAGCACCGTCGATCATCACCAGCAAAGAGAAAACAAAACTGGAGAAGCCGCCGGCCGATCTGAGAGGCAGCAACCCAGAACCAACACCGAAGAAATCAACGCCGCCAGACGACGCCGACCACCGGAAAGTACTCCACCATCACCGACGCCGTCAGTGAGGGGAACAAAAGACCGAAGAAGCCGGCATCGAAGCTCGACACCGACAGCCGGAAAGCAGATCAACCAACACCAGCGACGCCGGCGAGGGTGACCACAGGATCCTCCACCCTTTCGCAAAAGAACCGGAGGAACACACACTCCACACGGACTCACCGAGCAAGGAGCAGTCGTCGACGACGCCGCCGCCGCCAGATCCGCCGCGGGAGACACTAGATCCGACCGCCATCAACGAAGACAACGGCGGAACCCTAACCCTAACCTAGACTACTAAACCTAATCCTAACCTAGGCTAGACAGGGAACCGGACGGCAGCTCCGCCGCTCTCCCAGCCCTCCGAAGCCCTACGGGCCGCCGGAGAGGAGGGAGAGCGAGGGGAGCGGCCGCCGGAGAGAGATTCGCCCTCGAGTCGCCTCTGGCTACTGTAGCGGCCGAGAGAGTTCGAGGAGAAAGGCGAGTGGTGAGGGATGCAATTACCGATACAACATATTCAAGCACTTTGGCAGTTTAGGACGAGAGCCTGGGCACAATGTCTAGGTGCGTCCTACATAGGAATAATGAGTTCATCAGTGAAATAGTGAGCAGGTAAGTATGGTGTAAGAGCATCTCAAGCAGAAGACTCAAAATTAAAAACCTAAAATCAGTTTTAGGTATAGGAGAGAGAAGATTTACAAAAAAAAAAAATTGTGCTCTTCTCCAGCAGGCTACCTAAAACTCTGGATACCTATAAAGCTTTCTGAAAATACTTCCAACTTTTGAGGGGTACTTTACAAAAACTTCAAGACACATAAAAACTGTGAATAATTACAACTTTTCGCAAGGGCAGTTATGCAAAAATCGCCATGGCCTTATCTTCTCCAATCCTCCATGGCTGGCGGGCTCAGGCCGTCGCCCCCTTCCTCCCTTCCTTCCCGTTGACCCCCCTCATCCTCCCTTTCTCCACGCGCACCTGCGCCCCGACGAGCCGCCTACCCCACCTCGACGCGCACCCCGGTGAGCCGCCCACCTCGGCGAGACGCACTGCGCGCCGCGGCGAGCCGCCTCCAACCAAGCTCGCCCGCCGCCGCGACTCGAGCTTACTCGTCGCCGCCCCTCAAGCCCGCCCATCAATCCATCCGCCGCGACAAGGCTCAGATGGGGCCAGGAGAGGGAGCTGCGGCGTTGGGGACCTGAGCGAGTTGGTCAGGGATGAAATCGGTGGACAGCGACGAGCTCCCGTCGACGACGCATCGCGAAATCACGGCGGCGAGTGGCGGGGGACCAACAGGAAATGTCCCGTGCAGGGCGGTTGGTGCTTCCCGCTGTTGCTCAAAGAATATAGGTTTCCAGGAAGTGGAAACTCAAATTTGAGTTTAGGAGAGAGAAATTTAGGTGGAAACAAAAAGAATTAAGGTTTAGGTACTCTGCTAGAGCTGTTTTTTTGGCCATTTTGACAGTTTTCAAGTATTGGTATCCACTTTAGGTGTTCTGCTGGAGATGCTCTAAGTGTGCTAATATAAAAAAATAAATCACATGTAAAATAAAAACGAACTCATGGTACTTCAGTTATAAATGTTGCCTTGTCACTGCAGAATACTTTTCATTATATTTTTAGAGACTTTACGTTAGTTCCAAATAATTGTGGGCTATTCATTTGAGTAGATCTCGAAGCCTTCAATAACTTCTTACCTTGTAGCATGCAAGAATTTACCCGAAATTGTTTTTATTATTTTATTTGTTTTATTTTTGAAAGTCTTGTTTTAAAAAGAAAAAAAAAGATCAACGTAGAGGCCAAAGAGACCAGATTTTTTTTTTTTTTCTCATTTTGTTTAAGATGTGTGGTCAATTTATTTTCTAAAAGATAGGTGCCATGCTAATGTGGTACTCTCTAGGCCTTGAGAGCGAACGCGTGGTCGCTCCATTTCTCCATCAAATAATAAGTTGATAGATCACTTTTGACATCGGCATATATTAATTGCCCAAAGACTGCTGCCCCCACCAAAATAATTAATTTTTGTTTCTTAATTAATAAGGCGAATCCCGGAGAGCCGCGTCCCAAGCATTTGGTATGAGATTGATCTTTGTGGGTGTAACCCCAGTATCAAATGCACCACTCTCCAAATTTACTTGATATGGATTGCATTTATAATGTGATGGTATCGCTATTGCTAGCTGGACCACTGAAAAGCATCCAACTCCCAATTAACCCGACCGACCAGCGCATAACATTACAAAATCCAGTTTCTACTCGGATAGTTAATGTCTCTGCTTTTAAGTCGACACGTGCGGTTTTATAAGCAAACTGAGGGTTGCAAATCGATAAATAGGTACGTACTTCTTGCTTGGAATGTGATGTGCAGCACAAAGTCGATATATATACCACAAGATGAATCCGTCTTCTCACCGTGATTCAGGAAACTGGCTAGTAGTTGGTTTCCTATCTTGGACCATGTAATGGTGGGTGATACTAGCTAGCTAGGTATGTGTTAATATAAGAGAGACGTACTGAAGTAACTTGAAAATTACCGTTGTGAATCCCTGCCAACAACTACCGTTAACTATTTCCTGCCCAAACTGGCTGAAGTATATAACCGCCCGGCCACGCAAAAGAAAGGAACAGAGCGAGCAAGCTTGAGTTGACAGGGGTTCGACACGTAGCGCGGCGGTAACTTTTTGCTAGCACGCATGTTACGTCGATCTGATCCACACATTAGCTAGTAAGTACGTACTGATCGATAAAAATCTTGCAGCCGCATCGATGGATTGATCGCGAGTGAGGGACGTCACTTGAGCGGTAGGTGTGTGTATATATATACGGCCGGGCAACGATCAGGGGGCCTCCCTCTCCTCCCGGCCGGCCAGATCATCCAGTCTAATCCACCGCGCGCGCGCTTCGCACTGCCTGTGTCAGCATGAGTCGCTGCTGCGAGATGCTCCTCCTCCTGCTGCTGCTTCTTTCTGCAGCGACGACGACGACGGCCGGCAGCACGGGCGAGGAGGCGGCGCCGGCGAGCCTGCCTCCGTGGGTGAAGCAGCCGACGCTCCGTCACCTCCTGATGGACGGCGGCAGCGGCAGCTGGCCCCCGGCTGCGGACGCGGTGGTGGCGCAGGGAGGCGGCAGCCGCTACTCCAACATCACCGATGCCTTGATTGACGCACCGAGAGGGAAGCGCCGCTACGTCATCTGGGTCAAGCAAGGCGTCTACAACGAATCCCTCAACATCACCCGGAAGAACGTCGTCCTCATCGGAGACGGCATCGGCAAGACTATTATCACAGGAGCCAAGAGCAACGCGACGGGCACAGACATGTACATGACCGCCAGAGTCAGTAAGTACTATATATATCGTCCTCGATCCTTCTTTCAATTCAGCTATAGTTGTAACTAGCTAGCTAGTTTGCTGTTATATAATTGCATGCTGCTGTGTGCGATCGAATCGATCCATATGTATTACTCAATTTGTTGATGAGTATAAAGTATACTTGTTATATATAGCTAAGCTGTTAATTTGTTGGCACAAAATTATGTTGTTGTTAAGAGGCCGGGCGTGTAGGTATATATAAACTGGAATTGCATCTTGTCTCTTTTAATATATAATATACCGCCGTCGATTGTATACATCGATCTACTCTTTGCTGCTCATGACGTACGTCGTCGTACGTACTAGCCAGCCACTTCCTTCTCTGTTTTCTTTTTGGGGAAATCTAATTGAGGGAAGGGCACTCGAGCACTCGAGTAGTGCCACTACTGTGTCAGCAGTAGAATTTGGCGGCGTACGTCCAATAATTAATCCGATGGCCACCTCGTTGGACTTTGTTTCATCCTGCCGTCCATATATGCTAGTATGTAGTACACTTTTAATTTTGTACACTTGAAATTTCAATGATTAAAATTCATGAAAATATCGAGTTGATTTGGTATTTAAGAGATACTATATAGATCGAGTAGGTAGCTAGTATAATTAAGAAAAGAAGATTAATTTATGTGTGTTATAATGTCCCCCAACTTTATTGTACCCTGCGTGCAGTTTGGTACTAGAAACTAGCTAGAGTTACACTGTCTTGTACTTACGCAAAGAATTACGTACGGTGACTATATATATTTGGGGTAACTTTAAATTTGAGTGCAGTGATCGTGTGGTGGTGTTTCAGTTCATGAATTGTCTTTGCTAAGTTTAGATGTAACCTAGCTTGGCCATGCATGTATAGACCGACCTTTTTAAATTCGGTGGATGAAATGTCAAAGTGTGTTCTTTTTCTTTTTCATTCATTAGTCTGGGTGGAGAGGGAATTAATTTAACTCTGCTTTAATTTTGACGTCTGCATGCAGACGCGCTCGGACATGGTTTTTACGCGCAAGACCTGACGATTCGCAACACCGCTGGCCCAGAAGGGAACCAAGCCCTCGCCTTCCGCTCCAACTCGAACAAGTCAGTGATCTACAGATGCAGCCTTGAGGGATTCCAGGATACACTGTACGCCGAAAACAACCTTCAGCTCTACCTCGGATGCGACGTGTACGGGACGGTGGACTTTGTGTTTGGCAATGCGAGAGCAGTTTTCCAGGGCTGCCGCTTGCTGGTGCGCCGCCCACAACGTGGTCACCGCACAGGGGCGAAACAGCGCCACCCATGACTCCGGCTTCGTGTTTCAGAACTGCACCGTGGAGGGGGCTCAAGGGGAGGACCTGACCGGCGTCGAGACTTTTCTGGGCCGGCCGTGGAAGAACTTTTCACATGTCATATTCATGGATTGTTTTCTCGGTGAGGTTGTCAGCTCGGCCGGTTGGGTTGCCTGGAAGAAGGGGGAGGAGGTGGAGGCCACCAAGAGGACCGTGTCCTACTCGGAGTTCCGCAACCGAGGCCCCAAGGCGGACACATCCCAGCGCGTCGAGTGGGAAGGCTTCCATGCGCTCACGGATGCCAGGCAGGTCATGGACTACAGCACTGACGTCTTCATCAAAGCCAACCTTTGGGTTCCCCGCGGAATCCACTACATCAACGCCATACAGTAAGCAATGATAAGCTGCTGCCAATAAAGCGCATGCAGGCTCCAGTCTCGATCGGCTGGATTATAAGACCGGCCGACCGATCCCTATGGATCTAGCTATATCGATCTGCCAAGTTAGTTTTAATTCGGTGCTCTACCTAAGCTACTTGTATGGACGTCATGTATTGCCTGTCTCAGCGAGCGAGCTGCATTTGTACTATGTGTGCTAGCTGCATTTGTACTATGAGTACTAGCTACATATCTTGTGTGTATATGTGTGTGCCTGTACTACGTACGGTACGTATCCAATATAAATAAATAAATTAATGAAAGGGATGTGTCATCCATGCATTACTAACTGTTGCAGTACTATGTATTATTCCAGCTCTTCTTAGGCTCCCCCTCCTAACAGCAATATAATACTCGCATATATGCATGCATGTTGCTGTACAAACATCTATCAATTCCACTCTTCACTTGCACAACTTGGGAATGGAACCCTACCTCTATACATACTTAGTTCAGATTGCGTGCCTCCAAAAGTTTACGTAATCTCAAACTCCTTGCATTGGGCCCTCCTGTCACAGTCACACACTACTACTTGCAATATTGGCCCTACATACGTCGCCGTCGAGGCCGAGCTGTGGTGGACCCCTCTACATCACAGTATCCCCAGTGGTCCAGTCTTTGCTCAATCGAGGACTCGTTGGGATCGATCAAAGCTGACAAACAAAATATATCAAACTTTCAACGTCCTGCCTTGACGAGCATGCAGCGCATCAAGATGTAAAAGCAACTGATTTCAGTTTTTGGAGGAAAGACTGAAACAAAAGTGTACACCCAAAACTTTCTTATATAGGAATGACCAGTGAAATGAAATTCCTATCTTTCTTCTTTTTTGGGAGTCGCAGAAAATTAATTCCCGGCACATTTTCTCTTTTTCGATGGTCTTGGGAAGATGGCATCCTCATCTCTGAATTTCATAGCTACTAGATTATAGTAGGATGATAATAAGGATCACTCATCTTGAAAGATAGTACAACAGCATGCAAAAAGCTTAAACGGAATTACACACTACAACGTACTCCTTTTTTTTTAGAACACAACAACGTACTCCTTGATAGCACAACTCTAATTAAGTTTAATTAAAGCCAAGGCCCCATTGACTCTCATGCTACTTCCAATGGGAGGTCCCTCGCTGTCGACTGCCACGTCGCTTGCCGCTGAAAACACAACGCCGTTAAATATAATCCTACAAAATTCGCTCCTACGGGGAGTCGAACCCAGGACCTGATGTGCTACTGAGGCTTTTGTAACCGCTAGGCGCGCTACATGCCCTTTCGCTGCCGCAGCTATCATACACTGAGAGGAAAAACATATCAAATGAAAATCGTTCTATACTCAACAAAATCACTTGCGATCGATCAACGTTATGCTCACATGCCGCAGATCATGCGTCGGCACATGGTGGGATCACGGAGAGGTGAGGAAGCACTGGATCTAGGACCCCGGACGGGCTTGGGGAGCAACGACGACAACGGATGCCATGATGACCGAGGAGTATGAAATGGGGAAGGTGAGAGGAAGGGCTTGCGTACAACAGCCATTGCGCGCTGCCACTGGCTGACGACATGGCAACGGCCGATGTCGTGAAAGATGTGGAGGTGGTTTGGCGATGATGTGGTTTCGTCCACAGGTCGCCTCTGGCCAAGAGAAAGCATGGGGGTAGGCCTATGCACGAGTTTGAAGACCCGCCCTACCCACCCACCCAAGACCAATCTCTTTGGCATATTGTCATACTATCATTTGTACATGCCGTTACTACTGCAAATAGGAGACACTATATTACGTACATACAGAGAATTAGATCCCGTCTCTAATTAGTGATCATAGACGGGACTTACCTAGCCACGTCTCTGATATGTTGCAAGGTCCAGCTCCAGTCCTAATCAAGGATTGCAATCCCGCGGTAAACGGGACCGGTTTTCGAATTTAAGTAATTACAAATTGAAAATTTAAAAAAAATTGAAACACAAATATGTAAAAAAAAACTAGGTGAAATTTGCAACACAATCGTCGAACAATAACACGAAAATTCGATCGTTTGATGGGTCAAAAAAATCGAGGAAGCTTTCTGGGTTGAAAAATGAATTAAAAAACAAGAAAATGACGACCAACAATTTCCTCAATTTTTTTGACCAAGCAAAAAATCGAATTTTCTTGTTGTTGTTGCACCATTGCACTCAAAGTTGTATCTACTTTTTTTTATATATTTTTTCATTTTTCAATTTTTTGCATTTTTTTCTCTTTTTCCTCTCTTCGTCGGTTTTTCGAAATTTGCTTCGGTTCCGGAAATTTTGTCTGGTTTGCCGAAAATTTTCACGTCTTTTGATTCAAATTTCGATCCGGTTTTCCAGTAAACCGGCCATCTCGGTCCGGCCCGGTTTTTCCGGTACAATCGGTAATGCAAACCTTGGTCCTGAGGAGTGCATGTAAGCTTCATGACCATTGAAGCAAGAAAACCATAAAGCATGAATGTTTTTGTGATTTGGGGACTATATTGATGTGACTAACATTTTTGTGTAGGATATATTTTCATGATCACATCGAATTAGTGTTGGAGTACAAAACCTTTCTCTATTGATATCTCGACGATTGGTTGCCTCGACAATTCGGATCAAGGACTTGATGGAGTCGCGGTTGAGGAGATGGATCAAGGCCAAGGACATGCTAGAACCAAGCAAGTGTTCGTTTGGTATAGATGTAGTCTTGAGTTGATAGGAAAAACAGGACTATTAAGAGGGATCGAATTGTTTCTCTTCGAGCACACTAGTGAGTAGAAGTCTATGGATGTATAGTTAGCCTCTCGGGCACTAGAATGGAAGAAGAGAAGGGAAGAAACCAAAGTTGGAGAAGTTAGAAGCGAGGATCGAGGAGATAATCAAGTTTTAACTTAAGAGAAAGAGGTCGTAGGGTGTGGCCCCTATTGGAATTCTAGACGAGTAAGGTCGTAGGGTGTGGCCCCTATTGGAATTCTAGGCAAGTAAAGTGCATCCCATATGCCTAAAATATTTCAAGATTCTCATTTGGGTCCATAAACTCTTAAAACAAAATTTTGGGTCCCTAACTATTTCGGAGTTCTAATCTGGGTCCATAAACTCTCAAAACGAAGATTTTTGGTTGCTGCTCTAAGTCGCCACTGCACCTTTGGCAACCACCGCCTCCAAGATACTTTTTCAACTGTCATCCTCAAATTGAGCAGCCGACCATCATTGTCTACTACTACCTGGCCGCCGTGACATCACCACCAGGCTACATTCTTTATCTAATCGCGCCACCAAATGCTTGAAAAATGATATTGATGTTGTGCTATCAAGTTTTGTGTCTTCGAATTAATATTCTTGACTGAACCAATTGGAGCGGCCGGTATTAACCGAAATTTTTCATCATTAGTCGAAAGCAAGTCTCATTTTGGATAGCTATTTAGCTAGGCACTAAACAAGATTAGAAATAAAAATCTTCATTTTGATAGTTTATGGACCTAGATGAGAACTCTGGAATAGTTTATGGAGCCAAATATTCATTTTAAAAGTTTATAGACCCAAAATGAAAATTCTGAAATAGTTTAAGGACCTAAGATGCACTACTCTTAACAGTACAAGGACTTAAATGGCACCCAAGGCTAAGTATAGAGACTAGTCAAAACTGCATTTTAAGAGTAAGAGGACATAAGTGACACGGTCAAACAAGTTTAAGGACCGGGTACCGGCTATGCACCTTACTCTTTCAAAAGTTCAACTTTTGAATGTATCATTTCAACATTTTTCTGGTTTGCTTCGATATTTTAATCTATTCAAAATTTTGAACAATTTTTATTATCAAATATTGTGTCTATTCATCCACAATGCTTGATGCCACATGGAGAAAGAGTTTACGAAGCTATTAGAACTGCATATCCAAAAAAGGTTGAATGATTTGTTATATGATCATATTGGATCATCTTGTTTTAATCTTACTTTCTGCTATTACAACAATTTTGAATATGGCTTGAAGACATTTCCTGAAATGTTGGATTGGTGTTTGAAATCGTTGAGTTTTAGTTAAGAAAAGTTGAATCTAGGATTTTCCTCCGATTAACGTGTGGACTAAGCATCTAAATTAGCAGCCGGATGTTTTGCTTTTTTGTGAGAATTTCTAGGATTTACCTCCGATTAACGCGAGGGCTCGAAAAAGAGCCTCCAAATAGTAAATATAATTTTGAGTCTATCTGTCCAGAGTGTTTGATGCTACATGGACATAGCGTTCACTGAAAGTAGCGTATCCAAAAATGTTGACTGAGTTAGTATATGATGTTGGATCATCTTATTGTTTTGATCTTATTTTCTGCTTTCTCAACAGTTTTCAATACGGTTTCAGCATGTTTATCCAAATGTCAGATTTGTGTTTGAAATTGTTGAATTTTAGTTGAGAAAAGTTGAATCCTTTTTTTTTTTTGCAAAAGGATGAGTATATACCAAAAGTAGAAAAAAAAATGTGTTCTTCTAGCTCCTTGGTGTGCGACAGGGACGACCAGTATGTGTTGAAATTGGTCGTTTAACTTTGTGCGTGTGCTTAATTGCATGCATCGATCCTCAAATAAATAATGGAACTCAAAAAATAGACAAGGACTAGGTCGATCGGTCCTGGGCGATGGATACTCCTATGCAGTAGGAACAAAAATGGTGGAAGGCCACAAACTATATATAGTCGTCAAGGTTGGCTTGCTGGGTCTTACACCTTACGTACGTCCATTCTATTCCAGCTAGCCAGATCAGTGTGCGGCTGGGCGGTTTGTTAGCTCTCGATCTAGCAAGAGCTGCTGTGTACCGCGAGTGGCAGGAGTAGTACGTACTACGTAGCTATATATTTATATATAGGAAACAAGCTCAAGCTTAAACATTAGAGGAAGAATTGATAAGTGTGTCTCAAATTAATTAAGAAGCTAGAGAGAGAGAGAGATCATGGGGGCGACGAATTACAAGAAGCTGGAGGCGGTCGTGCAGTCACCCCTGCTCGTGGGGCTGCTGGTGCTCGTTATTTGGCTGCCGTCGTCCGAGGCGGCGCAGGAGCTTCGCATCCGTGATTGGGTGACGCAGCAGCCGGCGGCAACCGGCGGGGAGAAGCAGGACGCGGCCCTCTCCGCGGCGGAGCGCATTCATATAAACAACATTATCGATCCTTCGGGGGCGGTTGGATCGTCGTACAAGACGATCGGCGAGTCGGTGGCCAACATCCCCGACGGCAGCACCAAGCGGTACGTGCTGACGCTCAAGCCCGGCGCCGTGTACCGCGAGAAGGTGTTGATCGGCAAGAGCAAGCCGTTTGTGACCATCCGGTCCGAGGACGCCTACAACCCCGCCGTGATCGTGTGGAACGACACCGCCGCCACCCCGGGCAAGGACGGCAAGCCCCTCGGCGTCGACGGGAGCAGCACCGTCGCCGTCGAGTCCGACTACTTCGTCGCCTACGGCGTCGTCTTCAGGAACGACGCGCCGCCGTCCAACAAGCCGTGGGCAAAGAACGGCGAGGCGCCGGCGCTGCGGCTGCTCGGAACCAAGGCAAGCGTCTACAACTGCACCGTCGAGGGTGGGCAGGGCGCCCTGTACGACCAGAAAGGGCTCCACTACTTCAAGTCCAGCACCATCAAGGGCACCGTCGACTTCATCTTCGGCTCGGCAAAGTCCCTCTACCACGACTGCAACATCGTCAGCACAGCTGCTCAGCAGCTGCCGGTGGCGCCGCAGCTCAGGGGTTCTCCCCCCATAATCAAGGTTGCTCCGGGCGAGTCCGGGTTCGCCTTCAAGACCTGCATCTTTCAGGGGCAGCGCATCTACCTGGGCCGGGTGGACGCGCCTGTTGTCTACTCTTACTCCAAGATGGACAGCATGATCGTGCCCATCATCCTCTCCTCCGACAACGCCCACGTACCCGACGTAGGCCGTTACTACGCCGTTTTTAAGTGTCACGAGCCTGAGATCGACGACCCCAGCCTCGAGCTGGGCACGCCTCTCACTTATGATCAAGCCAAGCCGTTTCTCGGGACACAATTCGTCTCAGGCGACTCGTGGATCCCATCGCTACCACCCCCTGAAGAGGCCTGAATCCGGATCGATCCATGATCCATCCGGCCGGGCCGCGGCCCTCCAGATTACGAGAGCATCAATCGATCTACTAGTATCTTGTGCTTCATTCAATATATAGGTGCAAAGCAATAATGTTCCTTCATTTAATGTGTGAGTGTTACATACTCTTGGACTCTTTTTAATTATGGCGAGGATTGTAATAACGATGGTCACACATATAAATATTTATCTGTTACTGGCTGGAGTGCATGTATTCTTACGGCTCATATATAAATTCTCTAGATGGCCGGATAGCATGACAAATGGTTTAATACTAACATCCAAGGATCTTCTGCACAAAACGCAAGTCCCTTTCAGGGATCTTTTGATAGCCGATCGATGGTGCCAAAACCTGAACGTTTTTTATTATTCACTCACAAGGATGATGGAGATGTCGCCGTCACTAGCTCTACAAAATAAAAAATTTAAATTTTTATTTCCTGCTTTAATCCTGAATTAATCCTCATCAACCGATGATCCATCCATCCATCCAGCCGCCAGCCGCCCCCCCCCCCCCCCCCCCCCCCCCCCCCCCCCAAATTACGAGAGCATTAATTGATCTACTAGTATCTATCTTGTGCTTCATTCAATGTATAGGTGCAAGCAATAATGTTCCTTAATTTAATGTGCAAGTCTTACTCTTGGATTTTTTTATTATGGCGAGGATTGTAATAATGATGGTCACAAATATAAATGTTATTTTAGAAGCGGGAATACATATTGATACTCCAGCATCTGCATCAACTTGGAAATTTCTATTAGGCGAAGCTTCACCACATAATGATCTATTAAATGATTTATATTTTAAATGTTTTCACTTCTTTCTTGCTCCTTTTCTTTTTATTCTTTTGAGTTAATTTAACAAAGTCACACTGTTTTGTGTCAAATTAAGAACGACGTTTGGCTAACATGTGAGACTAAGAGCTGAAATTGTTGTTTATAATAAAAAAGACCAAATTGGTGTGGCTTTGTGAAATTATTACTCCCGTTTTTTTAATATATGACACAGTTGACTTTTTTTTGTTACTTTGACCATTCGTATTATTTATAAATATTGATGTAAATAGCTAAGTGTATAAGTTAACTTTAAAGTGTTTTTGATGATGAATCCAATGATATTTATTTCACACTCGAAAATTAATTATTTAATCTATATTGTTGGTCAAAGTTTAACAATCACAGTGTCATATACTTAGAGTATCGTGTAAATATGTAAATGAAATGTTGAATCAATTGTTTTGACTTCTGAAAAAACTGAAGTCACTGGATCAACATTTGTGGAAACAAAAATGTTGGATGAAAACTTACAGACTTCAAAAATTAGAAATGTTGAGTGGGCTAAAAGAGTCATTTGGCTCGAATAAGGAGTCAGGGAGGGGGCTAATCGCAAAGAACCCCACTAAGCCCTCGCAAAGCCTCCCTCCCAATGGTCGGCGTGCCGCCGCCGCCACGCCAGCTCGAGGTGCGGCGCTTCGCGGCCGCCCGCGCCGGCGAGCTCCGCTCCCTCCATGCCGCGGTTTCGGACCGCCTCGATGTCGACGGACGCCGCTCCCAGCAGCCCCGCTCGGCGCGCCGCCGAACCACGGGGCACCTCCCCTCCAAGCGCCGGCGGCGGAGCGGAGAGGGCGGGACGGGGGAGGAGGATGTGGGCAATACATCGGCACTGAAACAGTCGAGGAGAGTGAGGCGACGGCGGGAGCTCGCGGGCAACCCCGCGGAGGGGTTCTCTGTCGCCGGCGACGGCGCGCGGCGGCTGCGCACGCACCTGTGGCACGCCAAGAGGTTCACCATGGAGAGGCGGTGGGGATTCCTGCTTCCCGTTGGTGCCCAGGGGAGGTGAGCGAATGCGCTAATTGTGAGGTTGCCCTTAGATTGCACGCCAAGCTCAAAAAACTGTATTTTAGTTGCTTACTGGTTAAATTTGGTTGTCAAGGTTGCTATTCGTGCAAAAATGCTTAGAATTCCAATTCATGTTGTTTGGTTGCAAAAGTTCACTGGCTCTAGCTCAGCTGCGGAGACAATTGACAAAGGAAATGATAACGTAGATTGACGTCGAATTTATTCTTTTGTCGCTCACAAATAGGTTGCCTTCAGTCCTAGTATAAAGACCTGATAACTTAGCTTAATCTTCCTGCAGAGGGAGGGGTTCAAGGAGTGTTCTCAAGCGGCTGAAAAATGGTACTGTAATCCATGATGCTAGCTACTTCGTTCCAATTCAGCTAGATGGTCCAGAGGTAGAAGTCCAACTCCTCTTTCTTTCACTTTCTATCCCCTGTTATTTGGGCTGTCATCATATTCTGATGGTTCAACAATCTTACATGGGTGTCGGCTAACTTTTCAGGGCTCCCTGTTGTCTGTTCTAAGAATGGTCTTGCATCCTCCTCCTGCAGGCAACGCACTTGATCTGAAGCATATACAAGATCAAGTCACGCGAGGTGTCTGCTATGAGAATGCCATGGTATTTACAAATTCACCACATACAGATGGGTGAAGGAGTGTTTGTAATAACAACAGTGATTTGATTTTGATTTTTTTTTTCCAGCTTTGGGGTGTTGGAAGTCATTCCCCTAAAATTTTAGGGCCAGTAACATACATGTGGCGCCCATTCGCAGGAGGATATGACAACTTGGAGCTTAAAGAAGAAGATCCGTCCAGTTCTCATAGCTTTGATGAAAAAGGCCAATGCTCTTTACATCGTCAATTGTGGATATGGATCCATCCTGCTGCGCTTGATGAAGGCCTTGAAGCAATACGATCTGCATGTGATAAACAGGTGCTTCCTCTATTTCCTTCTGTAAGTTGGTAATTGTTGTTTTCAGTTTGACATAAAGTTACATTTCTGTGTAATGCTTTTCTTTGTCACTCTTGATTATCTTTTACCAACAAATTTAGCTTACTCCAAGTAAAAATGTATTTTTCATCCTGTTCAAAGATTAAAATATGCATGGCCTCCAAAACAAAATGCACTACTCATAGAAAACAAAAGGTGCAACACAATTTGGGTGTAGGAAAAACAACAAAAGGGAACATCCTGCCCTTTTCCTTTTTAAAGAAGACTATATAAGTGCTGTGCCATTCACCAGGGGAAAAAAAAACAAGCGAGTCATTTTTATGTTTCATCCTAGCTAAAAGGTTGTGCTTTAACAAAAAAAAAAATCATCCTAGCTAGGAACACCACACAGTATCTTGTCACTTCAAAACTTGCTGCTTTTATTTGCTGATAGGAGCATTTAGAAGCCATTTGGCTAGCTTAGTTTTTCTTGGGAAATTTTAAACATTAGTGCTGCGTAAATAGCTGCAGTGAACATGATTTCCTCCCTGCAGTGACCATTCTTACTTTCCCCTGACCAGCAACATGCTCCCTCACATTGCAGATGCAAGATTCTAACGCTGTGGTAAAATGTTGCTCATTAGAGGGGAAAATTGGTAGATTGGATGTCATGGGATGCAAGGCTATTCAATCTATTCAGAGGATATTGCATCCAATCATCAAGTAAGTTCGTTTTTCAATGAGGAAAATGATGCCGTGACGTGGTAGTTCATACTCTTTTTTATGAGTGCAGTTCAAGCACGAACAACATGGTGCCTTGTACAAGTAATGCATCTACATCAACTGATGCTTCTCTAGATTCGTCTAATGTGTCGCTTCTTTCAAAGCATCACTTATTGATCATGCTGGGATTCTTCATCCTGGTGCTATACTGTCCATGATAGTCCATGACCCCAGGGAAGTTTCAGCCCAGGGGACATATCCTAAACTAGTCGGACCTAACAAGGAGAACAAAGTATTGGAGGAATATGTAGTTCCAAATACTGATGAGGCACCATCCGCGGTGGGAAATATATTGTCATCAATGTGGATGCGCCGTGGAAGGCATGATTTATTCCTTTCTGACTGTAATGAACTGTGGGACTCCAGACATAACATAAATCCTCCTGTGGCCGAGGAGGTTCTTTGTGTGGAGAAGCACCATGAACGCATGAAGTTTTTCTGCTTGGATTCTGGAAATGATCAAGGACAAACAACTCAAGAGAAAGATAGCTTCGGTCGATCCTGCCCAGTTGTTCTTCTGAAACATGCCAAAGAAGGAATGCTTGCTCTAGGGTAAAATCTTGCCTGTCACATTGGTTGTCCTCCTTGGATGTTCATATCACTGAATTGTTGATTTCTATGTAGCTTTTATATGGTTTCATCAAAAAGTGAACTTCAGGACGTGTAACCCTCCTAGCATGACCATCTGAACCCATCTCATGACCGTACCAAGTTATTGTAGCCCTTTTACATAATTCAGGATCAGTTATCATGAGTTCGGTGGCCCATTTATTTACTTGGCTGAAAATGTCATGTCCTGACTATTTTGCTTTCCTATTTAATATATGACTAGTTATGTTTTGTCTATTGAGTTGGTTCATTAATCTTCCCACAATGGTGAAGTCTTATCTTCTATATTCTGCTATGGTCTCATCGTTTTAACTGGAAATTGTTTTATTGTTCCACCTTCAATGATACAGGTGGTCGATCGTTCTACCATTGAGTTGGGTAAAGCCTTTCTGGCTCTTTCTTGTATCTCATGGTGCACATGTGATTGGTTTAAGAGAGAGGCGTTGGATTGCAACAAAGGTATTGTATGTATAATGCAACAGATACAGGTTATTTTTCGGAAGTTATATTTACTCAAGTGTTATTGCTTTTGTTGTTGTATAGCATCCTGGTATTGCCTGTGTAAATCTGTGAGAATGACCTAATTATCAAGTCTTACCTTCTCCCGACTGTTACTGCCTTTGTTGAACTAGAAGCAAAGCTGTCATATCTGTATTCAATGAGAACATGCTTAGCCGTAGCTTTTGTTGACCAAATGGAGTAAGATAGATCACTTTGTTTCCTTGAAGAGGTTGAAGAGCTATTATTGATGGAAAATATCTTCAATACTACTAATAGTTTAATACACTGGAACACTCTTTTTGCAGTTAAAAATTCCATGCTTCCCATATGACTATCCAGACAGCAAAGCATATGCATCATTTATGGCCAAAGAAGCTGCTGCTCGTAATAAAACATTTGAGTGCCGTCCTGCTGCCAAGAGACCTCCAAGAGTTCCTGTACCACCTTTATGGCACTGTATTATGGCCTCTTTGGGTAAAGGTGATGGCATATTGAGAAGTCTTGAAGTAGATGACTCAATGCGGGCTACTGTGGTGTTATCCAAAGATCCTCCAGTAAATTCTGAATCTGGAGGTGCAGAACCATGGCAATCAAATGTTTTAGCATCTTTGCAACTTCTTGTGCCAAGAACCACCCAAATGTTGAGACAATATGTGAAAGAATTTGATATGAAGTATCTGAGTCCTTCAGCTTTCCTGGAAATGGACACTGACAAACCTAACTCTAACGGCACTATCAAGACGACATGTTCCCTGAATGAACTATGCCTTACAAGAGTTTTGATTCGAGCCTTCAAGGAAGGCTCTTTTGAAGAGGGTGCTGTTGTTTGTGCCCCATTTCTTTCAGATCTTTCAGGTTGGAAAACCAGGTCAGTGTCATATAAGAGCTTGGTTAAGTTTGTTGCTTGGCTAATGGCAAAGGAGTGTATCAACTTTGTAGGAATGGTAATGCAATTTTAATTTACATATGAAGTAATATATATACATTAGCTGCTGCCATTTCTTTCTTTTGGCATTTGATCTTCAGGACTCTTTTGAACACCATATGGTGGATTTGGATATTTGCTAAATACATCTCATTCTGTAATCTATTTCCAACAGTATGCTTTCCTAGATGGTAATAGGAAACAGAAAGCTGTTGAAGAAACTTAATTCTTTCATGCATGGACAGATCAGATGATGAAGAGGAAGAATGTGTAGAGAAATGGCAACTCCAGCTTCCTCAGTCCCATGTTAGCTCTTACTTCTCTGGGCTGGATCATAGCACCAGCAACCCCCAATTGCTGAAAGATGACACCAGACCAGAGGCGTTCAGGTGGCCAATAGGCTTTGTCACTACAGGTTTTATCCACGGAAGGTAACTCTGCATCTCTTGCCACCGTTAAATCATACAGTACCGCCTTTAGTCACTGAAACCATGCTTTGTTTCCCTGGTTACAGTAGCGGACAAGATGCTGTTGCAGTTGCATTCTGTGAGGCAAAGCTTCTTGCAGGGCTTAGGCGGCAGCAATGGGCGCATGAAAATTTGCAGAGTCCAGAAATCTGCGTGCTTGTCAGGAACGCAAGATCAGCGGCGTACCGGCGAGCGCTGGCCACTATCGTCCTGGAGCAACAGGAGGCAGACCTTAAGTTTATGTAGTCTGAACCTGTACGATATGAAGAGTGTTCTTCCACTGCCGAAATCTGTTGCAACAACTGAAGCACTGATAACTGTAACATGACCATTTTGATTGCTATATGAGATTCCGGTTCCCCCAGTCCCCAAAACCCCCCTATGACAGTTCAGTGATGTGGATTTATTGATACCCATTTACGTGCTTTACTGATAAATATATGGATCATGGAACGGTCAGATTTCTGAGCCAATCTGTCCAATAAATATTCTATATTGGGCCTGCGTCAGTTTGACAGCTCATTTCCTCCCCTCCTATCTTCACGGTAAGCGAGTGATTTTTACTGGAGAGCGTTGGTTACTGGTTAGCGGCTAGCATTTTCCCGGTAAAAATTGAACAGCGGTACCACCTCCCATCTCCCGCCAAATATGGACAGCCTCTTCGTTCCCCTCTCCGGATTCAAATAACCCTGTTCGCTTCTGACCTCCCTTCCAAACTTTTGGACACAACCACGATGCCTCAGGGGTTCACCACCATGAGGGCACATCTCCTCACCCTCACGGTTCTCCTCCTTACCATTTGCCTTCCACCGATGGTGTGTGTCTCAAGATATGACAAGTCCGAGAGCAAGAGCGAAGCCTATGACGGCAACAAGCCTAACTATAACTACGAGGAAGGCTTACCAATGCCAACTGAGTTCCCCAACGCCAATGGAGAATATGACAGTTTAGATGCGCAGGCAGCTCTCGAGAAGGAAAAGAAGAAGTTGGACTATGACGTCAAATCTGTATCCAATTCGAAGAAGGAAAAGGACAAGTCTGAAGATCTCAATGAATATGCATCTCCCAAGAAGCAAAAGGAGGAGAAATCCGATGATTCCAACGAATCTACATCTGTCAAGAAGGAAAAAGAGGAATCCAGTGATTCTGCTAATAAAAAGGAAAAGAAGGAGAAATTCGACGGTTATGATAAATCAGCATCTCCAAAGAAGGAAAAGAAGGAGAAAGCCGACGGTTCCGATGATTCCGCCTCTCCTAAGAAGGAAAAGAAGGAGAAAGCCGATGGTTCTGATGAGCTTGTATCTCCTAAGAAGGAAAAATCTGATGATGAATCCTCATCGCCTAAGAAGGAGAAGAAGGAGAAATCCGAGAGCTCCGATGAATATGCATCTCCTAGCAACAAGGAAAAGAAGGAGAAATCTGATGATTCAGATGAACCTGCATCTCCCAAGAAGGAAAAGAAAGAGAAGAAAAAGAAGGATAAATCCGACGGTTTAGATGAGTCTGCATCTCCAAAGAAGGAAAAGAAGAAGAAAGCCGATGATTCTGAGGAATCCACAACATCATCTAAGAAGGACAAGAATGATGAATCCGACGGTTCCGATGAATATGCATCGGCTAAGAAGAAGGAAAAGAAGAAGAAGAAGAAGGAGAAGGACGACGACGAGTCAGCATCTTCAGAGAAGGAAAAGAAGGAGAAGGGCGAGGAGTCTTCATCTTCCAAGAAGAAAAAGGAGAAATCTGAAGGCTCATCTTCCGATAATAAGAAGGAAAAATCTGACGAAGAGCCCGAGCCAGTGGACGTCTCGACCACCACCGGTGAATATGTTGCTCCGTCTAAAACGTCCAAGGAAGATGACCAAGCCGGCGGATATGTTGTCTCTCCCAAGACGATCACTACTACTAGTCCCCAGAAGGCGGCTCCCGTCGTCGTCGAGCAGCCAGCTGCATACGCGTCTCAGGCGGTCAGCCAGCCGACGGGCGGAGGAGCTCCCGACGAGCGGCCTGCGGCGCCGACGGTGAAGCCGTCTCCTAAGGAGGAGCCCATGGGAGGGGCACCCGACGAGATGCCGCCTTCGACCACGAGCTCGCCGTCTGCCAGCACCGATGCATACGCGTCTCCCGACGAGATGCCGCCTTCGGCCATGAGCTCGCCGTCCGCCAGCACCGATGCATACGCGTCTCCCGACGAGCAGCCTCCGTCTCCGGCCACCGCCGACGCGTACGCGGCTCCCAAGCCGAAGGTGACGCTGGACTCGCTCCCGGAGATGGCCGGGACCAAGCCGGCGCCGACGACGACGAACCCGGTGGTGAAGAGCGTGTGCGGCAAGACGGACGCGCCGGGGCTGTGCGAGTCGTCGATCGCGGGGCTGCCGTCGCCGCCGCCGGCGCAGCTGGACGGCGTCGGCGTGCTGAAGCTGGCCATGGAGGCGGTGCGGCTCAAGGTGGTGGAGGCCGTCAACGCCGCCACGGACCGGATGCACGCGCCGGGCACGGACGCCGTGTCGCGCAACGCGCTCAACGCATGCATCGAGTCCTACGACGACATGAAGTCGACCATGGGCACGGTGACCGACGCGCTCGACGCCGGCGACCGCGGCACCGCCTCCACCAACCTCGACAGCCTCGGCACCGACGTCGAAACCTGCAACGATGGATTCGCGGAGCTCAAGCTCCCGCCGCTCATGGCCGACCACAACGGCTACCTCGGCAAGCTTTGCAGCAACCTCCTCGCCATCCGCGACGCCATCCAGCACTAGCAGCAGCAGCAGATCATGCACCTACAGCCCGTGCGGGCGAGCGAGCGCATATATCCATCCATGGGAATTGGAGTTCCTCGATGGCGGGCGACAGACGGCAGGAGCGAGCGAGGCTTCATTTGCAGCCTAGCTAGCTGCATTATGTGTGTATATCAGTATACGATGATTGTGATGGATGTTGTAACTCTAATGTTTGCTTCTCAACTGATTGTTGGTAACTGATGAAATGATGCCAGCTAAATGCATACACTAAACTTTTACACAGAGAAAGAAAAAAAAACTTTGCTTCGGAAATTAATTGGAGGGCAATGCGTTTATCTGTCGTCTATATGTTTGCAGTAGGATGACAAATTAGAAAAGGAAAGAAATAACCCAAAAAACAGGGGCATTCCGAGAATTGAACTCGGGACCTCTCGCACCCTAAGCGAGAATCATACCACTAGACCAAATGCCCTTTGACGGGATTGATTCATATTAGTTTCTATTTATTCAAAACTAACTAACAGTACCTCTGTGAAAACTACGCCATCATTATTAGGACGACGTGAATATGTTGCAACACTGGAACTATATCAAATGTATTTTCTTTCCATGTGTTCTCTCTTCTAGCACCGGTCGCTCCTGTATATTTACTTGGCGCTGTGAGGCACTGCATTACAGTCGCCCAGTTGAAGCCACATGGTTTCAGGATAACAGAGTTTGTGGAAGCTGAGAACTGAAAGTTAAAGATAGCTAATACGTTCCCTAATTAGCTAGCAGAGTCGGTTTCGATCGATGCACTACTGACGGACGGAGAGCAGTGTGGCACCGCCCAATTATGCGTGCTCTTGACTTGTTGACTAGCTGCAGGCAGTTGCAGAGGAGGAAGGAACAGATTGGGTTGGGTGGAAGCAGGCAGGCAACGAGTAGCCAGACGTCATCCAAATGATCGATGACTGATTTGGCAAATTGGCTTTGTGCAAGAAGGTTTGTGTTCTGCAGTTGCCTCGGCGTCGACAAAAATTGGGCGGAGAACGCCGGCCGGGTCGCAGTGCCTCGCTCGGCTACTGCGCGCATCCAAGCCAGCGAACGAACGTACGTACATGTGTCGTCCTGCTCGATCGATCGCCTTGAACGAGAGCAGCTAGCGGCAATAACAATAGTAATGTCGGCGGCTGCCATCGTCGTTCCCGATGGAGCACCCTCGCCACCAACGATTCTTGCCAAGGGACACCGGTGTCCTTGTCCGGCCTCGGCTCTACGTTCAAAGTAAAGTAGGATGACACGTAAGAAAAGGAAAAAAAAAACAGAAAGGGGCATTCCGAGAATTGAACTCGGGACCTCTCACACCCAAAGCGAAATGCCCTTTGTTATTATTTTGTTGGTAATAAACTATATTTTTTTAAAAAAAATATTTTGCAACCTTGCAATTTGATGCTTCCATCAATTATTTCCTCACAAAAAAAAAATTGTAGTCATACGGTTGGTTTCAGGATAACAGAGTTTGTGGAAGTTGACAACTGTATTCGATGAAATTAAAATCTGCTAATATCATCAAAGATATTTTTTCGGTTTCGTCGTTGCCAGACTGACCAAAGCAGAGCCAAAAGCAGAGGTTGGGCGCCCAGCCAAGAAAAGCAGAGAGACATGCCGAGCAGACATCGTCGACAGTCAAGAAGCAGGGAAGATCGCTGCCACAAAATTTTGGATGGAGGGCCAAGCGGCAAACAAATGATCTATAGATTCTGGAACCCATGGCTTAGTCAGCCTTGTGCAGTAACAAATTTCAGAAATAACAGCAACAATTGGTCAGTGTAACTGGATTTCTCTATACAAATTGTTCTGATCAGTGATCACGGTGGTCTAGAGCAGTGGCGGACCCAGAACTCGTGCACTGGGCATTCAACATGAAATTTCGGTTGCTTTAGCTAAGCTAATAATGCACTAAATTTGTGCCAAGAGAAAACAGAGCCACCAGAAGGCTATTTTTAGTTTGGTAGAAGAGATTTAGCCAAAAACTGATGCATAACCTTTATATATATTAGAACTTAAGTAGGATACTTGATTGTTAGATAGAATATTTGGGCATTCAGCTGAATGCCCTTGAATCAAGGGAGGTCCGCCCTGGTCTAGAGAGATTTATTACACTTTGTAGGTTCAGTGTTGTCATAACAAAAGTGCAAGCCAAGCACTCTAGTTACCGTACGTTGGCACACATGGAACCGATCGTCAGCAACAGTCTTGCAACAGCAGAGTCAGTTTTGCTTGCCAAGGGAGGCCGTCGTCCCGCGTCGACTCCATCGTTACATAGTCATGCATCATGTCCTGTCTCGTCTTTACTGATGTCTTGGTGGTTCTTATCAGTATAATAATAAGTTCCAATTTTTTCACTTACTAGTTGCCCTTCCATGTATACGTGCCCCGCAGGGTTGTACTAGTAAGGATGCAAAGGTTCTTGAGGAATGCTTGTCCATTATCAAAGAATTAAGCCATACGATCGAGCAGCGCCGTCTAGCGGAACAAATTGAACTTAGCATGCAACAGAGTCAGAGGCACAGGCTTAAGCTGTAAGTGTAAAGAAGCAATAAGCCCTTCTTGATTACTTTTTTTTTTTGTGTATGTGCATGACACAGGCTAGCCATTTGTAAATTATTAGTTCGGTTGGCTGGTTAGTTAATAGTGATCATAATACTATTGACTCTGCGTGTTTGTTCGCTTAACCTACAGAGGAGCTAGGAGCAGAATAGTGCTATTTGGTGGTGCCGCCATCATAGCCGGTATTGTCACGTACGTGAAGGAGCAGCGCTTCAAGGAAAACAAGGCTACAGAAGGGAAGTAGGCAGCATAGCTACTTCAGGATATATATGTGTGGGACTTTATTATGTTGCAATAAATCTTATTGCTTTATGCTATACATAGTATTGAAAAAATTTTGTCGTACAAGAGCTGTAGCGTGTAGATAGTTTTTTTTTTTTGGTCTCCTTTCTCTAATGCAATACCACATTAGTATATTATTTCCATGAGGACTTGTTTTGGAAAATATTTCCATGTCTATTTGTTCAAACAAGAATATAACAAGAATTCACCACAGATTCTATTTTCTCTGAACTATACAGAGGCTCATCTACAGAAGCACAAACTTACCCTTCTTAACGCACATATACCCTACACTATGAATGCCATACACAGAGCTAGGTCGACAGATCTTTGAGATTGAGAAGTAACCATACACAGAATCCACATAAACCAATGTGATTTTTTATAAATGGATAATCGATCCGAGTTATTTAGAGAACAAGTATAAACCGTCAAATGTTTTATGAAACATCCAACAGACCACATCACTCTACTGGTTCAAGAATAAACAGAACATAGATAAAGGGTTTACACAAACTCAGAGGTTTGCGTCTGCCATTCCCTCCTCACACCCAACACCAATTCAGAGCTTTGCATCTGCCATTCCCTTCCCACACCCAAGTCAGCCCAGTACATATTTGTAAAGGCCAAAGGAAAGCAAAGAGGCAGATATCAACACAACTGCAGGTGTCAAGTCTATCTCCCGACTCCTGTAAGATTAAAGAATGGTAGTCAGTATAATCAGTGAAGGAAATGAGTTTAGCATACATGACGCTAAATAACCCGGTCTTACCTATTATTGTTTTTTATGCGAGCCTCAAGTTCTTGGAGTAAGCGTGAGTGTTCATCCAAGCCATCAGAAACCTTGTCAAGTTTCATTGATATCCGCTGAAGAATATCCTCATTCTTAGCGCTGGCGTGCCTTTTGCGTTCCACTGTGTCTGTCAAACGACGATTCAGAGAGTTGTGCCTCTGCAGAAACATGAAAAATGAATTAGTGTTAGAATGTCGGTGAGCAATGATTGCCATTTTATTACACGTATCAAATGCCGCATTCTCAGGACAGATTCACATTTCAATCTGATTAAAGTTTCATAATAAGGATAACCTATGATGCATTTCCCTTTCACTGCCATTCCTCTTATATACCTTGATTGAGGAATGAGGATTGCATTTGAGGATGGACTATTTTCTTTGAAAACTATGCTTGCCAATCACATGAATCAGACCCAAACACAAGAGGACATCTCCCAACCAATAACATGCAATATTCAGACATACAATTGGATAGCAAGTGTTTATATTGAGAAGAGCATCAGCAGGGAAATGTGATCGGCGAAGTAGAGTTCTGGGTTAGATAGCACAGAATTTGGGGTAGGAAGCAAAGAGGAAAGGGAGCTGAAGCCGCAGCCATCAAGTGGTTCATTTGTTATTCGTTGCCGCTGCCTTGCTTAAGCACTCAGACGTCAACCCAGACCCACAGTTAGCTTTAGCGCATGAGTTGTGGGCCAATCCAGTTGATCGACGGCCCTGTACACGACATTCCTCCCCGCTTGAAATGTGGCTTGCCCTCAAGCCACTGTACGGACGCGCCCAAATGCTCTTGGAAGTCAGCTTGCGTAGGCAATCATGATAGCCTCCACTGATCTTCCCTGGACATAGCACTTGACCTCAACTGCACATTCTGTATGACACAACCTTGCATCCTTAGTAAATTACTAGAAAATTAGAGCGCCTTTGCTGCCCAACTGTGTGTTAACGGCCTCTTACAAGCAATCTTTTATCTAGAAGCCTGTTCCAGAAGGTATTTTTATCCAGTGTAAATCTGATCTCAGTAAAATGATTATGTGAAAGCTAAAATTTAATTACTTTGAAGACTAAAGGTTGAATGCCTTACTGATTCGTTTGCAACAAAGGATCACTCATTCAGAAACATTATCTTATCGTTCGTTATAAAACCCATGGTAGGAGCACTTTCCTTCATAAAGATTAAGAAATGCAACTTTAATACTTAGTTGACACTACAACCCATAGAAACATATGTGTAACATGCAAGTATGATTTTATATGCTTGTGATGTGACACACATATCGTCAATTTCAAAATGCATAAGCTATCCGTTCTTGTAGACCAGTTTTTCCATGATTAGAACATATATGAACCACGTGCTCTATATTTAGAAACACTTTCAGCTTGTTGTTATGCCTGTACAGTTCTCAGCTGGGGTGAATGTAGTCTGAACTCTGAAAATTTGATTGCTATTTCTCAAATACTATATATTGAAAAGAAAAACAGAAACGATTATATGTTTTGCAATTATCGCATTCCTACTATGACTGTTCACACTGCAAGGTAAAAAAAATATTTCCTAACTAATATTGAATCTAATCCAACGGAGAAGGTTTTGAATAGGGCATTTCTTGGCACCCAAATAGGTCAGAAGATGGATTGTCACTTGTTCCATGGCAAAAAGTTCAAACTTTAAACCACCCTACAGATTACAAATATTACCTGATTCAAATATTCAAAATTAGAGAAGTCCTATTCTCGTCTCCAAACCAAAAGTTCTTGGGAGACCAAATCCTAATCAAGCTTACATGGAATGCTCATAAGTCAGCATTGCAAATTAATCTTCCTACTCTGCAAACATCCTAAAACACAAGCACGTCTTATTTAAGTGAAAATTCAGCAGTGAAAATACATGTCCCCTCCATAATCCAAATTATTACTAATAGAGTGTAATTGCTTTTAAGTTATCACATGAAACATGACGTTTGTCTTATATTATGCATTTAACTAAAGAATTTGGAGCTTCCTACCTATCTTTAGTATTTCATTTTTCATCTTTTGTTTGTTCCCAGCCTTATATTATGCAATTCCATTGATATTTTCTTACTGAAGTTCAACAAAGTTCAGAGGAAAAGACATATTCATTGCTCTGCTCATAGTAGAAAGCATAATACATGTGCAAAATATTATATGGACCATAATTCCTTACAATTATATATAAGTGAGTACTGAGTACTATGCAAGGGATAAATTAGACTGAAAGAGATTCTAAATATAAGATAGTAGGGATGCAGTAGAAGCAGCCGCTGTAGTCTACAGAAGATGTCTCTGTTGTAGATTAGAAAAGAGGCAGAACCAAGCTCGGTGTAGTTGAAGACCAATAGTAGGTTGTCATGAAGGGAGAACTGCAATAGCAGTACATCCTCCTGCACGTACAGCAGAAGGGAAAGGATTGAGAACGAATTGCTATGGCAAAACTTGGTGCGAGGCAAACTGGGATTCAGAGTAGGGAATTGGACGAGGTGCTCCCTTATGCCTCGCCCAAGCGCCTCAAGCCAGCCATCTTGCCGCTTGAGACTGAGTGGCCATGGCGAACACGGAGGAAGGTTCAGGCAGAACACGGATGATGATGGTTGGATGACGTGGCCTTATTAGCTGGCCATCAACGCGACGGCATTGGGATAGTAAAAGATTTCCTTGTGCAACAACATAGGAATCAAGTAGCTCAAATCCCATCTTCTTGTCATCAAAATGACCCTTGGACCTTTTCTGACTAGCTACTGCTTCTACATAATCGACACCATCGGGATCAGAAAAAGGTTGAAGATTCATGGCGAGCAGCTGCTGTTGCACAAGAAGATTTAGCAATAGGGCACCAATAGCATTTTGAGAACAACCGGACACAGTAGCTTCAAGCATTCCATATTAACAAACCAATCTGCACTTTCTTGATTTCCAGAGAACTCCCTCCAGTGCAAACTAGACATGGTGGTTGTATCAGATGACAGCAACATACTCTGTCCAGCGATATGAAGCATGCAACTGTTACCCGTATCAACCAAGTCGCGCTGCAGTTTTCATTCGCAAAAAAAAGAGTCGCGCTGCAGTTTTAGGAAGGGGAGGGCGGGGCGGGGCGGGGGTACCTCGGTGGGGACGGAACTGCTGAGAAGGCGAGGGTTTGGGCTCTCGACGGGGCTCCGTGGCAGCAGCCGCCCCTGCTGGTCCAGCAGCTGCCGGAGCCGGGCCGAGCGGGCGGCGGACCGGAGCAACGCCATGCGCCGGAGAGCTTGGAGATCGACACGGAGGAACCGCACGCCGCCGCGCAGCCGCCCCCTGAGGATTGGGCTTTGACAGGGGACTCTCTCTATACAGTAGCTGGGGAACTCGGCCCAGCAGGCCCAACAGGGCAGTGCGGCCCGCTCAAGCTGCAGACGCACGACGGCCTCCTTCCTAGTTGGAAATATCAGTGAGCCAGCAGCCTCCTGCTCGGCGCGACATCAGACGGGCTCGGCATTTCGCAAGAAATAATCTAGATGTACTTCTGTGTCGTTGCCTTAGCATTTCGCCGGCGCTGCGTTCTCGGTGGCAACCCAGGCACCGGTAGCTCAGCGAGCCCCCATATCGTAGCCTTGTGTCGGTGCCCAGCGCTCCCTGGTCGTCGCTCTCTTCTCTTGATGATACCGTGAGGTGGAGCCGAGACAACTTGAGCAAGACCTGAAAATGGCCGCGAGAACACGCCGATAAGTTTAACAAATTACCCTCTGGTTTCCAAGTCACATATTTTAGTTGCTTGCATGATGCAAGTGATCTGGTTATCTACTCTTTTGGCTCTTAATCCCTCACCCTTCACATGAACAAGTGTACCGTTCAAACAGCAACAAGCACTCTCTCTCGTTTATTTATACCATAGCTCGATCAAGTGTTGCAAGTGGACGAATACCGAGTTCTGCTAGTTCACGTTTCAGGATGCTCGACGGCAACGATTTTGTATGTTAATTGCTGTCATACACAATAACTCCATCCGTTTCTCGAGGTGCAGATATGTGGCAACCTCATTCATGTCTCACTGGATGAAGAATATCTTGTTTCCTAGTGCAGGACATGCATAATTCTGCCGACAAAACGAACACAATATCGCACCAAGACTTAATTTTGCAGAAATAAGAAAAGGTCTCGTACGTCAGATCATGTCACAACTCCCGCCTCCATGGCCACTGTTAGACAGACAAGGCATACGCAAGTTACTGACAGTGAGTACCCCCCTAGCATTTGGCGAAACTTGAGTTCAGATTTTTCACGTCGACAGGCAAACACATTGCCACATCTTCTACCCCTTCCACCAGCTTCGCCACTTCTGGACCACCATCGTTTACCACACGCTTGACTTCCTGCTTGACGAAGGCCTGCAACACATCAAAAGCAGCAATGGACCTTAGTAAAGCACATCATAATCAGCACAAGCAAAACGATATAATTAGCAACTCAGTCACTTATCACTACTGTAACCTACATTGTTGGGAACTAAACAAGATGCAGATGCTTTGTCTCAAGAATGAGCCAAACACTACTAGAATCTACAAGTTTCCCTAGAGTTTTTTCCGTTTCCCTACCGGCACAAAAAGAACCAAGGGAAAGAAACTTTCCCTACGGCGTCAAGACATTCCCAAGGGAAAGGCGGCGGTTCCATACAAACTAGATGCAGTCTTCCTGCCAACACAATACCATGCTGGCCTCATTCCCTACCATCTTGGTAACATTCATAGGGAAACAAATTTCATCCCACCTCTTCATTCCAATGATTTCTACTGCATTTCGCTGTTTAATCCTAAAGCCCAGTTCACTTTCTTCACACCTCATCCTCTTGCTGCCTGCAAGGCTGCCGGTGACCTTGAGGTCCTCCGTCCACAACGTCTCCCAGTCTGCCTGAACCTATGCACCTCTTCCCAGTTCCCAGCTACGCATCAGCAAGGTGAGGTCGTCTCTCCTCCCTTCTCTGCCGAAACAGATCAAAATTTTCAAGCCTCACCAGCGCCACAGAGCCCAAAAAATTCAAGCCATCTCCTTCAAAGCTTCAGTCCAGGCTTGTCCTCACCACATTGACACCACATTGCCGTGGCACTCCCCCTGTCCTTCCATGGCTACACCGCCACCCTACCTCTCATCTCTGCATCCACACTGTCACCTTGAGTAGCTGTGAAGCTGCAAATGACGCCCTGGTCAACGGCCCCCAATTTTCTGCCTATCGCATCCAAGCTGGTTCCTAGTGCCCCAGATTTAGGTAATGGTAGCCTCCTTCATATCGTACCATCTTCTGCAGATCTAGACATGATTATGCAATCAAATCCAACAAATTTTAGTGTGATTTCCTTTTAATGTCAAGGCTGTGATGGATTTTGTTGCGCCTTAATAATATGGGTCAGAACTCAGAACAGAGGCAATATCTACTGACTTTATCAAATGAGGTGCGGTGAAAGTTTTCTATATCTACAACCTAGCAGCCATGTTGCTTAATTTTTCTAGCTCTACTCCCTTGCAGAGCTTGCTGATGCCGTCGTTTGGTGCTCTGAATCTGCATCAGTGTAAACTGCTGCTGCCCACGGAGCAAGAGGGGCTCTACCGTCGTAGTGCCTGTTCTTAGCAGCAGACAGGTTCATGTGAATCGGTCAACTTTTATTCTGGGTGGACATGTAATTAAGAGTGTGGTGGAAATGCAACAACTAAATCTTCATGTATAATAAAATAAGTTTTGTTCCGTGATTAATTCTTTCTTGTCTTAATGGCAATAGATGGACACGAGTGAAAATAATAATAACGACAAAATATATGCAAATAGCAAAAGAAATTGAAATGTGGTTAAATAGCTTCCCTGGGATGTGCTTGGAAGCAGTAGGGATTGATGCCTTACACGTCAGTGAGGTTTGCCTAGGAATATGGGGCCTATGGAAACTCATCGATTCTAGTAATGAAAAAATTGAGGTAAACAAGCTGATAATGGGAACTAATACGGAGTATCTCTAGCCCAAACATTCAAAAGCTGCAACTATTCAGAATCTAGAGCACATCGAGATCGACAGAAATATGTTCCTGAATAGCAAGCCAACCAATCAAAGCAATGGTCAATATAAAACTAAACTAGTGAGTGCTTACTTCTCAGTGAGCTTGCTATCTCCTTCAATCTTAATCTTGAGCTCCTGCAGCAAACGTGTCTGCTTCTCAATGCCATCCAAAATCTTGTCTGCTTTCATTGATAGCCGTTCATATACAGCTTCCTTCGTCTCAGTGGACTGCCCATTGTGTTCTTTTGAACGAGCTTCTGAGGAGGGCAGACGTTTGTGCCTCTGCACAACAGCACAAGTATTAAAGTTGGATGTTTTAGAGTTCTGGTGTACAGTGATCGGCATATTAAGGGGCTCCTCATTCTCATAATGCGAGTGGTTCTTTTTTATTCTGCTAACAATTGTTTGGTGAGTTTTCCCCTCAAAAAAAAACAATTGTTTGGTGAGTTAATACTTAATAGGAACATTAGGCAAACACTCTTTTTATAACCTTACATCACTACCCATTGTTCTTAGTTCTTACACACTTGTGCCAGTTAAGAAATCAGGATGATTGGCTGGTTATTCATTCTTCCGTAAAATAACGATCTTATAACCATTTCCAGCATATTTAAGGGCCTCATTCTAAGTATGAGCTAATAGGAACATTAGGCAAGCACTCTTTTCATAACCTCACATCACTACCCATTGTTCTAACCACACTTGTTTCAGTAAGAAATCAGGATGATTGGCTGGTTACAACCAAATCCCTACTGTTACAGGGCTTAGGGTTTAGGCTTCCCTCCCACTGCAATCGACACAGGCACACCTCCTCCCATACCCTAACCCTAACACCAAGTCCAAAGAGTACGACAACATATAGCTGAGGGCCTGAGGTACAATTAAAATCGACCGAAGCATTCGACAATTTCAGTCGAACTGATGTCTTGGGGATAAGGCGAAAAAAAAAATCGACGATGAGACGGGGCCGAATAGTCCCGCGATCAATGGCTCGCGTGAACAATTATCGGTCCCAAACTAGCAATCCATGGTGGCCAGCTCAGTTCGCCGCAAGCAAACGAGAAAGCGCCGAGAGGGAAGGAGGGCATTACCTCCGAGTGCGCAGAGGTGCTGAAGAGGCGAGGTGTCGGCTCCTCGGCGAGGCGCCGCGTCAGCAGGTCCAGGGACTGACGACGCTGGGGCCGGAGCGAGCGGGCGGCGGAGCGGTGGATCGCCGCCGACGCCATGGCCAGCAGTGGAGACAAATCCGCCGGCGGAGTGGGAGGAGAAAACGCCGCCGCAGCCGTGGGCGTCGTCGAGGGTGGAATTTTTACAAAATGAAACTTTTGAAGAACGTTTGTCAATATTTGGATCCTTTAAAACTATTTCGAAAAATGTACCTTTTGCATGGCGCTGTGTGATTTGGCGCCATGCTACAACATCACAGTGCATTTGGCGTCGTACCGGAAAGGCATGAGAGTGTGTTTTTTAGCACTGTGCTACAATAACACGGCATTGTATCATTTGGCGTCGTACCGGAAAGGCATGAGAGTGTTTTTTCATCCAACGTGGCAAAATATGGCGTCAATTCATCTGGCACCTGAAGAGAGGCCTACAGCGCCGTACGAAGGGTACATTTTTAAAAATACTTTTTCTTAAGGAGTCTAAATGTGATAAAGGTTTTTTAAAAGTCATTTTAAAAAACCTTTATCACATTTGGACTCTTTAAAAAAATGTTTTTAAAAATGGACCCTTCGTACGACGCCGCATTATTTGGCGCCGTAGCCCTCTCTTCACGACGCCAAATGAATTTTCGTCGTATTTTGCCACGTTGGATGAAGAAACAAACTCTCATGCCTTTCCAGTACGGCGCCAAATTATACGGCGCCGTGCAAAGGGTCCATTTCTGATAATAGTTTTATGAAGAATTCAAATATGATAAACGTTCTTCAAAAGGATCATTTTGTAAAATTTCACAAGATTTTTCAAAAGAACTATTTTATAAATATTCCACTCGTCGAGGTATAGATCAGCAAGCCCAACGGGCCTTCGACGGTTCGGCCTGTAGGTATTCTACATTTCTTGTCCAGCCCACAGGAAATTTCTACGTATTTGGTTTGCGACGTTATTCCGTTAATCAGTCTGAGTAAAAAAAAAACTTTACTCTTGTGTTCAGCGCGGTAATTTTGTAAGCACGATTCAAGATATTTTTGGCGAAGTACAAAGGATTGTCCTTTTTTTTTAAAAAAAAATATGATTACCGCATCCTTGTAATTCAAGCTTTGCAGCTAATAATGTTCGTATGAAAATCCAGATCTTCACCAGTATTGTGCGCTACAATTCAATCCCAGGCACCCACGATGAGGACACCTCTTGCATATATTCTCGTCAAGCCACAACTGCTGCAAGTTGTCCAACTTCTCAGCAGAGCTAAGTTTTGTACAGTCGTGTCCTCATTCTACCTGGCGACGCCCGAACAAGGCACCGAACAATGTTCAGCAACACACATTCATGAGACAAATTCCCAGGATGAACAATGTCCACGAACAGTTCAAGCTATGCAAATGTATGTCAGTATATGCATATAAACCCCTAGCACCATCAGCTCCTCTACGAATAGAGACCATTTACACTAAACTAAACTCTTTTGCAGACCCATATCACATATTCACAGTACATCATATGGGGGTTAAAATTTGACACATCGAACCTTTTTTTCCACCAGAGTAACAATTGTTGAGAATACCTAAAGCAACCAGGTGTATATATTTAATATTAAATTCAAAAGGACTTAAAGGTACAAAATTACTTACGCGCTACCAAAAATAGTTAGTAAAGATATTCTTTTTGGTCTTGTTTGCAGATATCAACTCTTTACCATTACTGCCTACATGCAGAAAGAGCACAGACCTCAAACCACCAAATGCTTAATGAAACCTTGCAAGGCCATATAACATCTAACTGACATCACTGCATTTTCCAGAAGAAACTGCAAACGGACTACACCAGCCTACATTTTCCAGAAGAAATAGAAAGTGCATAAAGGTTTACGCCAAATCAGCGCATCTGCCATTCCTGTCCCACACCTAAGTCAGCCCTGAACATATTTATAGAGGACAAACGAAAGGAACGACGCAGATATGAGCACAACCGCAGGTGTGAGGTCTATCTCTCGACTCCTGTAGGTGAAATGAACAGCAATCAGGATAACTAGCGAAGGAGAAAAATGTTAGCACATATCGACCCAAATAAGTCAAAACTTACTTTTTTATCCGAACCTCAAGTTCCTTAAGCAAAAGTGTTTGCCTGTCTAAACCATCTGAGATCATATCAATTTTTGTGGATAACCGTTTGAGAGCGTCTTCCTTCTTCTCATTGCTGTGCCTTTTGACTTCAGTGGTGGCTCTTGAACGAGGATCCAAAGAGGGACAACATCCGTGCCTCTGCAGAAACATGAAAAACGGATACATGTTAGATATTTGGAGACGCTGATTGTCTCCTTGCAATTCATGCAACTAACATTGTTGTTTCCTTTGTATAACAAATTTACTTAGTGCTTTCGTTTGGTATCAACTGATCTCATGTAATCAGATTCTTCAGTCAACAAAATATGCAGTTATATAGTTTTATAATGCCTCATACGAAGCCAAAAAAGCTCCCACGTAGCCATACAACCGTTCGAGGTCGATCGACATCACCGCTCCCTGTGGCGGTGAGCTCGTGGACTCCCGCCCCTACAGGGGCAGCCGCAGCGCTGGCGACAGGCACAAAGGCGGCGCACGGGTAGGCGACTTCCTCCCCTACGGAACCAACCGCCGCAGCGGCAACGTGTGCTACGACGGTGAGCACGCCGGCACATTCTACCCCGACGGAGGAGACCGTAACGGCATCGACGCACCCACTGGTGGCTCCCTCCCCAACGGAGTCAACCGTGGCGACGTCGGTGTGCGCTACGGCGGGGATGGCGACCCCGGCTGCGGTGTTGGCGGTGGCTACAACATCAGCGGTGGTCGTGGCTGCCACAGCCACGAGCAGGGCACTGCCCTTCTGGTGTTGTCTGAAGGTTCTGCCCTCCAAATGTTCAATGCAATGCCTCTTGGGAATGTGGTTTGGGATGAGGATAAATCAACAGACTGCAACTCGCATGGTGGTTTATTAGATCAGTTAAGGCACCTCGAGGACTACCTGGTCACTGAGGAGAGGGAGCAAATTGCCGAACCATTCACTGAAGATATGCTCAATCAGGCAAAAGCAGTGCCAACCTAGGTGGCCTTCATGGATCCTGTGTTAATCATGGCTTCTATACAGTTGGAGCCGAGGGACCTGCAGGTGAGATGTTTGACAAAATACCTATTGAGGAGTTTGGGAACGGCCTCGATTTGGATGGTGGACTGTTGCAGCAGTTCCAGCCAAGCAGGAGTGTTTGTAGCTTTATCAATGTCGGAGACTGATGCACAAGAGGCATTTGAGAAATTCCTTCTGAAGTTGTGTGGGATGATGATCTGCCACCTGACCATGACACTCATGATGGTTTGCTGAAGCAAATCGGCAGAGATTCCTGGAGGTGTTTTTTTTAGTCAGTTGAGTAAGGTGAAGCCACCAGTTCTACAGGAAATGCCGTCATGGATTCATGGCAAAGTGAATGTCAGCTTGAATTATGCTTGGCTGTTATAAGTCAGACAATGGGATCCAGGAACTAGCTGGGTGGTTCTCAAGAATATAGCAGCAAGCATGGACACAACTCCAAGTTCAGTTCTGATCACGGAAGAGGTGGTAGTGTCTGTTATGCAAATGAAATTCACTGCACATCTGACTAAACTTTTGGCTCATCTGAGGTTGAGGTTCAAGTGCTAGACCTAGCTAGTATTTTGACCTTGAAACTGATGCTTGAAATGGTACTCTGTTGGGAAACTATCAGCTGCAACTTTGATAAGAAGATGATGTCTCAGGTCCATGTGCTGGCTACTCAGTTTCCTTTCACAATCAGTATGGTTCTACTTGTCTGGTTATAAAGCAAGTGGATGTCAAAGTAAATCCATTAACCGTGATAGGACATACTCTCCTACAAAGATTTGGGATCCAGGAATTTCTGCAACCAACGAGGTTTCTCGTGACTGCCTACTTGCACAACTCCGTCAGATAACATGGCAAACGGAGAATGAGCAGACAAGGGTATTCGTTTCCTTTCACAATCAGCAAGTCGACGCCAGAGTGAATCCATTAACCATGATAGGACATACTCCCCTACAAAGATTTGGGATCCAGGAATTTCTGCAACCATGAGGTTTCTCGTGACTTGCACAACTTTGTCAGATAACATGGCAAACGGAGAATGAGCCGACGACCCCGGGAACCTGACCTGGAACCCTAACTCAAACTGATCCCCAAGAGGATAACGAACCCTAGGCAGAGAGGAAAGGGAGGGCGGGACGGGGTACCTCGGTAGGGACGGAACTGCTGAGAAGGCGAGGGTGCGGCGGGGCTCTCGACGGGGCTCCGTGCCAGCAGCCGCCCCTGCTGGTCCAGCAGCTGCCGGAGCCGGGCCGAGCGGGCGGCGGACCGGAGCAACGCCATGCGCCGGCGAGGGGGAGACGACGGACGGGAGGAGGAACCGCACGCCGCCACCGCAGCCGCCCCCTCTCTCCACGTCGGCTCTGAGGATTGGGCTTTGACAGCCGGATTGGGCTTTTACAACCGGCCCAATCAACCGGACGGGGCTTTGACAGTTTAAGCCTGAAAGTGAAAGACACTTTATTTTCTTTTCTTTTTGTTGTTGGAAGACGGTCAATTCATGATAAAAAAAAAAGGAAGACGGTCAATTTTTTGTAGGAGAATTTTGTTCCTCGGAAATCCAAACTGAAGTTGATGCCGTGATGGAAAGAGAATAAAATCAGGTGCGCAAATTGAGCAGCAGCAAGCCGCCGCCTCCTAGTTGGAAGGATCAGTGAGCGGGGTCAGACTCCTGATTGGCACGACATCAGACAGACAGAGGTCACACCAGCCCGGGCGGGCATCAGGACTTGAGGACCATGGCGAGCAACCTGCAGGGACGCTGGCCAGGCCGCCTCTCCGCGGCTTATTAATCCCTTCATCGATCTCGACCACTTACTTGTTCTCATGCCAGCGCGCCACCGTCGAGGCTTGCAGTGTCCGCGAACGCAAACGCGATGTCGGTGGAGTCGGCAAGATCGACACGGACATGCCTGCCTGCCAGGTGAGGTGACGGCGCGCGCGTTGAAGGACAATGTCACCACCGGTCTTTGCACGTGTGTGCATGGCGACGAAAGCGAACGGAGGCGTGTGCCGTGCCGTGCGATCGGACGGATCTGGGAGAAGGCGGGGGATGTGCGCCGTGGTCTGCATAACCGGCAGGCAGGCATCAGGAGGACGAAGCAGAGGAGCTCCCGTGACGTGCAGCAGAGCAGAGGAGCTAGCTCCTTTCATGCCAGTGGCTGAGAGAGTCGACTGGATCGATCGAGGCGTCGTCTCGGGAGGGAACAACATGGCGGTTGATCGAGCAGACAACAAGGCCATGTCTGTCAGTCGGTCGTTGACTTGTTTCTCGGATGGACCGGAACCCGTCCCGTGCTGCTCACCATCGTAGTCAGGGCGGTGGTGCGCCACGCTAGCAACGTGCGTGCTGGATCTTCCGTTGGCTTGCGGAGCTCCTGATCGATGCCGGGTCGTCGTCTTCGCGGCGCTCCGGCCACTGCCGCTTATGCAGACCATGCACGTCACGAGCTACCTAGCTAGTGTGGTTACGTAGTTGGAAGCCGTCGTGGCTGTCTCCGCTGAAAGCCATCCGATGGGACCAAGATTCCGTGTCTCGAAGTAGTCGGAGTGCGGAGATGAAGGCGCGCGAGGGAGAGTCCAAGTCAAGGACGCCGGCAGTATTGCTAGGTACTGCATGGGACGCCGTGGACGTACGCTCCCGTACGCTCCAGATCGCGCGCGGCTGACCTAGCTCGACCGGGGACGCTGGCTGGCCGTCTCGATCTCCGCTGCTTGTTTCCTTCAAGGTCAGCTCTGTTAGACATCGCTGCTGCCCGTGCTGCTGAGGAAGAGGCCAACAAGCACGAACGGGCTGCTGCAGAGTTCTCACCCCAAGAGCGCGCTCAACTCCATGCTCAAGCCGTCGCCGTCCAGAACGTCAAGACCATGGTTCCCTTCGTTCTCGATCAAGCCTCCGCCAACTTCTCCCGCTGGCGCACCTACTTTCTCAACCTGTTGGGGAAGTACGACCTGCTGCCCCTCGTCCTCTCCGACGACGATTTCTCTGTTGATCATCATTGGCTCACGATGGACTGCACCGTCAAGTCTTGGCTCTTCAGCACCGTCTCCCCCGAGCTTGTGGAGATAGTCTCGACGGGAGTTCCAACCTCTCGCTCCATCTGGTTAGGATTGGAAAACCAATTCATCGGCAACAAGGAGACTCGGTCTATTCTCCTGGACGCGGAGTTCCGTACTATCGTCCAAGGGACCTCTCCGTCACAGAGTATTGCCGCAAGTTGAAGACAATGGCCGACGCTCTCGCTGATCTTGGAGAACCGGTGCCTGACCGCACTCTTGTCCTCAATGTCCTTCGGGGCTTAAATGACAAGTACTCCCATATGTCCTCCTTGATCCAGCGCCAGCGCCCTTTTCCGCTGTTCGCCGACGTTCGGGCTGACCTCCAGGTTGAAGAAAGCCAGATGGAAGCCAAGAAGCGCTCGCCCATGGCTCTCGCTGCTACCACCACGCCCCAGGCCCCCGACGCTGGTACCGGATCCGCTCCCTCGCCGTCACGCCCTGCTGGACCCGCCAACCCGGCCCACTCCACCGGTTATGGTCACGGCAACGCAGGGCGCTACAACCGGCGACGATAGCAGCATCAGCACCGACCCAGCAGCAGCCCCCTGGCACGGCTGGCTGGCCGAGCCCGGCATGGAATCCCTACATGTGGGCTGGCACCGCTCCTCCTAGTCGCGGCCCGGGCGGCGTCCTAGGCTCTCAGCCTCACCAGGCCACGGCTCCACGTCCTCAGCAGGCCCTTACGGCGACTGCTGGCCCGGCACAGCATGGCGCGCCATATGCTCCGCCCGCTGCCATGTACGGTGCACCTGCCGGCACATACGCTGCACCCGGTGGCGTGTACGGCGCTCCCGGCTACTACGTCCAGCAACCACCGGCCCCGGTCTTCGTTTGGGACCAGAACGCATTAGCCTAAAACTTCAACACGATGCAGCTGCAACCACCACCCAACCAGGAGTAGCACATGGACTCCGGTGCCTCCTCTCACATGGCCTCCTCCTCCGGTACACTCTCCTCTCTCCAACCTTTATCCTCTTCCACTCCTACATCAATAATTGTTGGCAACGGTGCTCTTCTACCTGTTACTTCCACTGGCCACACCTCTTTCCCATGCTCACCACGACCACTGCACCTTTACTCTGTTCTTATTTTCCCCCAATTATCAAAAATCTTATTTCTCTTCGTCGCTTTACGACTGACAATAATGTTTCTGTGGAATTTGATCCTTTTGGTCTTTCTGTGAAGGATCTCATAACCAAGAACGTGATCGTCAGGTGCAATAGCACGGGGAGCTCTACTCTTTCCACCCACCTTCAGCTCATGCGCTTGCAGCAGTCACCCGCTCCGCCACCCTTTGGCACCGTCGCCTCAGCCATCTCGGCATAGATGCTTTGTCACACTTAGCTTCCAGTTTCAAATTCTCATGTAATAAAAATGAACTAGAGTTGTTGTGGCGTGTCAGCTTGGAAGACATGTTCGTCTTCCATTTGCTAGGTCCAACTCTTGTGCCACTCATAATTTTGCTTTACTTCATTGTGATCTCTGGACATCCCCTATTTTGAGCATTTCTGGCTACAAATATTATCTTGTCATACTCGATGATTGCTCTCATTATGTGTGGACCTTTCCATTGCGCCTCAAATCTGACACATTCGCTACTCTAGCTCACTTTTTTACATATGTCTCCACTCAGTTTGGAACCTCCATCGAAACCATCCAATGTGATAATGGACGTGAATTCGATAACTCCACTTCCCGTCATTTTTTCCTCACCCATGGAGTCACCATGCGCCTATCCTATCCTCACACCTCCCCCAAAACGGTCGGGCTGAACGCATGCTTCGCACTATTAACAACATTATGCGCTCTCTCATGTTTCAGGCTAGCATCCCTTCATCTTATTGGGTTGAGGCGCTCCACACCGCCACTTATCTTCTCAACCGTCACCCAACCAAAACACTTCAATTCGCCACCCCTCACTTCGCCTTATACGGGACTCAGCCTTCTTATGAGCACATTCGAGTTTTTGGTTGCAAATGCTACCCCAACCTTAGCGCCACCACCCCTCACAAACTTGCACCCCGTTCCACACGTTGTGTCTTCCTCGGGTACCCCTCCGATCATAAGGGGTATCGCTGTCTTGACCTCTCCACCAATCGCATCATAATTTCTCGCCACGTTGTCTTTGATGAGTCCTCCTTTCCCTTTGCTGAGCTCCCCGCTCCTTTGTCCTCCACTAATCTCAATTTTCTTGATGACACTAACCCTTTGCCAAGTCCCATTGGCTCTCCTCTTACTGCAGGTACCGCCCCTGTCGCCCCTGTTGGAACTTTTCCTCAGGCTGTTGCCGACAGGGCCTCTCTGGCGTCTTCTCCGCTTGGGCCACCACCAGGCTTCCCACCATTGCCTGGTGGGCCTCCCTCGCCTGCGCCGCCCGGCGGCCTCCCTGGCCCGCACCACCTGGCGGGCCCAGCTCGCTTGGCAGACCTCGGTCGCCTACTGCGCACGCCGGGCCTTCCTGGCCAGCACAGCCCGGCGGCCCTCTCGCACCTGCCGGGCCGCCACGGAGTGGGCCGTCGCCGCCCCCGGTGCCTGTTGCTGCAGGCCCTCCGGCGCCCGTCGCTGCTGGACCGTAGCGCGCGTCAAGAGCGCGCATTCCAGCTACTGTTGTACCGATCCCGGCCATCTCCAACGACCATGTGATGCATACCAGGGGAAAGTCAGGTTTTCGTCAACCAAAAGAAATTTTTGATCTTCATGCTGATGCTCTGTCTCCATTGCCTAAAACATACAGAGGCGCTCTCTCTGACCGAATTGGCGCGATACTATGATGAGGAGTTTTCAGCTCTCCAGCGAATAATACTTGGGATCTCGTCGCTCCACCGCCCGGTGTTTTAATGTTGTTAGTGGCAAATGGGTTTTTCGCCACAAGCTTCATCCTGATGGGTCTCTTGATCGATACAAAGCTCGTTGGGTTCTTCGCGGCTTTACGCAGCGTCCAGGCATTGATTTTGGTGAGATATTCAGTCCAGTGGTGAAGCCTGCTACTATTCGTACTGTGTTATCAGTTGCTGTTTCTCAGGATTGACCTATTCACCAGCTTGATGTGAAGAACGCTTTTCTCCATGGCACTCTCACCGAGACAGTATATTGTGCTCAGCCCTCGCGATTTGTTGATTCCTCTTATCCGCATCATGTGTGTCGACTGAACAAATCTTTATATGGTTTGAAGCAGGCCCCTCGCGCTTGGTACAGCAGGTTTGCTACCTTTATTCAGGCTCACAGCTTCATCAGCGCTAAGTCAGATACCTCTCTCTTTATATACCGACACGGTTCAGATACAGTATACCTGCTGCTGTATGTTGATGATATTGTTCTCACTGCCTCCTCCTCAGCACTACTTCAGCAGGTGATTGCCTCTCTTACTTCAGAATTCTCCATGAAGGACCTCGCCCTCTCCATCACTTTCTTGGATTGATGGTGACTCGACGAAGTGATGGCTTATTTCTCTCTCAGCGTCACTATATACTTGAGATTCTGGAACGTGCTCGTATGTCTGATTGCAAGCCTTGTGCTACTCCTGTCGACACTAGTGCCAAGTTATCTCCTGATGGCTCTCCTGTCGCTGATGCCACTCATTTTCGCGGTCTTGCTGGTGCACTTCAGTACCTCACATTCACTCGCCCTCATGTTGCTTATGCTGTTCAGCAGATATGCCTCTTTATGCATGATCCACGAGAGCCGCATCTTGCTTTGGTCAAGCGTGTGCTGCGTTACCTCCAAGGGACCTTGGACTATGGTCTTCACATCCATCGCTCCTCGACGACTGCTCTTGTTGCTTACTCTGATGCTGATTGGGCAGGGTGCCCCGAGACTCGTCGCTCCACTTCAGGTTATGCAGTGTTCTTGGGGGATAATCTTATTTCTTGGTCTTCCAAGCGCCAGCCTACTGTTTTCTCGTTCCAGCGTCGAGGCTGAATATCGTGCTGTTGGTAATGCCGTGGCTGAGACTTGCTGGTTACGTCAGTTACTGTCAGAGCTGTTCTGTCCAGTACAGCGGACTACCTTGGTCTACTGTGATAATGTGAGTGCAGTTTAGCTCTCGACGAATCCCGTGCAGCATCAGCGCACGAAGCACATCGAGATTGATTTGCATTTTGTCCGTGATAAGGTCGCCGCTGGATCTGTTCGAGTGCTACATGTGCCGACTATTTTGCAGTATGCTGATATCTTTACCAAAGGGCTGCCATCTTCCGTCTTCACTGAACTTCGTTCCAGTCTAAACGTTCGTGTTGGTGGCTAATTAATCATGACGCTCAGACTGCGGGAGGGTGTTAGACATATAGATTAGCACTTTGATTGGTCTTGGGCCTTGTGCCCATGCAGCCCATGCACGGCATGTAACTAGGGCTTGCCTCATTCGGCTCCCCTATATATTTGTACAATTCGTGTTGATTCGGTAATCAATCATCTACCGCTATTCTCTCAAGCTCGACCAACTAACTGGTCACGCCAGCGCCGTCATCGAGGCTTGCGTCGCGCAGTGGCGACCGCGATCGAAATGCGTACCCTAGGCCTGAGGGTATAATTAAGCATATATACTTGTAAGCAAAAATCAGACACATGTTCAGTGATCAACGGAATGGGATATGGCAATGTAGTCACAACCAACGAAAGGTTATGACTCACAGCAAATATCTAACTACTATTCCATTATAAGCAGCAATATATTAAAATTGCGTCAATCCATAATCCATAGCCCATAGTATCATGATGTGAAATCCAAGAGTGGCACATCAGCATGAGATTGACTTGTTGATTCCACCAATCCAAATTGATGATACTACATTGTTCTACTCTAGGCATACTATCTCATAATTAATTTTAACCTATATGTTGGGAGCATGAGATTATGTCAGGAATGACTTTCTATAAATTAGTAGCAACCTAAAATGCAAAACAAGATGGCTATTATTTTGTATCGGAACCTTGAGTTTCTGAAGTAAAACGGGTGTGTCTATGCAAACCATCATAAAACATATCAAAATGTAGTTGTTTTGCAAAGAAAGAAATCCTACTCATTACTGAAATGTATATATACAGTGAGGTAACTAAACAAATGTTTCACAAATGTTTCAATGGCTAGATAGACCATTTGCAGACCAATGAAAGTGTATGTGCATAATAAACCTTGCTATACAATCCAGGAATTTAACGCAGCCATATGAGTATGAGTTGCTCACCAACCACCGAAGACAATGCTCATCACAAAAAATGATCCAACTACTTAGGTCTCTGCACCTAATATAAATACAATACATCAGCAAAATTAAAGAAAATAGAATACTCGCTGATTTTCTTATTATACTTACATCTTCCGACCAAGTACGACAATTGTAGTCCAATTCCTTTTTCTTGCTATCCACATTCTCTAAGCTTGTGGATGTCGAGTTCCTGCTTATCCATCTTCTGCAACACAACCTCTAGTTTCTCATCCACATTGGTATGCTTCCCATCCTAACATAAGTTGAAAGAAAAAATGAGTTCGCAACCAGAATAGTTACATCAATTGTAGTTTCCAACAAATTTAGCGTTGCAGCGGTACTTTTTTTTTATACCAAAGTTGCAGTGGTATTTTTAGATAAAGATCATTGCTATAGTGCTTATGTTAATGTAAAATCAGAGCTTATTGGCTTGGCCATCCGTCAGCCACACATTGCATCCATCCTTCCCATTCTGCTATAACATGTGGCTGACTAAAAGAATCAGGCCAATAACTTGCAGTTGGGCATTACCAAGGGCACAAGTACAATTGTTTTTTGAGAATATATATCAAAATTATTTTGGGTATGATTTATTTACAAAATTCATCAGTGATTTCTCATACACCTACATGGTAAAGACGTATTTCAAAATATCACAATGCTAGTTAATCTTTTGGCAAAATTTGCTACAGCACACTAGAAAGGTGTGGTTTTAGCTATAGCACACTCCAATTCTCGTATTAAGCTGTAGTATTTTAGGTGCAGCACACAAAACTGGAGAAACATGTTTTTTTCAACTTTTTTATCTCATTGCACGAAACACAATACAACTTGAAACCTTGCGCATTGATACATTGTTGTATTCTCTATCCATGTGTTTTTCTTTCAGATTTTTTCCTGACTGTTTAAATCACTTTTCATTGAGAATAATTTTTGTTGTGTAAAACAAAGTATGTGAAACCCTAAAATGTTGAGATTGAACGCGCATTGCAACACCAGTTTCATGAAGCATATGCTCGTCGGCAACAAAGCCTGACATCAGTTACTAGCAAGACAAAGCCTGAAAACCACCATGGACCATGGCGAGGAGCAGCGAGAAGGAAATGCGGCCGCGAACTGGCGAGCCGAGGGATGAAGCAGAGGAGCTCCCTACCACTTCACCTACAGAGCAGAGTTCATCAGTTCACAGGACGCATGAACCTGACCATCGATCGACAGGGTAACTTCAGTTTCTTCTGCTGCAAATCTGTCGTTCGTGGTATTTTGGTTCTCAAAACTGTCAACCACGGAGTGTTGCTGGTACCCAAATCTGTCTGTATCGGCAAGAGCCCTACCTACATGCGTCATGTGTGACAGACAAGATGATCCCTTGGTTCAGGAACGACTGAAGCTGTTTCACATCCAGTCGCTTCGTGCACTACTACAGCTTGTTTTTGAGCAACTGGATTCGCTGTGCAACCCGTCCCCAGAACAACATGCAGGTTTGTGCTGTTTGTTCTGAAGGCTGAAACCAGTCTGCACGGTTAGTAGAACAGAACAAGATGGCGAGTTTATCTTTTCGTTGCTTTGCTTATCAAGGTGTTTGCACATACATGTTCAGAAGTGCGAACCCGCAAGCGCGGGGGCATTCATCAGGAGTGCCAGCCCTATATTTATTTCACGCGCAGCAGCCAGCAGCAGCAGCGTATTCGCACATCCAAGCCAACAGAAACTAATTTCGCCCGTCGTGTCGGCAGCAGCTCCAACGAGAGTAGCTAGATAGCATGTCGGCAGTGGCCGTGCTCCGATCTGCCTGCGGGGCGCTCCGGCGACCGTCCTCGTTCCCGCGCGCCCTCTCCGTGACGGCGCCGATCGCCTCGCGCCGGCTCCACAGCTCAGACTGCATCGTCAACAACAAGCCTAATAAGTTGACCAACTCGGCTGTTGTAGAACGCATGTCAGGCCAACTCGACTCCATGATCGCTTCTTATGACAGGATGATCGAACATGTGGAGCAGATTCAAGAAAACATGCGACTGCAACATAAGCGTAAGATGTAAGTACATATATATACTAGATATATATAGCCATTATATTGATTGGTTATATATAGCACGGTCTTTCAATTTGTTTATCTACCTATATATGCTGACAGCATGTATGCTGATTTGTTTGTTTATCCTACATGCAGAGCAAGGCGCAGACGAACGTTATTGGGTGGCGTCTCCATCATCATCGGCCTTGCCGTCTACGCCAACCAACGGTCCAAGAAAAATGATACTCATACCACGGAGCAGACGATGTCCAACTAGTCCTATCTAGGTTTCTTTAAGTACCAGTCCTTGAATATTTTCTTTAATTCGTTGAGTAAACCTGCATGAGGACGTAAAATCCCTGTTGTACATGTATGTGTTGGAATTTTCATTATCAAATAGTAACTAGCAAAGGTTTATGGCGTTGTCTTGTATGGATATAGTATTCGATATACAGCCTCGCCGTTGTCTTGTACCGCGGTCCGTTTATGGCGTTCGTTCGAGGACACCTTGACAGACAGACAGCCCGGGCAGGGCACCACGAGCAGCAGCGGGAACCGCTGGCGAGCCGAGGGATACGACACGTCACGAGCCGGAGTGCGCGCGCTACGTACGGTACGGCGACCCTGCCTCGACGGCGAGCGCGCTGGTCCAAGACATGCAAGGACGCCGGCAGTCTCGCCACGCGGATGGCCGGCGCATGGGACGCTCCCGCCCGCCCGCGGAGTTGTGCGTCCAGATCGCGCGCGTCCTTGCGGCATGCATGTATGGCGCCCCACCATAAGCCTTGCCACCGACGGGGGACTCGCTGCACTGCAGAGAGGCCCCAACGGCTGCCACGTGCGTTGGCTCGTCTTACGACGGCCGTGGTCTGCAACTCTGCATAAGCCCCTGGCATCAGGAGGTCAGGGAGCACATGGACGATCCCTCGCGCGTGGCGCACCACCATGGACCATGGCGAGGAGCAGCGGGAACGCGGCCGCGAACTGGCGAGCCGAGGGAGGAAGCAGAGGAGCTCCCTGTCCAGGGTCGGGGGCCCAGATGCGGAGAGAGCCAACTGGACGTCTCGGGAGTCACAGGGCGGAGGTGATCGCAAGAACATGGCGTACGTTGTAGCGGCGAGCCCCTCGACGGCGACCGCGCCTCCTGCTCCCGGTGTCTGACCCGGTGGCCTCGACGGAGCGGGAGCAGGAGCCGCGCGCGCTGCATGTCGCCGGTGGGATTGGTGGTCAATTCTACTCGATCTAGCCAAGCCAGCATCCCCGCCGCTCCGTGAGCGATCGCGGCAGCTCCCAGATGCGGTTGACACGCAGCTCACCATCTTCTGTTACAGCTGAGTTTCCAAACGCCGGCGACCCGCAGCCGCCTTTTCCGCCGGCGCCACTTCAGAGAGGCCGGGCACGGCACGGAGGACGCTAGACGCAACCTCGTCTCGTCGGCGGCCAGCGCTCCCCCTCGTCGTCGCTCTCACGGTGTCGGGGAACGTGCTGGGTTGTGCGTTGATCTGTGCCGTGGTTTGCACAAGGCTACAAGCGGCGGCGGCCAGAGGCTGTTGTCTTGGATCCAAGGTCGGGGGTGGTCGCTATTTGGAATAGCGACCACCCTTGGGTCTTCTTCGAAGCCGTGCGATAAGGTGGTGCGGCCCAGATTTGACGCAGTAGAAATTGACTTGGTCGTTTTCCTTCCTGATCGAGGCGAGGGAGTCGCAGGGCGCCGAGTCCGTGGCCGACGAGCATGGCGCGCAACGCCTCTGGGACTGGGTGCTCTGCTCGCAGCTGCCAAGCAGAGCAGAGGAGCTCCCTGTCCAGGGTCGGAGGTGGTCGCTGTTTTCAAATATAGCGACCACCCGTTGGGTACGCGTCGTTTCCTCGTCTCGGGAGGCAGAGGGCGAGGCGATCGCGAGAACATGGCGTTGCGGCGGTTGAGCAGACGACAAGGCCACGTCGGCAGCCGGTCGTCGATCTAGTTCGACAGAAGAGAGTTTGACTTGGTCGTTTCCTGGCTGGTCGAGCATGGCGCGGCAGCAGAGCTCGAAGATCGAGGCAGACGGCTGACTCTGCCTGGCGCACAACACATCGGCACAGCCGTGCCTTTCTCGCCGGAGGGCAGGCAGGCAGGCATCACGTTGAATCGACCGACCGGCTCGTGCTCGCGATCGACGCTGATATGATGATACGTCTGCGCCTCCTCGAATATGTAAGCCACGATCGACGTCGATGGCGCGCTGAAGGAGCGAGCGGAGAGGCCGGCCAGGCCTCCCAGGCAGCCGAATGTCGCCGGCATCCCTCCCTCCCTGCCGTTGTTTCATTCAAGAGCCGGCCGGCGTGCCGAGGTGAATTAAGGCGCGCGACCCACGACGGCGAGCGCGCAGGTCCAAGACAGCGGACGCGCCGGCAGTCTCGCCATCCGCGCGTTGGCAGAGAGAGCAGATGATGACCGGCGCTTGGGACGCTCCCGCACTGCAGAAAGAGTTAAGCTCCACCGGGGACTGGACGCACGCTGGCCGTCTATCCGCTGCTTCCGATCGTCCCTCTGTCCGCGCCGGGTTGCGCGTTGGCTCGTCTTGTGCCGGCTGTGGTCTGCAACCAACTCTGCATAAGCCGCGCGCGTACACGCCTCCTCGAGCAGAGTCTCTCCCGACACCGACACGGCGCACCTGTAAGTTCGTTGCTCAGATTGGATGATGCTTTTGTTCATCGTCCTGCCTTTTTTTTCCCCATGGATTTCACGGCGGGCGTCCGATGGCACCATGACAGTTAAGCATGCATGGTGGCGTGACGGCACGGGGCACAGGGGACCTCTTCACCTCGGTTCCTTTAGTTCCAGCGGAAGCAACATACACACACGAGCGCCCATGAAGCAAACCCAGCATCATTTGTAGTTCTTTGTAGTTTGTACAGATTCACGAACCACTCACAACCAGTCAAGCCAACATCATTACATACAGCACGACACAAGGCAAGAAGCCCAAGTATATAGCACATGTTTTGTTCAGGTACGTACGCACATAAAAATCTTGACACCTCAAAAAACATAGAACAAAGCCATCTACTAACTCATAGGCCCAAGCAGAGAGCAAACCATACGCAGATGTGATCAGGTCTCGCATGTATCACTGTAGCTCCAATATGAGATGCATACAGCGGGTTGTAGTCAATTCCAGATCGATTATGTCAAAGGGCTCCAGTCACTTCCATCCTTGAGATACATTGTCGTTTGTAGAGAAAGATGACATATTAGCTAGTCAGTTGTCTGTGAAAAAGAAACATAGCACGAATTGGAAGCAGAGTAGAAAGATACTAATGCGTAACACTATTCGAACCAGATAACTAATAGTCGTACCTTGCATCTTCTTATCCATCTAATTGGGAAGCTATGCTATCATCATCACCAAGAATAGACATCCATGTCTTCACCATGAAGTTGCAGGTGCTGCTCTTGAAGCCCAGGCAGCCATAGCGGGGAGACCTCTTGCATATCCTCTCTCAACAACGGCTGCTGCTAGTTGTCCAACCTCTCCACACCTCAAGTTCGGACACGTACAGCTGCAAAGAAAATATCAGGACACGTGTTCAGTGATAAACGGAAATGGGATCAGAGATGGCAATGTAGTCACAACCAACGAAAGGTTATGCCTCACAGCAAATATCTAATTGTTATCCTATTATAAGCAGCGACATGTTGAACTCTTGCCACCAATCTATAAGACTACTCCCAATCCATGTATATAGTACCATGATGCAAAATCCAAGAGTGTCACATCAACAAATTTCAATAGACTGGTTTATTGATATCGCCTCTATAATTGATGATACTACATTGTTATATCCTAGGCATACTATCTCATTTAATTTTAACATATATGTTGCAAGCCTAGGATACTGTGTCTAAGTTGTATCATGGAGATGATAGTGCTTTGCACTCTCTCATCATTAACACTATGTCATGTCATAAAAAAATCATACGTGGCACCTACTTAATATGTATGATCTAAATAAAGATAGCAAAAAGGGACAATTGTGATTATACTTGTCTAAAAAAACCTTGTGACTATAATATGTTAGAAATGACCTTCCATAAAAGTCGGGTCCACATGTTAGCAACCGAACAGGATCTCAGCATAACAAAAGTCTTTCAAAATAGTACTGCATAGCACACATGATCTAAAGAAACAGATTAACGTCACCAAGATATATCGCAAACAATGCCCAATTATCATACACATTCATTCGGAATAAGGTCCGCGTCTACGAATATAGTATGTACAAGGCTAAACCATTCCACTACGCCTTCACTTCAAACTTTCATTGGCTTCAGTTTTTGCCTATATCAATCACCTTGGAGCACACCAAAATTTGCCTGGTTGGCCGGCCGGCCCTTTGCAATGGAATAATGCATTCGGTACTTAAATATCAAAAAAATTATGCATGGCAGCAAAATGCCTAATTACAAGTGGAACTAGTATCGCTGCCCGTGCATTTGTGCGGCTAGATTACTACTTAAAATATTTTTTTTATATTAGTGCACAAGTTTAACATAGTTATTATTATTATTATTATTATTATTATTATTATTATTATTATTATTATTATTATTATTATTGGAGAATTTCTTGTCGTCCCACAAATTGAGTGTGAGATGAGTTATCATTTACCTTGGATTGTGTCTTATCTAATAATGTATTTGATTTTCTTTGACAAGGTGAGGTCAATTCAAACATGCCATGCTAAACAACTACATATGTCATAGTAGGAAAAAAGACAAATAAATCTTTTCAAGAAAATATGTCATACCAAAAATAAGAAAATGTGCCATGCTAGCTAGACATATGACGGTGTATTTTTATAATGGTGTATTTATAAATAAAAATTAAGTGTATTTTGGGTTCATAATGGTATGGCGGGTAAATTTAAAAAAATAATTAGAGATATTTTGCTATTTTTATAACCCAAATTTAGTTTTTTACTTATAATGATATGGAGGGCAATTTAGAAATAGGTGTGAAGGGTACTTTTGAATTAGTTTTTTTAATTATAATGGCATGGAGGGCAATTTTGAAATAGGTGTGAAGCGTATTTTTGGTTATTTTTATTATTCCGAATTTTGCTATTTTTTAACTCACAATGGCATGTGGGTAATTTAGAAATAAGTGCGAGGGGCACGTTTGGATATTTTTTATTATTCTAAGTTTAGCTATTTTATAAATATTTTTAGGGGGTGGCAGTGGTGGGTAATTTTTCTCTTTTTATTCTCTCGGATTAACGTGGGAATTTCTAGCATTTAGAGCGAACGTGGTGGCTCTTTTGGGCGTCAAATATATATATATATATATATATATATATATATATATATATATATATAGCCGAACCCAACGAAGTCGCCCGACCGACCCCCCGTCTTTCCCAGCGCGGCGCCCACCCTCCCCGCTCGGCCGGCTCACACGCGCGTTGTGGCTTGGCTCGTCAAACCGCCCACACGAGACCCGACCGCGACGACGTGAGGCGCTCAACCCCCGTTTCCGTTCCTGCTTCCTCCATTGCTTTCTCCGCCGCCGCCGCCGACCTGGATCGGACCTGCTCCAAGGATGCGCTGCTGCCGGAGATGCCTTTCCCCTGTGGCCTTCGATCCAAGGGCGGCCGTTGCCTGGTCGAACTGGATCCCCCCAGCTTGATTCGTGGTGTTTGACCCACCATCTCAATTGGATCCCAGGTTAGTGTCCATGCCTTTACCTTTGATTCCCGATTTGGTGCGTTTTGGGTCACGCTAGATTAATTGTTGTTGCGATTTCAGTCCATCCAGGTGGTTGCTCGGCGTCCTGGCGGCTGTCCCCGTTGAAGCTGCAATACTGAAAAGCAATTTGCGATCCACTCAGAAGAGCAATTCTTGGTTTGTATCTGCTCTTCTGTTTTGCTTCCCGTAATCGTTGTTTATTTGCCTGATAATTATAATTTAATGGATGGGAGGTCTCCGCTCCCCAAATTCTTCCCCGATTCCAATTTATGTCCCCAGTAACTCAATGGATATGAGGTCTGTGCTCCCAATGTCTTCCCCGATCCTGAAAGTCATGATTATTGGTTATGGATTTGTGCATCCCCTCAACTGTTCTATGCTGTTTGTTAGTTATATAATACTGGACACATTGCTAGGTTCTTCGACATTTGCCATGCCAGTGTTCTTTCCCTCATGCATGAATGAGAGATTAGTTTCACCAGAATTATTCCGTGTTTGTCCTACAATACTCGGTTCATGGTTCTCTTAATTATAGCTTGATTGGCTCTTAAATTAATTACTGTGCTGTCTATCTTTGTAGGTATGGATTCTTCTATCTTTGTAGGTACGGAGTATTTTTTGCTTGAACTTGCTTGTTTAATCTCGGCCCTTCAATCTTCATAAAATCCAACGGTTATCTTTGTTTTTTCTCTGATTAACGTGGTAATTTCGTGGCCTTGAGAGCGAACGTGGTGGCTTCTTTTTCTCTTCAAATACTAAGATAATAGATGGAATGAAAACCACGCTGCATCCACCACGGAAATACACAAGAATGAATCTGCTGCCATCAATCATCATGCCCCGATCAGCTGTCCTCATCCGCCTTGCAACAAGCTCGTCTGCTGCCGGCGGCCGAGGCGGAGCGCACCAACCTGACCGCAGGAGGCACCCTGACGCCGCCCGGCTTCATCACCAGCCCGTCCGGCGCCTTCGCCTTCGGCTTCCGCGCCCACGACTCCGACCCGACCAAGTTCCTCCTGGCCACATGGTTCCGCTTCGACTCGTCGCCACAGTCCGTGGTGTGGTTCGCCAAGGCAGAGGAGTCCCCCATGGGCGCCACGCCCAACGCCACGGTGCGCTCCTTCCTCGGCTTCGCGGCCGACGGGCACCTCACGCTCATGGACGGCAACCAGGACCTGTGGCGGGCGCCGACCACCAGCGTGCAGCACGGGTCCGTCCTCGTGCTGACGGACTTGGGCAACGTCCAGTTCCTCAGCGACGACCGAACCGTGCTCTGGGACAGCTTCGGGTACCCGACGGACACGCTCCTGCCGAGCCAGTCTCTCAAGGGGATGCTCTTCTCCAAGCGCGCGGACGCGGAGTTCACCACCGGCCGGTTCAGCCTCGCCGCCCAGTGGGACGGCGACGTCGTCCTCTGCGTCGACCTCGTCACCGGGGACTATTCGGACAACGCGTATTGGGCTACGGGCACCTATAACGGCTCCGGCGGCAACACGACCGTCACCTTCGACGACAAGGGCGGCCTCAGCTACACATTCCAGGGCACTGTCAACAGCTTGATCTCGCCGCCACCGTCGTCGACAACGAGCTCCGGTTCCAGTTCGCCAGGATGGACCCTGACGGCATCGTCCGCACCTACGTCCGCTCCGGAAGTAGTTGGACGGTGACAGGCACGCTCCCCAGTGGTGACGCCTGCGAGTTGAAGGCCATCAGGATGCAGAGGGATGTGCGGCCCGGGGTCTTACTGCGTCCAGACCAGAGAACGGCTCCAGTGCCTGTGCCCGAGCGGCTACACCTACGTCGACTCGCAGCACAGCGACAGCAGCTGCGCACCGGAGTTCGAGCCGCAGAGCTGCGGCGGCAACAGCTCCGACGTCGACGACCATGGGTCGTTCACACTCGTCGAGATGCCCAACGCCACCTGGGAGATCGCCCTTTCCTACAAGAAGTTCGTATCAGTGACGGAGGAGCAGTGCCGGGAGTACTGCCTGCTTCTGCGTCGCCGCGCTGATGATCAACGGCTCCGATTGCGTGGAGCTGGGGGCGCTCGCGTACGGACGGCCCCTCGCCGGGACCACCGCGCTGATCAAGGTGCGGAATACTACTTCCCGCACGGCGGCGAGATCATCTTCATTGTCATCAACAAGAACAAGACGTCCGTACATGATCGTCTCCATTTGTTTGGCCCTTCTCATAGCGGGCAGCCTCGTGGCGCAGCGTTGTTATTACCTCCTCATCCGTCGTAGTAGGAACAGAAGAACTAGCGGCCAGCAGCAGCAGCCGCTGAGCTCGAGCACTGTAAGAGCATTCAGCTGGAAGGAGCTTTACCAAGCCACCGACGGTTTCAAGGAACTGCTGGGGAAAGGGAGCTTCGGAGAGGTCTACAAAGGAAGGATGAAGAGGTCGCCGGATCAGCCTCATCATCTCATCGCGGTCAAGAGGCTCATCCACTCCAACGAGTACAGCGAGCAGGAGTTCACCAACGAGGTGCAGTCCATCGGCCAGATCCACCACCGGAATCTCGTCCGCATGATCGGCTACTGCAAACAAGGCAAGCACCGGATGCTGGTGTTCGAGTTCATGCCGGGCGGCTCGCTCCGCGGCTTCCTCTTCAACCCCGAGAGGCGGCCCCCGTGGCCCTGGCGCGCGGAGGCCGCGCTGTCCATCGCCCGGGGCCTCGAGTACCTCCACGACGGCTGCAGCGCCCCCATCATCCATTGCGACATCAAGCCCGACAACATCCTTCTCGACGACCTCGGCGTCCCCAGGATCACCGACTTTGGGATCTCCAAGCTGCTCGGGAGCCAGCAGGTGCACACCACCGTCACCCACGTCAGGGGCACCAGGGGGTACATCGCGCCGGAGTGGTTTCGCGGCGACGCACGCATCGACACCAAGGCGGACGTGTACAGCTTTGGGGTCGTGCTGCTGGAGATGATCTGCTGCCGGAGATGCCAAGACCCGGTGGTGGACCATCACCTGTCGACCAACGGCGCCGCCGTGGACAACGACGACGAGGAGGAGGAGGAGATGGTCACGCTATTCACTTGGGCAGCACAGATGTTGGACACACGGAGGACGGAGCTGATGCTGCACGGTGGTGACACCACCGGCGTCGACGCCGTGGAGGACATTGAGAGAGTCGAAAGGTTTGCGCGTGTGGCGCTATGGTGCGTCGAGACGAACCCGCTGCTACGGCCGACCATGCACCAGGTGGTGCGGATGCTGGAGACAAGTACCCGGCCAGCTCAGGTTGAGGCGCTGCCTAATCCTCCAAGTTGGAGTGTAATTTTTACAATTTAGCCCTTTTAGAAAAAGTTTTTCACATATAGACCCCTAGAGAAAACATGTCCAGAAATGGACCCTTTCTTGAGCGCCGTCGCATTTGGCGCTCAGGTTGAACTTCCGGGCGCCGTCATAATTGGCGCTCACCCTGGCCACGTCAGCTTGCGGGGACGCGGTCGTTTTGCTGAGCTGGCAGGGGGTGGGCGCCGGACCCGTTGACGCTCAGGTTGGTGAGCGCCGCGTCCATTGGCGCCCACCCCCGGGCGCAGAAAAGGCCCCGCGGCCTTCTTTCTCTTCTTCCTCCCTCCCTCGCTCCATTCCAGTCGACGAAACAGACCGGCGCGCCGCCCTCTCTCTCCCCCCTCTCACCCCCTCCTCCAAATCCCCCAAATCCCTATGGTTTGAGGCAAAAATTGTTGGAGGAATCGGTTCCCCAAGGTAATCTCCACCGCTTCCCCCAATTTGTTCCAATAGATTTGCTTGTTTCATTCGAATTTTGTAGTAACCCTAACCGGCAGTCCAAGGCGGCTAGATCTGCCCTTTCGACGTTGATGGCGCCAGCTTTAGGATGCGGTCGTCGGTGATGGCGCCAGCTTTAGGATGCGGTGGCGATGGCGCGTGCTAGAGGTGGCACGGGTGTACGACTCCAACAGTGGTGCCTCGACGGCGGCGCCAGCAGCTCCGAGGTCAGGCCCCGCTCGGTGGCTTGTCATACGTCAACGCCCATCTCGACTGCTGTGAGTACCGCCGCTCTACGCACATGTTGCAGAACCAGGGCTGGATTTGCTTCACTGCCCAACGAATTTTGGCTATTTTGTGTAGTGCACCATCATTGCAATGAAGAACTTGTAACATGCTGGACCTGATGGTTGTTAGCACTTCACTGGCTTTGATATGGAGACTGCTTGCGCTTGGGATGGTTAAGAAGTGCTGATTGTATTCAGTTCAGCTTGGAAAACTTTGTGGCATATCAATCGAGTTAAGTTCATAATGTTTTTCCTCTAAATCTCTGTTCTCTTTCTTCTGAAGTGCTCACACATAAGTGTTTAATCATTTGGGTTGCTTATTTAATTTAAGAAAACACTATAGGATCCATTTAAGTTAGTCTTGCAAGGTTGTTTATATAGCATCCCCACAGTTTGTGACCTTTATGATTTAACCGGACCTCTATATTACTAGTGTATGTGTTAGTGACCAGATTTTATTTTTCTAATGGAAATTCTTCATGCAGTACTAGAAGAAGCTGCTACGGAGACTGAGGAGCAAAGCTAAGGAGCAATAAAGAAGAAGCTAGTTAGTTGTCCCTTATTAGCTGAGGAGCATAGAAGGGTGTTAGTTCATCCAATCAGGATCTTAGAGCCAAGTTTTTCAGCTACCATTTTGTAGCGGAAATATAATACTAGTCCACTTCATGTTCAGATGAGAGGCCATTTGTATGGCACTATGCAGGTTGTACAAATCTCAATTTTGTGAATGAAACTATAGTTGTTATAAATTTGCAGTGACAAGATTTTAATGTGACCGAGTGAAATCTTTATTTTGGTCTGAATCCAGCTGAAATCTTTAGTGTTGGTTTGAATGTACATGTCATTGCTTATAAGATTATTTTTAGACACAAAAAGTTCTATAGTACAGGTCTTGAAAATTTATGTTTTCTATTCGAAGACCAACTGTACAAGCTGATTTTTTTTCTTTCTCAAATTTGCTAGTGCTTTAGCTGTTCCTCTTATTCAAGCACAAGGTTCATTTGCATCATTGAGATTCTGGTGGTCAAAAAATTCATTAGCAGATTAGAAATGAACAAGAACATATTACAATCATCTGTAATCAATATTATACAATAGGTGTCCAGAACAGAAATGATTGTACAAGAGAATTTTAGCCATGGACTAGTTATGTCATGCAAAAGAGAATTTTTCTGATGCGTGTTCAACATAGTGAAAACAAGCAGGGAGCCCATGGTTTCTCACATATGAGTATTTCTTTTCTCCTAATCTATGTTAATCTTCAGTTTTAAATCTAGATGAGCCATTTCTTCTTTAATCTAATTGAACTGAATAAATTAGAAAGCCTACCCGGTTAATCTTCAGATTTGAATCTGGATGAGCCCTTTCTTCTTTAATCTAATTAGGACCTGTGGATATGACGTGGAGCAGACTTGGAGCAGGCTTTTGCAGCATATGGAGGAGAAAAGAAAACAAGCCAAACTGCCAGACCAAGAAGACTTTACGCCACTGCAGGTTGCTCGCGTCGCTTTCATCGGTCCCACATCACCAATCCAGCATAGCGAGGCTGCTTCTCGAGCAGGGATACCGAACAGCAGAAGTCTGAGGGCTGGGCGTCAAATGAAATGGCGCCCAGCAATGTAACATGGGCGCCAATCGATCTGGCGCCCAGCCTTGACAGGTCAGCACCCAGTGCGTGCCTCCGTGCTGACGTGGCACAGGTGAGCGCCATGTCATACGGCGCCCAGTAATGTAACTTGGGCGCCAAATAACATGGCGCTCAGAGAAGGGTCCATTTCTGGACATGTTTTTCCTAGGGGTCCATATGTGAAAAATTTTGACGAAAAGGGCTAAATTGTAAAAATTTCACCTGCCTAACCCTCCATGCACTATGGGCCTGTTTGGCTTGTGCCCTCGCCTGAGCACTGCTGGCCAGGCAACGATCGTGGCCTCAGGCGTCCAGAATCGGACGCCTGAGCACGGCGCCTGACTCAGGCAGATTTCTCAGGGCACAAAGCAAACTAGCCCATTTCATGGAAACCTTGCCATCAATTCCTCAGCTCAAGACTGAGTAATATATATACTCCTACTTGTAATTTTAAGCACCGATTATTATCAACTTTGTTTTTCAAGTATTAACATCAATAATTATGGGGGTGTTGCGGGGAAGATCGATGTTAAGGGATGTGTCGACAGCAAATCTCACTGCTGAGTGCCGACAAGCACAAGATGGACACGCCTACGTACAGTACCTGAAGTCGAAGTGCTCCCTCCCATTCTGCAGAAACAAAATCAGCCGACGACGGGCAGTGAGATTTCACGTCAGGTAGCAGTTAAACAAAATTTCAGCACCGTCGGCTGCAAGGAAAGCAAAGAGGAACCGTGAGTGAGGACGTGACGCATTAAAACATTGGCATTATCACCCGTGCCGTCTTCTCCATCCGCACTGTGCGCAGATGAGCCCAGCAAGCGCCGACGGACGGCCGGCCGCGCGTAGCATCTCCTTCCGCCGCGGGCGGCCTCTCCGGCGGCCGCGCCCTGCCTTCCGGCGGCAGGTGGAGGTGCCAGCGACGGCGAGGTGGCGGCCATGGAGTAACGGGACGGGAACTCGAGGAACACTGCTCTGTCAGATGGGCCTTCATTTGCTCACCGCTGTGATGGGCTAGGGTTCTCTTCTCTCTTAGGTGGGTGGCCAGCCCACGATTGGTGAGGACGAATTTTCTCCGCTCGAAATAAACACAGGAGCGCGCATGCTTATCCTTCTCCATAAAAAAAAGGAAACAAAGGCGAACCGTGGAATGGCATGGATCAAAAAGGCCATGTCGGCGGTGTCGCGGTTGCGCAGCAGCAGCGCCTTGTGCTCTCGGGCTCCCAGCAAGCGCCTCGGTGGCTCACCTTGTAACGCTCCTGACTTTTTGGCTGCGGGCGCACGGCGGCATCCGAGCGATGCTCGATGGAGAGCTCTCTGCCGCGGTGGTGACGTCGTCATCATCAACGATGCTCGACGAGTGTACCAAAGCCATTGGCCGCTAGGTTTGGTCGGCGTGTGCGAGTCGCCATGGAGTGTATGGAGACGAGTAGCGGCAGGAACGCAGCGGCGCTCCGGGGAGCCCAGGTCGGGGATGGTCGCTATTTCGAATAGCGACCGCTCCTTGGGTCTCGGATACCGTCCAATAAGTATCGTGTGGCCCAGATCGGACACAGTAGGTTTGACTCGGTCGTTTCTTTCCTGGTTGATGAGGAAGCCGCCCGCAGACAGGACGGAGGAGGGGTCGACGAGACGAGACGAGCATGGCGCGGAGCTCGACGTCGCCGCCAGAGGAGACCGATGATCCATCTGGTCGGTCCTTTCACACGTTTTTTTTTTCCGAATAGCGACCGACGGCCATGGCGCCCAACACCGCTGCTTGCTGGGTGCTCGGGGCGGAACAGATCCGTCGGCGTAGCTGGCGATCCATTACCGTGTCACCCAGGTAGGACCTCGAGGCTGGACACGAACGCGATGGCCTGACATCTGGGACGCTTCGGCGGCGCCTCATCGGCGACGTGGATCGGAAGTTGCAGATACGTTGAGCCGTGCATGGTGCATCCCGACGTTGATGTCTGTGCCCGCTACAGATAAACGGCACCGCTTCCCAAGCCAGGTTGCACGACGGGGAGCGAACAGAACATTCCATGCATGGGCGGGAGTGTCGTCGTGGAAGAGACCAGACTGGTGGGAAACTCGTCGGCACTGCCGCGTACGCCGCCTTAAGCAGGGCCTAGGACAAAGGTCAGGCTATTTTCGTCTCGATCCATTCCGTATCCTGTGTTTTGGTTCGCTGTCCTGCAGCTGGTATATCTCCTCAAGACTGCGGCAACTGCACGAGATCCAGCTGCGGTTCAGTATTCAAACAGAATTCTTTCAGTGCGGCCTTTGCACGGCTAGAGGCAGAATTACACAAGCTTCAGTATTCGCAATGGTCAGCAAACCGAACCACAGTGACGAACCGAGTGAAGAAATAAATGTTCCTTCAGTTTCAGTAACGTGCAGCACCATACACGAGCTCACTTTACATGACAGGAACGTGAAGCAAACAACAGGTGTAGTGCTTCGCAGTACAGATTCACAAGCCACCACATATGACGAATCAATGCAACAACATCATTACATACTGCACTGCACATTGTTGAATCTCACTTGCGCTAGTGCTGGAAACAGAACATTAGCAGACAATAGAGCATTTTAGATGTTCAGAAGTCAGAACTGCACGAGGCACACGGGAAGATGCACAGTTCTTCCACTCAAAATGAGCTTTACATATATCTGCAACTGAATCAAACAGGGACTCGACTGTAGATGTAGTTCGTCACACTAGCAACTTCATAAAGTACAGGCAAGGAAAAGCTCGTCACACACAAACTCATCGAACAGCATTTGTAGTTCTTTGTACAAATTCACGAACCACTTACAACCAATCAAGCCAACATCATTACATACTACAACACAACACAAGGCAACAAGCCCAAGTAGCACATGTTTTGTTCAAGTACGCACATGAAAATCTACTATCACATAGGCCCAAGCAGAGAGCAAACCGTATGCAGATGTGATCAGGTCTCGCACGCATCATTGTAGCTCCAATCTTGAGTCTGCCCAATTCCAGATCGATTATGTCAAAGAGCTCCAGTCACTTCCATCCTTGAGATACATTGTCCTTTGTAGAGCAAGAGGACATATTAGCTAGTCAGTTGTCTGTGAAAAAGAAACAGAGCACGAATTGAAAGCAGACTAGACAGATACTAACTTATGTGTAACACCCCAGTCGAACCAGATAATTAATAGTCATACCTTTCATCTTCTTATATCCATCTAATTGGGAAGATGTGCTATCATCATCACCAAGTGTAGACATCCATGTGTTCACCATGAAGTTGCTGGCGCTGCTCTTGAAGCCCAGGCAGCCATAGCGAGGAGACCTCTTGCATATCCTCTGCCAAGAACAGCCGCTGCAAGTTGTCCAACCTCTCCACACACCTCAAGTTTGGACACAGCTGAACACGCAGCTCTGTCACTTGGGGAAGATTCGAGACCCTCTCCAGGCCTTCACAGTCCACGATTCCAAGGGTCTCTGAGAGGAACGGGAGGTCCTCCACCACAATAAGGCTGTGCACATGTGCTAAGTAGAGCACCTTCAGGCTGGTGGCCTCCTGTCCAAGCTGCTCTGGGAGAGCTCTCAGCTTGGGGCAGCGGTCAAGCTGCAACGACTTCAAACTAGGCAGCAGCTGCATACTTGGAGGTGGGGCCTCCCCTTTTTGCTTCGTAGCAGCTCCATCCTCTCCCCCTTCCTTACCTGCTGTTGTTGCTTCTTCTTCTACAACAGCAAAGGACCACTCCTCCCAGTTGGGCATATCCTCGATGACCAACAATTCAAGCTTGAGAAAATTTACTACCCCTGTAGATCCGGAACTACCCACCCCGCAGCCAACAAATTCGGGACCAATCTTGCTAACTGCACTTGCTCCCTGGATTCTGAGAAATCTCAAGTTGGGGAGCTGTCCAATTGGAGGAAGATACACAAAACATTTGCAATTTATGTTCAAGTATATAAGGGAAGACAAATTGGTAGTAGTACCTAGCCAGGTGGGGAACCTCCGACCAAAGAAATCACAAATCCATAAATCCTCCAGGTTGTGTGGAGGGACCAACATCTCAAAAATCTTGCCAATATTGATTACATCTTCTTCTGAATATGGTCCATCTGTACGTTCTGTGCAATATAGCCATAGCACTTTGAGATGATTTTTGTCCATTAGCAATTGTCGTAACCCATATTTTCAGATATTCCCGAAGACTTAGTTTGGTATTTTTCGAAGACTTGTATCGCACGAAAAGGAAATTGTAGATAGACTCCGAATCTGTTACTGCAGATCGGAAGTCTTGTAGAACAAGGCAAGGACTCCTAGAGGCGGTAACAAGGACTATAAATATACATGTAACCCTTCGATGAGAGGACATTGCATTGTAGATCATACACACCACCCTATTCAACACGACAAACACTGGACGTAGGGTTATTATCCTCCGGGAGGCCCGAACCAGTATAAAAACTCTCTGTGTGCCCTAGATCGATACCTCGATTGATCGTTGTTCCCCGAACCAAATATTTGCCGTTCTCTCGATTATTCGAGCGACGACAGAGGCGCGCTAGGTAGGGGGGCAGCGCTGAGGATCCATCTAGAGCATCAGATGGCATTGGCGAACAAGATGAAGTTCCCGGCGGGCGCCGAATTCAAGTTCGGGTCTTTCACGTTCGTCGCGGACAAGGAAGGAAATCTCCAGGAAAAGACGTCGTCGGTGGCGCAGGAGGCGTCCCCGGCGGCCATGAAAGCTCCGTCCTCGTACGGATCTGCTGAAAAGAGCTCGTCGGCAGCGCCACGTGTGTCGCCGGCGGCCCTATGTACTACGTTCGGACTACGAAATTCCGCAGCCGAGTTCCAGATCGCTTCGCGGGTATCGGGCTCTCCGTTTGGAACCCGCCTAGAAGACGGATCCACCTTGGATCCGCCACCTAGCTCTGCCCTAGAAGCGAGAATGCAAAAGATCGCTCTCGACATCACCGAGGGGCGGTATTTTCCTGGGTTCGGGCTCGGTTATCCTAATTACGAGTCCGACTTCAGCGACGATGACTGCCCTGAGATCGGAGATCCAAACCAGGGTCACAACCCGGCCAGAGAAGTCTTCATGGCGGGACGTGACGACGAGGCATCCAGCGATTTGCGCACCATCGACTCGATCAGATCTCGATCGGTTGCGCCATCCAATGTGACGCCAAGAAATCTCAACACCGACTTCGACGCCGTCCGGTTCCAAACCGCGTTGGATTCCCTCGCGCGTATGGCCCCTGACGGAACACCACTGGCTCCGATGGTACAACAAGTCGTGGAACTTGCCGGCCGCGTGATCCCACTGCAAGATCAAGAGGTTGCTGCACCGGCTAGGACTCCAGTACACAGACGTCTGGGGGCTACCAACGATCAGAGGGCCGATTCATCCTCACATGGATCATCCTCCGATCACCCCAGGCGACATCGGCGTAATCTGGAGCCTTCGGATGCAAGACATCAGATAAACCAGCGGAGGAACCAAACTGGCAATCCCCCAAGGGGGAACCAGACCAACAAACCCCAGGCGCTCCAGCTCGTAGAGGGACGCGCCCAGAGACGGCTCCTAAGCCGCCCCCGTATAGGGCTCTGGGTAGTTATCTCCGAACTGTTGAGTGGCCAGCCAAGTTCAAAGTGGGGTCTATCGACAAGTACGATGGCACTATCAACCCAGAAGAGTTCTTGTCGATATACTCCACGACGATAGATGCCGCAGGAGGAGATGAAAGCATCAAGTGCGCCTATCTACCCACCGCCCTGACCGGAGCAGCGCGGTCGTGGTTGCTAAACCTCCCGGCATATCACTTCGACTCCTGGGCAGAACTGTGCGAGGTCTTCAAGGGAAATTTCCTTGGATCGTACAACCGCAACGCAATACCAGAACAGCTCCGAGGTGTTAAACAGAAGGCTGATGAGAATCTTCGAGACTACATCAAGCGCTTCTGCCTAATGAAGAACACAATTGCAGACATCTCCGATATAGAAGTAGTCCTCGCCTTCCAAGAAGGGTGTTTGGATGTGAAGATGGTGGAGACCATAGCGGAGAACGAGCCAAAGACTACTGCAGGGCTGTTCCGATTGGCAGAAATCTGTGCCAAGGCTGCTGATGCTCGTGCTCGCCTCTCTGATGGCCGGGGCAAGGCTCCGAAGAAGAAGTCAGAAGACAGGGAGGTGAATGCGGTCGATCGGTCGGGATCGGATCGTAATCACTTCCGTAAGAAGCGAGGTCGTCCCGAAGGCGTGGCTAAGTGGTGTCCATCGCTCCCCAAACCACGAACTAGAAGAGTACTTCGATTACCTCAAGCTCGAAAAGAAGCGTCTAGAAGAGGGCAAGACCTCACGGACGACCAGAGAAGAGGATCGGGGCCGCGAAAGCCAAGATCGAGAACACCGAGATCGGGAGCACCGAGATCGGGAGAATCAGGATCGTGGGCGCCGTGATCGAGAGTACCGAGATCGGGAGCTCAAGGAGCGCGATGACCGGGATGAACGCCCACGCCACAGAAGTCGCAGAGATCATGACGATGACGAGGAGGAGAGGTACCCAGAGATCAACATGATCTTCGGAGGAAGCTCTGCTCTGTCGTCCAAGAGCCAATACAAGAAGCTGCAGAGAGAGGTGGCTATGGCAGAACCCTGTTCTAGAAGACTAGAGTGGTCGGATACCCCGATCGCGTTCAATGCCGATGACCACCCGAAGACTCTGCTGAGCAACCCAGAGTTGCCCTTCGTCGCCAAAATCATTATCCATAGGAACAAGGTCGCGAAGACGTTGATCGACAATGGAAGCGGTCTCAACCTGTTGATGAAGAAGACGTACGATCAGATGGGCCTGCCGATCACCGCTCTCCGACCAGTTGAGGAATCATTCCATGGCATCTTGCCTGGGGTGTCTTCGCGTCCTCTTGGGAAGATAGAGTTAGCAGTGACAGTGGGCCCGAGAGAAAATAGAAGAACTGAAGTCCTGACGTTCGAGGTGGCTGACTTCGAATTTGCATACAACTGCATCCTGGGAAGACCGTTCCTGTTCAGGTTCATAGCGGCTGCGCACTTCGCCTACGCCATGCTCAAGATCCCAGGACCTGCGGGTGTTATCACGCTGTGCGCCGATCAAGACCAGGCCGTGAGATGCGATGTCAATGCGCTGATCATCGCTGGCCACTTTGACTCGAAAGATCTTGACTCGCAGCGCCAGCCAAAAACTCCTCGAGAAGATCAAAGGCAGATAGAAGCAGTTGCCGACACGAAGGCTTCAGATGCGGCATCTCCGTCGACAGCGGTCGCCCAAGCGCCAGCAAAGACTGTCAACGGGCCAAGCGCGAAAGGAGATGAGCCTGCTAAAAAGGGCAGCAAGCCGATTGGCCTCAGCTTCATCGACCCCGGCAAAAAGACCAACGTCGGGAACAATCTCGACCCTAAATAGGAAGACGCGCTCGTAGCCTTCCTCCGGAAGAATATCGATGTGTTTGCATGGCAGCCATCTGATATGCCCGGGATCCCCAGGGAGGTGATCGAGCACAAATTGGGGATCGACCCGGCTTTCAAGCCGATCAAGCAAAAGCAGCGAAGGTACACGCCGGACAAACGCGACGCCATACATGAGGAGGTCACTAGGCTTCTCAAAGCCGGGTTCATTAGAACGGTAGACTATCCTGAATGGCTAGCAAATCCTGTACTAGTTCCTAAGCCAGACAAGTCCTGGCGCATGTGCGTCGATTACACTAGTTTGAATAAAGCTTGTCCTAAAGATGAGTACCCTCTTCCGAGGATAGATCAGATTGTAGACTCTATGTCCACTAGTGAGTTATTAAGTTTTCTTGATGCTTATTCTGGATATCACCAAATTAGCCTCAATGTCGACGATCAAGAAAGGACGGCTTTCATCACGCCGTTCGGAATATTCTATTACATCACGATGCCCTTCGGGCTGAAGAATGCGGGGTGTACTTATCAGAAGTGTGTCAACATAGTCTTGAGGATCAGATCGGGAAGAACGTCGAAGCCTACATTGATGACATTGTTGTCAAGACCAAGAAGTCCGATGATCTCCTGGCAGACCTGAAGCAAACCTTCGACAATCTAAGAAAGTACAAGATGAAACTCAACCCTGCCAAGTGTGTCTTCGGGGTGAAGTCTGGAAAACTACTGGGGTACATGATTTTCGAGCGAGGGATTGATGCCAACCCAGCAAAAGTTGCGGCTCTAGAAAAGTTGAAGCCTCCGAAGACCAGGCGAGAAGTCCAGAAGCTAGCAGGCATGATGGCGGCCCTGAACCGGTTCATCTCGAGATCGGGAGAACGAGGTATGCCATTCTACAAGTTATTACGCAATCAAGATGGCTCTCAGTGGGATGACCAGGCAGAAGAGGCGTTCAAGGAGCTCAAAGCTTATCTCAAAAATATGCCCACCCTGAAACCCCCACAGCCCAATGAAGAACTGCTCTTATATGTTGCTGCCACAGATTCAGTTGTTAGCGCTGCGCTGACAGTTGAACGGGAAACAGACACTGGGCCCAAACAGTTTGCTGTTTATTTCGTCAGTGAGATATTGAAAGATGCCCAGACACGTTACCCGATGGTGCAGAAGCTCTTGTACGCAGTATTGATGACGTCCAGAAAGCTGAAGCATTACTTCTTAGCTCATCCAATCAAGGTGGTCTCGGATAGACCGCTCCAGACTGTTCTGCATTGCAAGGATGCCATCGGCAGAATTGCTCAATGGTCTGTAGAGCTTGGTCAATACCAGATTGAATATGTCCCTCGAACAGCCATCAAAGGACAAGCTCTGGCGGATTTTATAGCAGAATGGACCGATGATGGTGATGATGACAAGAAAGATCCAGATCACTGGGTCATGTATTTTGATGGTTCCTTCACGTTGAAAGGTGCCGGTTCTGGAGTTTTCTTCATATCTCCGGCAGGAAAAGTATTGAAGTACGCCATCCAGTTGCTCTTCCAAGCTACGAACAATGTTGCAGAATATGAGGGCCTTGTGACAGGTCTCCGCATTGCCAAATCTCTCGGTATCAGCCGACTGCTCGTGAAAGGGGATTCACAGTTAGTCGCCCGGCAGGTACAGAAAGAGTATCAATGCTCTGATCCGAAGATGGCTGATTATCTTGAAGAAGTTCGGAAGCTGGAGAAAGGGTTCGATGGTCTCGAAGTGCGGTACGTATCACGGCTGGACAATCGTGACGCTGATCATTTAGCTTGCATTGCTTCATCACGATCTCCAGTCCCAGATGATGTGTTCTTAGAAAAGCTCCACAAGCCATCGGCGGCAAGCACGCATGATGCAGTGGAAATGATGGTTATCGATTCGGGAGAAGGCTCTGTCGAAGACTGGCGCATACCGATTCGCCTGTTTCTCGAAAACAGCCTATCCAGATGATGATGCGGCCACGGAGCGGCTGGCCCGCAAGTCCAAGCATTACGTATTGATTGACGACGTACTCTACAAAAGAGGTCTCAATGGGATTCTGCTGAGGTGTGTCTCTACGGAAGATGGTATTCGATTACTGCATGATATACACGGTGGGCTCTGCGGCGCACATGCAGCTTATCGCACTCTCATTGGCAAAGCCTTCAGGCACGGATTCTACTGGCCCACGGCAAAGCAAGACGCTATTCACCTCGTGCAGACATGTAAGTCCTGTCAATTCTTCAGTAGGCAAAGTACAAGGCATGCTCAAGAGTTGCATACAATTCCAATTACATGGCCTTTTGCTATCTGGGGGGTAGACATATTGGGACCGTTTCCTAAAGCCAAAGGAGGGTACAAATTCTTATACGTCGCCATCGATACTTTCACCAAGTGGATCGAGGCAGAGGCGGTTGTGAACATCACTGAGGTTGCTTCTGTCAAGTTCATGAGGAGTATAGTCACAAGGTTTGGAGTTCCCAGAAAGCTGATACCAGACAATGGTCGACAGTTCATCGGTTGCCGGTTTGAGAAATTTTGTGCCGATCATGGTATACTTCACCCGACATCTTCGGTGGCTCATGCTCAAACCAATGGTGCTGTTGAGCGAGCCAACGGGATCCTTATGAAGGGGATGCGTGCACGAGTCTACGAGAAGCTAGCAGCTAAAGGCAAGAATTGGATCGAAGAGCTACCGACCGTTCTGTGGTCAGCACGAACATCTACAAGTCGGGCTACAAAGGAAATTCCGTTCTTCCTAGTCTACGGCGCTGATGCAGTACTACCACCCGAGATTCACTTGGGGGCTCATCGGGTCACCAATTTCTATGAAGACGACCAGCAAATCTCTCGAGAGGTTGATCTACTGCTCCTCGAAGAAGAACCCAACACAGCACTCCATAATGTGGAACATTATCAGGAGGTTCTGAAGAAGCAGTACAGTCGCAAAGTGGTCGGTCGATATTTAGATGTGGGAGATCTGGTGATCAAGAAGGACATCAAAACCAAGGATAAGCACAAGTTGTCTTCTCCATGGGAAGGACCATACATAGTAGTTGAGGATGCTGGCATGGGGGCTTATATCTTAGCCCATATTGACGGTGATATATTGCCCGGAACATGGAACACTGATCAGCTTAGAAAGTTTTATGTGTAATCCATTGTTTGATGAATAAAGTGTGTTCAGTTTCTCCAACTACTGTGCAAGGTTCCAAAGGCTGACCAAAGGTCGGTCTACTAGTTTGGCTGGTGTCTTAGCCACATGAGGGTTATAAGGCATCGGTACGAACCGCCTCTTCAGGCAAGATTGGTCATAAGGCTTAGCCACACTGTGGTTCATAAGTTAATTGACCCCCATGATGTTCTAGCGAGGGACCCTTAACCCATGAGGTTAATAAGTGGCTCTCCCTAGGCCGGTTGCACGATCAACCACCCAACAGACTGCAAGTCTTATGCCATATGGTGCTACATGATAGCTTGGCCAATGGTTCATAAATTTCGTAAGTCTCCCCGAGTGTCTGAAGTAAGAGCCTTAGCCATCGAGTTATAAGTGCCAACTTCAGACCACGTTGCAAGATCAACACCCCCACTACTTAGCTTGAAACATAACTTGCCATGTGCAAAGTCAAATGTTATATAGCTATTATGAGTTCCAGATATGGAGCAACTTCAGAGCATTAGTTCAAACGTCGCTTGTCAAAGGCAAAGTTACGCGTCAATGAATTAATGTGCATCCTTCTATGTTCTTTAGATATTGCATATTAGTGATAATACTTTCCTGCATACAGTCAAAACTGTATCCACCAAAGCAGGGGGCTGGGCTACTATGCATATCTAAGTCAAATTAACAGGAGCTTGAGCTCCAATATTACAACAAAATATTGTTTTATTGCAGGGCTGAACAAGTATTTCAAGGCCTCTCCTCATCAGAAAGAGGTGCTTCCAAGTTCAAATCCATGATGAACTTGTCGGCTGATTCCATCAGACCATCAACAAGTGCATCACGTTCACCCACACTACAAGTAAAGCCTTGCTCTACAACCTTCACATCCAATTCAGGATGACGGTTCTTCAAAGCAGCCAAAGCAAAGGCACAGCCATTGACTAAACTATCAGCAACCTTGTCAGCAAGTTTGGCCTTCTCTGCGGACAGGATCTTGTTGGCATCCTTCAGCTTCTTCACCTCCGCCTGCAGAGTTTGGATCACTTGGGTCTTGGCTATGTTCTCAGTGCTCAGGGCTTCATTTTTGGAGCTCAAATCTACAACAGAAGATATTAGATTACTTCAGGGATATGCAGAAGGCAAAAAGTAAACAGCATATGACAGGAAGAATTACCCTCCGCTGTTTTCGATAAAGCCTCTCTTTCCACATGCAGATCCTTGAGGTACTCCTTATGTTCAGCTTTTAGATCTGTGATCTCCTTGGCATGAGCTTCCTTTGCTTCGTCATGGGTCTTGTTCAAAGCAATGAGAGCCGCCTCGAGTTCTCGAATTTTATCATCTTTCCCAGATGAAGCATAGGCAGCCTCAACATCAGAAAGTTTCTTCTGAAGAGCGACAAGTTCTCCATCCTTCTGTTTGATTCTGTCAGAAAGGCGCTTGCAAGTTTGCAGATGCCACTTCCTGGCAGCAACGACCTCCTGGCTCAGCTTCTCAAACACTAAGTTCTCCCCAACTGTCCCGGATGCGGAGGTAGAAACAATTAGGGCCTGTTCGGGCGCTGATTGTACGTTCGGGGCCGGAGGGTTGACAGCAGGAGCAGGTTCAGCAGAAGAAGATAGAACACTACAGCATGGTCACACATCAGAAGATCGGATAAAAATATTTCAAGCAGCAAGGGAATTTGGTAAGAACACCCACGAAGTATACCTCTTCGTGCGGAAGCGTCTTCTCTTGGCAGCAGGGCTAGAAGCAGATGTCGCCTGGGAAGACAAGACTTGAGAGATTTTGGAAAACCCTTTAAAGAGACTGCCGAAAACTATTTCGATGGGTACTTGATCGCCGGTACGAGGATTGGCGACGCGAGTCGGAGGCAGTTCAGGGACATCGGGAGCGACAATCGCTGGAGCTGATGGAGCTGCTGGAGCTGCTGGAGTTGCAGGAGTTGCCGCTCGGAAGCGCTTGCGAGTTGTTGTCTTTGTCTTTGCCCCAGCTGGGGGCTTCGAAGACTCGACGGCAGGTGGAGGAGGACTAGTGGCTTCGGCACCCACCGGAGTATTACCGGACGTGGGATTGGTAGCTGGTCCAGCCCTCTCGGTTTCTGGTGCCTCAGATTGCTTAACAACAGCAACAGCAGCCACCTTTCGCTCAAGAGAGCTGGTGGCGTCATCGGCAACGGCAGTATCCTTCTCCTGATCACCGTTGTCTTCTTCATCACTGTCCCCGATGACTATATCAACATCAGGTTGGACATCGTCGGGGCCAGGTTCGTAAAGGTTCTACAGAACACAAGATTAGTATGGCGGAAAATATGTCTTCAAGAAAATCGAGGAGATCTACAATCAACATACCTCGGGAGGTGGATTTTCTGCACTATAAGGAAGAGGTACTGTCGAAGGCTTAACCTTTGGTCCAGTACCCATGATATCGTACACTCTCTTGAAGACATCGTCTTCGGAGAGTTCGACAGCTGCAAAGGAGAGAAAAAGATGACATGCTTATCAAACAGAAATCAGATATCAAGTATATACTGGTATGTTGATGAGTGATGGACATCTACCTCCAGCTGGTAACCAATTAGGTTCGCCAGGACTTGTATAATACATAGCCAGTGGATCACGCTTCTGAAGAGGGAAGATGCGTCTTCGGATGAATTCTTCCACAACATGTCTCCTCTCAGGCCCAACTTGATCAACTCGTTGACCCTGGCTATCATCTTATTCAATCGAGGAACATAGGTCGGAAGACCCTTGTCCCATTTCTCATGGTTTGGCATTAAGCCGTCCAGCTTGATCACGGTGTTCTTTTTCCCCATGTCCAAGATCAGATATTTGGTGTCATATCCGCTCCAGGAAGACTTGTACTGATACGGGATGAACTCAGCTTTGTTCCTAAGTACGACGCCTACTGAAAACACCATCATCTGACCCTTGTAGTACCGGGGCTGGTGATAATGGCGCCACAGATTCAAACAGGGGGCTACGCCCAACCAACATTCACACAAGATGGCAAACATGCTAAGCATCATCACAGCATTGGGTTTGAGTTGAACAAGCTCGATATAGTAAAATCTACAGATCTGCTCAAGAAATTTGGAGGGCGGAAGATTGAAACCACACATGAGATGAGCCTCAAATACCGGGAGTTCTGTGGTGTTGCAATGATGGTACTCCTCTTCGCCGGTGTTTCGTCGAGTCAGGAAAGCCGAGATCATCCCCCTTCTCTCCAGTTCATCCAAATATTCCAGGGAAAGAGAGGATTTCTTCCAGTACTCCTGGAGATTCGGGATTTCTCCCTTCTTCATCTTCTGCTGCGCCTGGGTAAGAGAAATGTTGGAGTCGTGGGAGTCGGAGGATTGATTCTCGTTGGGATTGCCGGAGATTGTGGCGGACGAGGATGCGGCGGCCATGTGAAATGTTTAGGGTTTGAGGAAATGGAAAAGAGTGCAGACTAAAGGATGGAGGAAAAAGAATACGGCGTGACGGGCTTAAGTAAAACCCGGCGTGACGGTTGCCTCCCCGTAAATGCGGGATTTCTCTTCCTTGGGTTACGTGCGGAATATACCGAGGTGATGCTCTTTTCTGTTATTAAAATAATGCGTTTGGATTTGCGCTCGGTTTTTGGAAGGATAACTACCTGGCTGTGAGGTAAGAAGTTGGAATATTTTTTGGGATCAATTGCCCCGAATAATTAACAATGTTCGATTAACGATCCGGATCGGAAAGAGCTTTCGGTGCGTGAAAAACGTGTTGAGTACTACTCCCGAAGAGTTCTCGACCAAGTGATCTGTTAGTTGTTACGAAGACTTATTTCATCAAGACACATCGGAGAAACTAAGCTCAGATATCTCGAAGACTCATGTGAAACACATTGTCAAGAGAAAAAAGAAGAGCCAACATCACGGATGCAATATCATTCAGAATTATAATCTTGGATTGAAGGCAGCTCTTGATGTGTCCAAGGACGCGTCCCAGGACGACCTCAAGAAGGCCTACCGGGAGGTAGTCAAAAGATATTACAAGCAAGACGTGCAGAAAATTATCTAGGTTCTACTCTCCGACCTGCTTGACAGAAGAATAAAACAGGAGAAGAAGAAAAAACAAGGAAACCTAGGCTACTATAAGGAGAGTGGTATGATAGCCATCCCCTTATCCCTAGTTCCGCCGATTATCGGCGTCCTCAGGGGCTGCAACAGCAGCATCAGCATCAACCTCGTCCTCCTTATATGTGATGAGGGGAGAGGAGGCTTCGGCAGCAGCAGCAGCAGAGCCTGCACCTACGCCGCCCTCACTCAGAGTGATAAGCGGGAGGGGCGACTCGGTGGTGGAGAGGGTAGAACCCTCGTTCAATGCCATGACCGGGTTGATGACCCCAGTAGGAAGAAGAGGATCTTCTGCGGCGACGGGAATGGAGCCACCCGCCTGACTGGATTTGGCTTGAGCGCTCGTCCAAGGAGCCCAGCCAGGATTGTACAGGACCATGGCTTTCTTCTTGCTCGGCTCGTCGTCGTTGCTGTTGTCGTCGTCGTCGTCGTCGTCGTCGTCGGAGTCGCTGAGGAGGATGGGTTTGGCGTTCGCCGGAATCCCGCGTGGCCCCTTGTTCAGGGCGATGTGGAGGCGGCGCGCGAACTCTTCATCTCCCGCCGTGTCCGCCTCTAGGTCTAGGACCTGAGATGGATCTGGAGGAGGACTTGGAGGAGGAAGCCCGTAATCTTCCGCGGAGAGCGGAGGAGGGACAGCAGTTACCGGCGGTGGAGCGCCAGCGGGATGCGCGGAGGAAGATCCCGACCCGCCGGCGAGCTCGTCGTCGAACCACTTCATGAATCGTGAGGTGGTGGTTCTTTTCTTGCTCATGATGAATGGTGGATGCGAAAGTTATACTTGGGGGCTCCGCCGTCCTAATCATTTATAGCCAAAAGGTGGCCCTTTGGAAACCGAAAGGTCAAGTGCAAAGTGGATTTTTTATGTTTCTTTCTGGGGAACCGTGTGGCGACGCGGTGAATCCAGAGGATACCCTGGTGGGCCTGGTTTGGAGAATAAGGACAAGAATTGAAGGGTCGTGTCAAAGTCTTTTCAACTCTGAAGCGGAGTCAATGCCATGGCTGGACCAAGAGAAAGAGATAAGGATGGGAATTGATTAATATTTCTTCTAGGCTCTCTGGATTGACGGTTCTCTTAAAGACCTGGTGTTGACAAGGCTACTTGGAGGAAGGTATTCCGATCGCTCGGCCTAGTTATTCCGAAGACCCGATTTGTTCAGTTATTCCGAAGACCTGGTTCAGACAGTTATTCCGAAGGCTCGGTTCAGCCAGTTGTTCCGAAGACCTGTGTGTACGGTTGTTCCGAAGACTAGGTTCGGTGAACTATTCCGATGACTCAAGGATTGAAGACAAGAATATCTGAAGTATGTGTGCTCAGTGAAGAACATATCCCTTATCAGAAGTTCGCATGAAGATGAAGATCTCTTCGTATCAAAGACGAATCAGCCAAGTGACATGTTCGGGGGCTTATGTCGTAACCCATATTTTCAGATATTCCCGAAGACTTAGTTTGGTATTTTTCGAAGACTTGTATCGCACGAAAGGGAACTTGTAGATAGACTCCGAATCTGTTACTGCAGATCGGAAGTCTTGTAGAACAAGGCAAGGACTCCTAGAGGCGGTAACAAGGACTATAAATATACATGTAACCCTCCGATGAGAGGACATTGCATTGTAGATCATACACACCACCCTATTCAACACGACAAACACTGGACGTAGGGTTATTATCCTCCGGGAGGCCCGAACCAGTATAAAAACTCTCTGTGTGCCCTAGATCGATACCTCGATTGATCGTTGTTCCCCGAACCAAATATTTGCCGTTCTCTCGATTATTCGAGCGACGACAGCAATGAATCTGAACTGCAACGAGATGTTCTTCCCAATTTTATCAATGCAAGCTTCCTCACCTGCAAAAGAGGACCCAACTCTACCAGGTTCCATCCATCTTGCATCTTAGCACTGTTATCGTTGTCTCCACCGACTGGATATCCTCCTAAGTCATTGAGGAATTTTAATCTGCCTATACCCTTTGGAACCTGATTTATTGGTGTTCTAGTAAGGCCAGGGCGTCTTAAGTTGTATAATAGAGTTATTCCTGAAAGAAGACTATGCAAAGAATCACAACGACACAAATTCAATTGCTGAAGGTTTATAAGAGAACCGATGGATTCAGGTAGATAAGATATATCAGTTCCATCAAGATCAAGTTATCGTAGGTGGATCAAACCTCCAATACAATCAGGAATACTTTGGATAACTGAAGCTGTTAGATCCAAAACTCGAAGCTTAGGGAGTCTTTTGAAATTGTATTCTCAACTCTTAGTTTTGCACATTTAATAGCCAAAGTCCTTACTCCAAAATGCTCCTCCTGAACACTAGGAGCAAATAACAACTCCTTGCCAGTAACAATAGACACATGCCTTAGTTTGGACAAAGATTTAGCCTCCAATGACTGTTAATCTCCACTAAAAAACTCTTCCCCTGATAAATGTTGAGCGAGTTGCCTTAAAAGGTCATGCATTTTGCAAGTTGAATAGTCAGCAAAAATAGAATGTGGTTGAAGAAAATTACGATACATCAATTCGTAGTAATATTCTTCAGCTGTATCCTCCAGAAGTTGGTTCTCTTGCTCTTGTATAAAATCTTCAGCAAACCCAAAACCTAACTAGGTCATTGCGACTCATAAAATGATCTTCGGGATATAAGGCACAATACAAAAAACATTGCTTCAAATACTGTGGTAGTTCCTCATAACTCAAATACAAAGCTCCTCTTAGCTCAATAGGAAGATTGCTCATGGACCAAGCATTTTTATTTACGACCTTTCTCCATTCATTCTCTGTTTTCTCTTTAGTTGCTAGAACACAAGCAATAACCTTAATTGCTAGAGGAAGGCCACCACACATACGAACAAGCTCAATCCCTATAACATTTAGGTTGTGTACTTCAATCTCTTTATTAATGTTCATACTCTTCCAAAGCAGATCCCATCCTACTTCTTCTGACATCAATTCAACTCGATGCATAGCTTCCACACCAATCGCTCGTGAAAAGCACAGGAACTCACTGCGTGCGCGCAGACACGAATTAGCAAGCGGGAACACGGCGAACTGCTCTGGCGCTCCTCGTGTTCTCGGCTAAGGAAGGAAATGTCGCCGTCGGGGCATCGGCGAACTGCCCAACCGGGGCATCGGCGGCGGCCTGTGCCACTACAAGGCCTGATCGGTACTCAGACTACTACAGCAGAGCCCGACGATGGAAGCCAGCTGTGCATCGCCAGAGTGCCATAGGCGTTTCCGTCATCTCGCTCTCCCGCTGTTGATGTCGCGGAGGTGGACGAGCGTTCTCCGTGTCATGGCAGTGGATCGGACCGTGTGGCTCCTCAATCATGCGCCCTGATCGAGGACGGCGGCTGCCTCGCCGCCGCAGTTTCCATCAAGAGCAGCTCAGTCGCGCGCCAGCACAGCCTCGAGCAGGACCCTCCCTGTCCGTCGAAGCATCATCGCCAGAACACGACCGCCCTGCTCCGGCTCACGGAACGAGATCCGCAGGCTGGGCGATGGTTAAACGACGTGATTCCAGCAAGCGCCGACGCAGGGTCTCGAGCCAAGTGCTGGGCCGCGACCTCACAGAGCTAGGACTGGGTCTCTAGCCAGCGCTCCAGCGCGGTCGTCACGCGGCTGCGCGCTGGCAAGCCGAGGCGCCAAGCACAAGCAGAGGAGCTCGAGCTGCCGGCGCGCGCTTCGTTCCCCACGGAAGAACGACAGGGCCTCGCGACGGCATCAAGAATTTTTCGCTGCTTCGTCATTGGTTGCGCTTGCAGGAACGAACTGTTAGAAGACTTGGATCCCTAGGAGTAGATTGAGCAGGTAGTAATTTGTACATCGCCGTACCTTGACCTTCCTGGAGCTGTCGCCAACCATGGACGGCGGCGACGATGTCGGTGTAGACCTCGGTGGTCGCCGACGACAACCGGCGGCGACCTGGTGGCTGTGCAGAGGCGACAGTGAAGCCGCTGGTGGGGCATCCCGCCGGCAGCAGCCCTCCCTCTCAGATCGGATTAGGGTTAGGAGGTGGGGTGAGTTTCTGTTGTGGCGACGGACCTCGTCTTGCGTGTCTGGCCCCCACCTCCTCTTTATAGGGCTGCGCAACGGGGCCCACCAGCCTCATCTTGGGCTGGGCTCCCCCGATCAGGGAGTGAGATAGGTTATTGGTGTAAATATTGTAATTGTAAAGGACCTATCTACATATATGTATGGAATAAAGATGAGGTGTGGGGGTGCTGGAGGTCAACCCAGCTAGAAATTTCCCCATTCCAATACAACATGGTATACAGAGCTAGGGTTAGGGATTCGCATCTCGGGCGCTGCCATTGGTGGCGCTAGGCGTGGGGGCGAGCGCGCGTACGAGGACAAGGGCGTGCGCGCGCGCGCGGCGTTTTCGCCGCCGAGCGGGGCGAACTCACGTGCGCGCCGAGCTGTCAGGCGGTGGGTGTGCGGTGTGGATGCTGGGATGCGAGCTGTTGTTCTGTGTGGTGGAGCTGGGGATTTGATGCAAGGAAGGAAGTTAAAAGTGAGCTGGGATTGCTGTGTTGTGCTACTGCTGTTGTCGATTGCTGTTCGAGGTGGAAAGCAGAGGAAGAGAGTCCGGTCCGGATAAGTCCAGGTCTTGTAGCTGCCAAGTCTCTGTAATCTGGAAGTTTTCGTACTTGTCCGGCGGACAAGTCCAAGTCATGAGTCCGGAAGAGATGGAAGCCAAAAAGGAGGAAGAGGCAGCATTGAAGGCGGCGGCTGATCAGCATGGCAGTGGAAGTAGTGGAATAACTGAACCAATGTTCACAATGAGTGATATGAAGTGTATGATTCAAGAGCTCATGGAGATGAGTGCGTTTGGTGGCAACAAGCCGGTGGTCCAGCCACCGGAGCTGAAGTTGGAGCTTGTGCCAAATGATGTGAAGCTAGAAGGTAGTAAGAACTACCTGAGTTGGTCCAGAAGAGTGCGGGTGCTTCTGGCGGGCAAGCACTTGGAACACTATCTGGATGAGACTTGTGTTGAGCCAGTGGATAAGAACAGCCCCAAGTGGCGAGTGTGGTATGCAACAAATTCTGTGGTAGTGGCATGGTTGCTGGCATCTATGCATCCTTTAGTCAGCAAGAGGGTGGAAGCCATGCGCACTGTATCACAGATATGGGGGACCATGAGTAATCTGTACTCTAGGAAGGGAAATGTGATGGTGGTGGTGGAAACTCATGGGAAGGTAGATGCTGTGAAACAGGCAGGGAGACCGGTTGAACAGTATGCCAGTTAACTTCAGGATTTGTGGGAAGAGCTGGATCACTATGCCCCTCTCCAAATGGAAACTACACGTGATGCTCAAGTTGTTCATAAGTGGGTGGAGGATAGAAGAGTGACTCACTTTCTGAAGAACCTGGATCCTGAATTTGAGAGCAGAAGAGCTGCCTTTTGTCATCACGTGGAGCTCCCTACCATGGATGAGGCTGTGTCAGCCATGAGAGATAAAGAAAGTAGACTCCGAGTGATGTCTACTAGTAACCCTGTGCGACCACCTTAAGTTGCAGTCAAGGACAGGGAATGCTACAGTTGTGGGGAGAGGGGACATTTGAGTTACAATTGTCCGAATCCAGGAGGTAGAGGTGGTCGGAGTGGAAGTCGAGATGGACGTGGGAATGTTCGCGGGGGCTATGGAGGAAGTCGTGGAGGCCGCGGTGGAGGTCGAGGTAGGGGCCGTGGTGGCCCCAAAGTCAATGTGGCTGTTGAAGAAGAGGTTCCATCTGTTACTCTGACAGGGGAACAAGCACAGTGGGAACTATGGCAAAAGGGCAAAGCGCCTGAAAGCTCCACCGCATGTGAAGGGTCATCCGCATGCACCAACAGCCTAGGTAACATTGCCAACTACGCCCACAAGGCGGAAGGTACTCAGGCACAGGCACTTGCATCTGCATGCAGGCATCGTATAGAGTGGGTCATAGATTCAGGAGCATCCAAGCATGTTACAGGCATATCCAGTTCCTTTAAAACATACCGTTCATACACTCATTCTGAATCTGTTCAGACCGCTGGTGGCAGATCCCAACCTATTCACGGTGTAGGGTCTATAGAGTGCACACCTTTTCTTAGACTTGCATCTGTTCTGCATGTACCATCTTTTCCAGTCAATCTTATCTCAGTTAGCTCAATCATTGACCAACTCAAGTGCATAGTAATCTTTGATGAAACCTCTTGTGTTTTTCAGGAGAGAGGAACGGGGAGAAGGATTGGGACTGGAATCAGACGTAATGGGTTGTGGTTCATCAATCATGAGGAGTCAGCACTGGCAGCTGCTGCAGGAGAAGTTGAGAGGCAAATCATGTTACTTCACCGTCGGTTGGGACACCCGTCTTTTGATAGTCTAAGTAAGTTGTACCCAGAAATGTTCAAGAAGGTGGACAGAGGTAGACTTGTGTGTGATGCATGTGAGCTTGGGAAGCATACAAGATCCACCTATCCTAGTGTTGGTCTTCGGAGTTGTGAACCTTTTATGTTAATACATTCTGATGTCTGGGGTCCTTGCTCAGTTACTTCTGTGAGTGGGTTCAAGAGTTTTGTCACTTTTATTGATTGTCACACTCGTATGACCTGGATTTATATGCTGAAGCACAAGAATGAGATTCTTCGTTGCTTTCAAGACTTTCATAAATTAGTCACTAATCAGTTTGATGCAAATGTTAGGGATCATACGTAGTGATAATGGAACGGAGTATGTTAACAATGAGTTTATATCATATACCTCTGATCAAGGGATCATCCATCAAACCACATGCCCGGGCACCCCTCCACATAATGGTGTAGCAGAGAGGAAGAACCGACACTTACTGAAGGTGGCAAGGTCAATGATGTTCCAGATGAATGTGCCCAAGTACCTGTGGAGTGAGGCCATGATGACAGCATCATATCTTATCAACCATATGCCATCCATGATCCTTGGTATGAAGTCATCCATGATCCCCATGAACCATATACCATCATGAACTTAAAATTCCACCCAATCATTTGGGTGTGTTTGCTTTGTACGGGACCATCGACCTTCGGTGGGAAAACTGGATCCTCAAGCAGTCAAGTGCATATTCGTTGGCTATGGTTGCAGACAAAAGGGATACAAACGCTGGGATCCTATTGGAAGGAGATTGTTTGTGAGCATGGATGTGAAATTCAGGTAGTTTGAGCCCTATTACACAGAGAAGGGTGATCTCAATCAGTTTCTGGAGGAGTTCTCTCCAGTCATAGAGAGTGACTGTAGAGAGGGGGAGGATGAAGGTGAGAAGGATGGTGAAAATAATGGCAATGGTACTCAGGGGGAGGCAATTGTTGGAACCATTCCAGTTTCAGTTCCAATTCCAACTCATATGGATGAAGGAGGTGATGTGGTTGGTCAACAAAGGGTCAATGGTGATGATGAGGAAGGTGATGTGGTAGGCTAGCAAAGGGTCGATGATGAGGAGGAGCAGGATGAAGTGGTAGTGGTTGGGACTGTCCCATGCCCCACTAGAGGCATGGAAGATAAGGTGCAAGAGAAGCAGGGGGAGAAGCAGATTCTAGTGTATCAAAGGAAGAAACAGTCCAGGAAGCAGGGGGAGCAACCACAATCTGAACAACAATATGATGCTCCAGTCCCAATCCCATCCTTGGACCCCTCTCCTTCAAGCTCACCCCTCCCGACTGGGAACATCTCTCCTCCACTTGATCATGTAGACTTACCTATTGCACAACGTAGAGAACCTAGAACCAATGCTGGAAAGCCTCCTTCTCGTTATGGTTATGAGTCTGACATTGCCAATTACCTTTCATATTCTAGAGTCTCACCTGCATATAGGACATTTGTTGCATCATTACAAGCAGTGCCTATTCCGAAGGACTGGAGGAGTGCTAAACAGGATCCAAAGTGGAAGAATGCAATGAAGGAGGAGCTGAGCGCTCTTCAAAAGAACAAGACGTGGGAACTTGTTCGCCTTCCAGAAGGAAAGAAAGCAGTGGGATGTAAATGGGTCTTTACAGTGAAACAGACCCCGGAAGGAAAGGTGGACAGGTATAAAGCAAGATTGGTGGCGAAGGGATATAGTCAGACATATGGAATTGACTATGATGAAACCTTTGCACCTGTGGCAAGAATGGGTACAGTGAGGACTTTGATCTCATGTGCAGCCAACTTTGATTGGCCCCTTCATCAGCTGGATGTGAAGAATGCATTTCTTCATGGTGACTTGCAAGAAGAGGTTTATATGGAGATTCCACCTGGGTTTGGAAATGAACAGACTCTTGGGAAGGTGTGTAAACTCAAGAAGTCATTATATGGTCTGAAGCAGTCACCACGTGCATGGTTTGATAGATTCAGGAGAGCAGTGTGTGATATGGGCTATTCTCAATGCAATGGAGATCACACAGTGTTTTATAAACACAAGGGCTCTCGTATCACTATTCTGGCTGTTTATGTGGATGATATAGTAATCACTGGAAATGATGTAGATGAGATCAAAGACTTGAAGCAAAGGCTAGGGAAAGCGTTTGAGGTAAAAGATCTTGGACCACTTCGGTACTTCCTTGGAATTGAGATTGCTAGGTCACCAAAGGGAATTATTTTGTCTCAGAGGAAGTATGTCCTTGATCTGTTGGCAGAAACAGGAATGCTTGGATGTCGTCCTTGCGGTTCACCCATTGACAGAAATCACCGGATATGTGCTCAGTCAGGTGACCCAGTTGATAGAGAGAGATACCAAAGACTAGTTGGTCGGTTGATATACCTGTGCCACACAAGACCTGATATTTCCTATGCAGTGAGTGTGGTGAGTAGGTATATGCATGATCCTAGAACTGGACACATGGAGGTGGTTTATCAGATACTGAGGTATTTGAAGGGGACTCCTGGAAAGGGCCTTTGGTTTAAGGCAAACCAACACTTGAATGTGAAAGGCTATTGTGATGCTGATTGGGCAAGCAGTAAGGATGACCGCAGATCCACTTCTGGGTATTGTGTATTTGTGGGAGGTAATCTTGTTTCATGGCGAAGCAAGAAACAAGCTGTGGTGTCTCGATCCACGGCAGAGGCAAAGTATAGAGCTATGGTACTGGCTCTATGTGAGATGATGTGGGTGAAAGGTCTTCTGAAAGAGCTCCGGGTGTTAAAGAATGAGACTATGAGGCTACACTGTGATAATGTAGCTGCCATTAACATTGCAAACAATCCGGTTCAGTTTGACCGAATGAAGCATATGGAGATCGACAGATTCTTCATCAAAGAGAAGATGGATAGTGGGGCACTGAAGCTTGAGTATGTCAAGTCGCGCAATCAAATAGCTGATTCTCTCACTAAAGGTTTAGGTCCTAAAGATAATGAGTCGGCATGTAACAAGATGGGCATGTTGAATATATTTAGCCCATTTTAAGGGGGAGTGTTGGTGTAAATATTGTAATTGTAAAGGACCTATCTACATATATGTATAGAATAAGGGACGAGGTGTGGGGGTGCTGGAGGTCAACCCAGCTAGAAATTTCCCCATTCCAAGACAACATAGGTCCAGTCCAATCTTTGGATTGGGCTGGTGCAGATCAACCTAACAATCTCCCCCTTGATCTCATCTTTATACTTTTAACTTTATACTCTGAAAAACTCTTTTCAAAGTACTCGTTCCATCACAGATTAATGTGTAGAGCATGCCTCATCGTCACGGTCAATCGCCGATAGAATCAACAGCTACAACACACTCCTCCGTTTTGAAACCAATTCTGTTTCTTTTGGGCCTTTATTTGTCCGGAAGTCATAGGCTATACCGTAAACCCATGTCGACTGTGTGTTCTCCGAACACACTGGGCGGTAAGCCTTTAATAAACGGATCCGCATAACACTTGTCTTTTACTTTTATGCTCTAAGCATTTCAACATAATTCTGGACTTTCTCCTTTACAACACAAAACTCTGTGTCAATGTGTTTGGCACCACACTTGACTCGTTGTCATAGGAGTAAAATACTTAAATGGTTATTGCTGTTGTCAACCATTATCACCATTATCAATTCTGGGTACAGGTTTTCTCAATCATTTTGCCTGTCCCTCAGCCTCAAATCATGCTATATCATGTCTTTGCATCACATTGATGACAATTGTTTCATTCTTTGGAGCTTTTCCACACAAAAACTTCAAGTGTGAAACTTAGCGACAATTGTGGATTTCGCTACACATTTCACCAGTTCTATCTTTGTACTCACAACCCTTTGAGAGCACTTTCTATCTTTGTACTCACAACCTTTTGAGAGCACTTGTTTCTTTTAGCATCAGGCCGATATCTGTAACTCCATTCCAGTGATCTATATCTGGACTGGATATTGCCAAAAACAACCCGAATAAATGAACTGTGTCAGGGTAATATCATACTTTTTCTTCTATCAAGCTTCTAACAGCAGAAGCATATGGTACCATATCCATTTGTTCCATTTCATATCGATTCTTTGAACACTAAAGTTCTCATAAACTATTACCCTTGACTATAAGAACAGGCGTAGGTTCTCTCGCATACATACTTTAGAGACCTTTCTCTTAGTATGACTATGCGTCATTCCTAATACCCCTTTCTTATTTCTCGGTGAATCTATATCTTTATAATGATAGACTTCAACCGAGAATATCTCTTTAACCTTGAGCTCTTTAATCTTGAGGACAAGAACTTCTTCTTTTCTTGCAGTAGACCAACATCACCACTAACAAGTAGGATGTCATCCACATGTACAGGATTAGGAAAACTATTTCCCATTCTATAACCTTTACACAAGCACAATTGTCCTCTCTTTAACCCAAAAAATAATATATGATTCTTTAATCTTTAAAAGCTACTATCTAGAGTCTTGCTCTAGTCCATAAAGATTTCTTCAGACAGCATCTCTTATGTTCTTTTACTTTCCCAACAAAACCTTAAGGTTGTGCCATGTAATAATCTTCATAGAAATCCCCTTTGAGAATGCTGTCTTTTCTTTCATCTGATGTAACTCAGATCATGATGTGCCACTAATGTCATTATAATCCTGAAGGAATTCTCACACGAGACTTGAGAAAATGTCTCATTGCAATGTGTATCCCTTCTCTTTGCGTAAAGCCTTTTACTATATATTCCATTTGCCGCAAGCGGCTCTTTACGAATGTCTATGTTTCCTTTGGAGTCACATCTAATATTGTAGACCCATGACGGCCTACTGTTTTGGCTCTATTGAGGATCTGTACTCCCTTTTTGGAGTCACATTCAAAAAATGTAGACCCATAACGGCCTACTGTTTTGACTCCATTAGGAATTTCTTCTAAATCCCAAACATCATTAGGATTAATCAATTTCATTCCATCTTACATAGCTTCTTGCCATTTAGACAAGTGAACGCCTGTAATGAGGTGGGATCACCCTCTATGGTAATCAGAAAAACTGATTTTCTTGTTCTTTGAGACCTTTCAGGGTCCTCAGCTATTGGCACTTCTTTAATATGGGGCTGTTGTTTGTTCTTTTATTGCTCAGAGGCAACTGATTCTATGGTCTCTTGTATAACAAGATCCTTCTTCGCATTCTTCAATAATTGAAGTAGTCACAGAGTCCTACTTTTCTTTTATTGCCAAAGGCAATTGATTCTATGATCCCTTTAACAAACAACAGGTGTTGTATAGATCATGCAACATGCACCCCCAGATTACTTCATCTTCTCCGAAGATGACATATCTTTAAACTTTCTTATTTGGGTTCATTCTGTTAAAACTTTTCTCATATGATGCTTTAAGCACCATCTTTGACTTTGAAACTCGTCCAGTATGAATATCGGCTTACTATATTATCGTACTATCGGAGCTCCAAAAGATCCAGGAATATAGCTATCTCTTTACTTTGAAGGGTATCGTCATTATGACCGTCGTACTCCCCCGACGATCACATTCATTTATAGATCACTTTAGATGCATGATATGCATCACATTATCTGGAGTATAGGGGAATATCTTTCTTCTTAATTATCTACCATTTCTCCCCCTCGAAATGTGGCGTGATCTGTTCTGCCACAATTTGGAAAACCATTCAGAACTCTTGTGAATGAGGAAACTTGGATAATCTACTTCATTGATCTGGTTACTTCATGCGAAATGAAATAATTTCTGAACTCATATGGGAGTACTTTTCCTCGTTCCATTTTAAAACTCAATAGAGTCTTTATCATTAGTACTTTTGCAAGTCACACTTGCATATCATTCTTATCTTTAGGTTCGTCTGTAACATTTTATTCTCTTTAGACTCATTGAGTGCTTAATAACTATGACACATAAAGTGCACGATCGATTCTAGGATAGCATAAGAACTACTCCATATCTTTCTCCCAGAGAGGAATACATCAACAGCACATGAGTCATCACATCTTTCTCCTGCCATGCAGGACAATTTCTTTGCCAAAATTTATCCCGCCATGCGGGCATTTTCCCGGACTTTCCCCGCCGTGCAGGCATTATCGTAAACTTTTCCCGCCATGCGGGTATGCCAGTATTGGCTCGTATTCAATCATCAAATTTAGAAATTAATCCGAATACTCTTTAATACACATGCATAATCCGACGTTGGTCAAATTAAACACGCATATCATTTATTGCACTCTCATATCATAATGACTGAAAACGAGAATCAATTCTTTTTCATGGAGAGTACATGAAAGACATTCAAGCAAGACTCTCTATTATCTATCTCTTTTGTTGGATTAATATCCGAGAGTTCTTTTCTTTTGAAGCCATTCTTTTAGAGAGAACATATTCCCTCATTCTTCCGGGTCATAAGTACCGGGCTCTTTTCTTTACCGCTTCCAAGAATGAAAGCGTGAGGATCTATTGTCTGAGAAAATATTTAATACTAATAAACAATAAAACTGTAAACTTCATGTTCTATTCTATATCACCTTTGGGCGGAAAATAGAATAAAACACATTCTTTTACATTAATTCCACATCACCTTTGGCCAGAAATGGAAATAATGTATAAAACACTCAATTATATGTTAAAACATTGATCCTCAAATTAAATTCAAAAACCCATTCTTTTACATTATTTCCACATCACCTTTGGGCAGAAATGAAAATAACGTATAAAACTCGATTATATTCTCTTGTCGGTTCGAATTTAATAAGAAGATAATCATCATCAATGCAGGGGAAGCAAGAAAAACACATATCTCTAATTCAAGAGCATTTCTTGATCTTTATCCATTCTCTGAGAAATTGATCACTTTGATGCAAAATTAATCTGAGATTTAATCTTTTAATCGTGAAAATCATGAAATTATGATATTGTCATCATCAACTTTGGTCAGAAAATAACAATATCATAATTAACTGTGAACAAATATCTTTATAGTCCTCCAATTAATTAGAGGAAAATCTCTTATTCTGCAGCAGAAACTTTACAATATTCTATTCAGAAGCAATACTTTCACTTTTCTACTCTTTTCTTTGCAGCGGAAAACATGAATATGAAAATAATGCTATTTATAAGCATTTCTGTACTTTTCTATTCTTCAAATAGAGATCATAATCTATCAAAATATGCTTCTGAAAAATATTAAGAACAAAAAACTGGGACTTACTGTGCTAAATGCGGCCCAAATTCGGTCCAGTTGCCAGCGTTCGTGGCTTGCTCGGCCCAGCGGTCTGCGGGGCGTCGCGCTGGCGCGTCTGGGGCGCGGTCCGGCCCAGCGCTTCGGTCCGGCAGCCGCCGGGCTGGCCGCCGAAACGGCCCAACCGCGGCGCGCGCCACTTCCCCCGCCTGGGCCTCCGACCGGCCCGATGGCCACCGGCCGATCTCGGCCATCGATCTCCATCAGACGGTCGACCGGCGATTGCGCTGGAACAAAACCCAGCCGCCGCCTAGCCTCCCCTAAACCCTAATCTTTTCTCCTCCCCCGAACTCAACGCCTCACGCGGCGGCGGCCGGTGACCAGCGACAGCTCGGAGTATGGCGCCGCCGCCGCGTATCACACGCCGGCGGCACCTCCTTTCTTCCTCCTCCCTTCCCCTTTTGCCTGATCGCCGGCCCGAGGCGAGCGACAGAGACGGCGGCCTGCCATGGCCGCTGGAGGAGGGTAGCGCCGCCACTACGGGTCGCCTCGCCGGCGAGCGCGTCCCCCTTCAAGGGAGAGCGCGCCGCCGTCGAGCGGTCTTGCAACGGCGGCTCGGGCACCCGTACGCGCGGCATGGAGCCCCGGCAAGCCGGTGAGTCAAAGCACCGGCACGACGGTGCTTGTCCTTTCCGCGTGACGTCCTTACGATGGCCGGCGGTGGTGACTAGCGGTGGAAAAAACCCACGTAGGTCCCTCGAGTTCCGCCTGTCTCTTTCTTTTCTAGGGTTAGGGTTAGCTCTTTTCTTTTCTTTCTCAATTGAGATCGAATCTTTTTTTTTCTTTTCCTCGCACAACGCCGCATGCAGTGGCGGCGGGTGGCGAAACAGCGGCGACGCCGGGTCGGCAGCGCCGCCCGAGGTCCCTAACTGAGATCGAAAACTTTCTGTACTCTTTTGATTCGATTCGAAATCGATTCTTTCTTTGTTCCTTTTAAATCCCCAAACACCGATCTACTCACTAGATCCAGCTCTTGATACCATTGTTAGAAGACTTGGATCACTAGGAGTAGATCGTACCTTGACCTTCCTGGAGCTGTCGCCAACCATGGACGGCGGCGATGATGTCGGTGTAGACCTCGGTGGTCGCCGGTCACGGCGGTGACCTGGTGGCTGTGCAGAGGCGACAGTGAAGCCGCTGGTGGGGCATCTCGCCGGCAGCAGCCCTCCCTCTCAGATCGGATTAGGGTTAGGAGGTGGGGTGAGTTTCTGTTGTGGCGACAAACCTCGTCTTGCGTGTCTGGCCCCCACCTCCTCTTTATAGGGCTGCGCAACGGGACCCACCAGCCTCATCTTGGGCTGGGCTCCCCCGATCAGGGAGTAAGATAGGTCCAGTCCAATCTTTGGATAGGGCTGGTGGAGATCAACCTAACACGAACGACACGCATGGTCTGGTCTCCAGCCAGCACGTGTGATGAACTTTTCTCCGAGCCGCGCGAGACTCCAACGGGACTTCCGCCGACGCGACTCCTCATAGGCCTCTCCACGACGAGGGCGTCGGGCCAACTGGAGGATTCCTCACCGGCCGCTGCCGTGGCACCCACGCACGCATTCACCGCAGCAGCGGGAACCTGGGTGGCCAAAGCAGAGGTCTCCGGGCGTCGCATCACTCGTGTCCACCCCCTAGTGCGTCAATTGCATGACAGGGAAATGGGAGGGGTACAGCTTCGGCAAGCGAACGCCTGACCTGACGGTGCAATTGACAAGCTATTAAGTAATTACAGGGGTTCATGGAGTGTCACATTTTGATCAACAACCTGAACATAAGCAGGGGCAGACGACAATGAACAACAGAGAGTAAGAAAACAAAAACAAAACAAAAAAAAATCCTTCAGTAGTAGCAACAAACACAAGCTCGTTTTGGCATACAGGTTCTGTGAATTACAAACAGCAGGTGTACTTCTTCACAGTACAAATTCAACAAACCACGTACAAGGACCCGAGACAACACCATTCCATACAACACAACACGGAGGCAAGAGGTCCAAATAGTACACTTTTTTTTTCAGGTAGTATGCACATAAGAAAAGCTATACTCCTACACAGCTTAGAACGAAGCCATCTCTCATAGGTCCAAGCAGAGGGCAAACCATATGCAGCTGTGACAAGGCCCTCATGCATCAATGACATTGTAGCTCCAATCTTAAGATGCATACAGTGAAGTGCAGCCTGCCCAATGCCAGATCGATGCATATGTAAAAGAGCTCTAGTCACTTCCATCCTCACGAGACAGTACCTTTTATATGAAGCAAACATATACAGATCATCAGTGCTTTGTTAAAGGAACGAAGAAAGGTCATGAATAGAAAGAAAGCAGGCTAGATTAGATATCAAACCTCAGCATCTTCATTTCAGTCTAACTGGGCAGCTCTGTACCATCTTCACATCCAATTGTAGACATCCAGGTCTTCCCCATATAGTTCTCTGCATTGCTGTTGAAGCCCAGGCATCCATAATGAGGAGACCTCAAGAACACTACTGTGCAGTCCCAGCCGCTGCAAGTTGCCCAACTCCTCAACACACCATATGTTTGGACATGCCTCCACACGCAGCTCTTGCACATGGGGAACATCCGAGACCCTTTGTAGGTCTTTACAATATGAGATTAAAAGCAATTCTGAGAGGAACGGGAGGTCCTCCACCACCTTAAGGCTGTCCATATCTCTTAACTGGAGCTCCTTCAAGCTGGTGGCCTCCTGTCCAAGCTGTGGTGGGAGGGCTCTCAGCTTGGGGCAGCAGAAAAGTTCCAATTTCTTCAAACTAGGCAGCAGCCGCATCCTTGGAGGTGATGCTTCCCGTTTTTGCTTCATAGCAGATCCATCGTTTCTCCCGTCCTTACCTTCTATTGTTGCTTCCTCTTGTTCTTCAACAACAAAGGTCCATTCCTCCCAGTTGGGCATATTCTCGATGACCAACATTTCAAGTTTGGGGAAAGCTACTGCCCCAGTAGTTCCAGGAGTACCCACTCTGCAGCCAATAAGTTCGGGTCCAATCGTGGTAACTGCAGCTGCTCCTTCGATTCTCAAAAATTTCAAGTTGGGAAGCTGCCTGATTGGAGGAAGATGCACACATGATTTGCATTTTCTGAGTTCCAAGATCTTCAACGAAGGAAAATTGGTGCTAGTACCTAGCCAGGTAGGGAAACTCTGACCAAAGAAATCTTTAAACCGCAGAGTCTCCAGATTGTGTGGAGGGATCAGCATCTCAAAAATTTTCTCAATATGGACAACATCTTGTTCAGAATATGGTCCATCCGTATGTACTGTGCAATCCAGAAATAATTCTTTGAGATGTTTTTTGTCCATCAGTAGTGACTCTGTACTACCACAAGCAGCTCTTTCCAGTTTAATCAAACGAAGCTTCCTCAGCTGCAAAAGAGTACCCAGCTCTTCCAGGTTCCATCCATCTTGCATCTTAGCATTGTTATCATTTTCACCGCCAACCGGATATCCTCCTAAATCATTAAGGAACTTTAACCTGCCTATACCTTTTGGAACCTGATTTATGGGTGTTCTAGCAAGGTCAAGGCGTCTTAAGTTGCATAATCGAGTGATTCCTGAAGGAAGACTATGCAAAGCATCACAAGAGCTCAAATTCAATATCTGAAGGTTCATAAGAGAACCGATGGATTCAGGTAGACAAGATATATCAGTTCGATCAAGATCAAGTGACCGTAGGTGGATCAAACCTCCAATACAATCTGGAACACTCTGTATAGCTGAACCATTTAGATTCAAAATCCGTAACTTAGGGAGTCTTTTCAAAATTGTATTTTCAACTCTTAGTGCCTTATGATTAATAATCAAAGTTCTTACTCCAAAATCCTCCTTCTGCATATTAGGAGAAAATAAGAACTCCTTGCCTGTAACAATAGAAACGCGTCGTAGTTTGGACAAAGATTTAGATTCCAATGCATGTGATTCTCCACAATAAAAATCATCCCCTGATAAATGTTGAGCGAGTTGACGTAAAAGGTCATGCATTTTGCACCTACGATAATCAACAGAAGTAGGATCTGGTTGAAGAAAATTACGACACATCAATTCATAATAATATTCTTCAGCTGTATCCTCCAGAAGTCGGTTCTCTTGCTCTTGTATGAAACCTTCAGCAACCCAATACCTGACAAGGTCATCACGATGCATAAATCCATCTTCGGGGTATAAGGCACAATACAAAAAACATTGCTTCAAATATTGTGGCAGCTCATCATAACTCAAATACAAAGCTCCTCTTAGCTCATTTGGAAGATTGCTCATGGACCAAGCATTTTTATTTATGACTTTTCTCCATTCGTTCTCAGTTTTCTCTTTAGTTGCTAGAAGACTAGCAATAACCTTGATTGCTAGAGGAAGGCAACCACACATACGAACGAGCTCTATCCCTATAACCTTTAGGTTGTGTACTTCAATCTCTTTATTAATGTTCATACTCTTCCAAAGCAGATCCCATCCTACTTCTTCTGACATCAATTCAACTCGATGCATAGCTTCCACACCAATCGCTCGTGCAACTATATCATTCCGAGTTGTGACCAGAATAATTCCTGTATCTGCAGTGGCTAAAGGAGTTCTCAGTAGATTAGTCCACACCTCATGCTGCCAAACATCATCCAACACAATAAAGAAACTTTCATTTTCAATAGATGTTGCAAGGGTTCTGCTGAGTTCTCCAATAGTTTCATCTTGCCCATAGTGCACTCCAATGTTTCGAAGAACTTCTTTCAGAAGTGCAACTTCAGAATACTGTTGAGAAATGCATATCCATGCTTTTTTGGTGAAGTTTTTTTTCAAGTTGTGGTCATTATATATTTTTTGTGCCAGAGTCGTTTTTCCAACACCTCCAGTTCCAACAATACCAATCTTGTATGCCTTCTTTTCCTTATGTGCAAGAATCAACTCCACTAGTCTTGTGCATGAAACTGCAGTTTCCTTTCCCACAAGGTTAGGCTCCACAAGTGGACAAGTCATATGCCACACCTGTGAAGCATTCACTTTAGGCTGCATAATCTGAAGCTTAAATTGTTTACTTAGCTTTGAAATCTTGCCAAGTTCAGCATTGAAATTCCTGATCCGAACTGCAATCTCATGACGTCTTCGAATATAAGGAAGGCAAGAGAAAAATGAAATTCTTGAACAAGCTGCAGAGCTTCTTGGCAATAACGGACCATCTGCTAGCAGCTTCCTTCCTTCTAATCTGGCCAAGTCAATGATATCATCAGCTTCATACATGGCATCTTTCAGCTCACCAAGCCAGTTGGTAACTGCAGAATCTTCTGTCCTCTTTTGCTCAGCATCACTAAGAAAGCATTGTATTTGTTTAATTGTTCGTTGTAGTTCTTTGAGATCTTCCTTTGCCCCCAGAATCAAAATGGCCTCCTCTGTAATGACATCTTGCAACTTTTTGGCACAAGATTCAACCAGAGAATTAAGTATGGTTGCCATCAATCAAACTTAATGAGGAAGATCCACCAAAACGAAAAGACTATATTGGAGAGTAGAAACTGATCAAGCTGCGGCCTGGCAATGAATACAAAACATGCATTAAGAAAAAAAAATCAAAATTTTGACAGCTTCACTAAATTTTGCCATGGTAACAGAGATTCACATATATACTGCTACTTTCAGAATCCTGGTTCTAAGTGATGGTTTTACATACTGGACATATACGTAAGTCCAATGATGGGTCTTTTGTGGAATATACCCTTAACACTTAGTAAAATTAAAAGTACTAGAGATATGAATTAATAAATAAAAAGTGCTCATCTGCATAAAACATGATGCTTAACAAATTCAAGAGTACGGCGAGTTATTGAAGGACCAATTGGTGGGTGCTTTCTTTCTTTACTTTAACGTAATGTGGCTTATTGTTGTTTAACTCTGTGAGCTTGGTCTAGGAAGATTGCTTAGTCAGGGCTAGCTTTCGTTTCTCTTCTGTTTTTTTTTTTTTTGGTCAAGTTTCCTTGTGAGTTTATTTATAAAAGGACACCGTTTGAGTATGTAACCACCCCTCTTGCTTCGGTCCTAGCTTGAGGGGCTTTGTATGGACCGCTCTCTTTTCCCTATATAACAAAGATACGCAGCTCTCCTGCGTGTTCGAGAAAAAAAAAACTCAACTGAAAGGTTACTGGCCCGCATGTTACTTGTCAGCCCCAAGCAAAAATCAAGAGTAATATTGCACTTAATTATAGTTCCTATACGTAAAATCCATTTGCAATATTTTATGGTTCACCTTTTACGTTAACTGTAATTAATCTCTAACATATTGGGTTAGAGGTTCTGATCTCCGATATCATATTTCACTGTAGCAACATCATGGAAGCAAAGGAAGCAAATAAAACAAGGATGCAATATCTAAAGTGCAGCTAGATGTCTCACCTTATAAATGAAATCTTCCAACAAGGAAAAATGATTGATAATAAGAATCTGCAGTAATCATTCTTCCAACAAGGAAAATTAATTGACAATAAGAGTACAAAAAAGCAGCAGCTTGCCGAAGCTAATTGTAAGAAGATCGACCCTTGGTACGTTAAGGTATACGTAGAGTGAGACTAACGAGATGAAAAGCCACTACTTGGAGAAACCAATGTATTGAATGGATACCAGATCACAATTAGTCAATCACCAAGAGAAAACCAACAGAGCACGCTGCAATACCTGCAAAAGGATGGGACAAAATAACAAAGCAACAATGTAAATTTGTTAAAGGAGCACCGATTCAATCGATGTGTATTGTTATAGTAGTGTAGAAGATAAACAAAGTTACCACTAATCAGAGATATTAGCACTAGACAAGGCACTTATAGGTCTTCACATGGAGATGAGAATGTGCCAACGCAGATATCTTACTCCTAACAGGATCCATTCCATTAGGCATGTGTTGTGAACAGGATCATTTCAAAGAGCTGTCCAACAGAGATTAGACAAAGTGTTGTGCCATCAGCACATGCAAATTGGGCATAACTTATGAGTGGAACGAGGGGAAAGATCCCTCTATTGACGAACTGAAAGATTTAAGCTTACCAAACTGAACTGATGCAGAAGCAGAGGTGCCACCGCAGATGGAATCTCAAAGAGCAGATCCTTCTATTCGCCCTATCAGCTTCATCACTTCAGAAGCAAGAAAATAGAGTCTTGTGGCTATACATACAGATTAGCCTACAGGTTCTGACCAGTATGTTCTCAAACGATGGCGCTGGTTCTGAGGAATGATTAATCACCAAGGTTGCAACCAAAACGCAGTGGCCATCGCACTCGTAATGATCACAGTACGTCTGAAGACGAGGTTAGAAGCAAGATTCATCTTTCCGGACATGTCACATGTGTGTGGCAGGGCCACGCTGCCTGACCTACATTTATCCATGATCAGGGCATGCAAGTCAGAAATGAATTAAGAGAGAAAAGAACTCCCTAAATGAAACAGACACCATGAGGCTTACCACAACCAATGAAAGGATACCAGGGTACAGGAGAATGGCTGAAATGAGCTTTTCTCTGATGAAGCTGTCTTATTGCAATGTGTGAATACTGGAAAAATCTTGCATAAAATGTGCCTACTAGGTTACACAGTCTACAAAGGCATGACTCTTTTTGTCAAACACCAAGAGAAAGGAATTAACAGATCATGCTACCACACCTAAAAAAAGTGGCAAAAATGAAAAGACGAACAGCTTGCATATGGGTCCAACTGATATGGTATTGGTTTAAGTGCTCTATACGAACACTGTATGTGTTAACACAAGTCTTGATGTTTCCAATAGGATCTTATAGATGGCTAGTCCAACAGGAACAAACACACTGTGTAGCATCAACAGGATCCAACCTTCCAATATATCTGTACCATCAGCATCTGTAAATCAGAACTTTGTTATGAAAAGGAGGAGCAGTAAATCAAAACTCTTTCGTGATTTCACAGGAAGCTATGCAAGGAGTTTTCCACAGCCAACGACATACAATGAGCAGAGAGATCAGAGCTAAACGATGCAATAGCAGAGTAGTTGGAAACTGGAGAGCACTTGCAGCCCAAGCCTCCTCTTCTCTGACGAAGCTTTCACTTACTGCAGCATGTGAATACTTGAGAACCTTGTGTATTAGATGTGGATTAGCTTACATAGTCTATGAAGGCTTGATGTCTTTTCACCGTATGATGGTGCCGACTCAGATTTAATAAATTATTGTTAACAAGCTGCGACCAACTGGCTGCTTATTGGCCCGAATTTGTCATTCACTGGTAGAAGCATTATCCTAGTGTGGCTAAACACTAGTTGGCATTGTGATCAGTTTACCTGGAGATTCCCACAGCACATGTGAACAACTAGCTGCACCTAGCAGCTAGCATGTGCTTGGTTGAGTTTCGTTTCCGATAATGCTTCACATTGCTACAGTTACAACAACAACGAAGCCTTTTGTCCCAAGCAAGTTGGGGTAGGCTAGAGATGAAACCCACAAGAGACAAGAACAAGAGAAACACAAAAGACAAAAAGACACAGGACAAAAGGTAGAGTTAGTGGTAAAAAAAGGATCACGGTTCAGGCAAGTGGAGTTGTGAGAATAGTCCAACATGGATTGTTTAGGTGGGTCAGGGTCAACATGCCACTCAATGGAAGAAAGGGGAAACAAACCAAATTGTGATGTGTGTTTGCTTAACATTTTAAAATCCGGACAAAATATGGTCTGATCAGTAATGATATACAAGGGATCCAGTTGTACCTCGAGTTCAAGATAGATGTGGGATTTAAGGGCCTGTTTGCTTCAAACCCTCCCAGGCAGCCAGCTCGCCAAGCAGCGCCCCCAGGCGTTGGATTTTGACTGCCTGGGGCTGGATTTAGTTGCCTGAGCCAGGCAGCGTTACCCAAGCAAGAAGCAAACACGCCCTAAGTTGGCGGTGTCATAGTATGTGAAACCAGCATGCTTGTGCTAGGTTTCATTTCCACGAATGCCCACATGTCTTGCCAGCTGTTCAGACCTTCTCTTTTTTACGCTTTTACATTATACTATAAGAAAGAGAGCAGTTTTCCATCTTTTTTTAGGAGAGCACAAAGAGAAACAGAAGCCAGGAATTTTGAAGTTCACATTGACAGCTTCATTTTGAAGCTTGACTACTTATAAACAATATTGAACACCAATTATGTAATCATTAGGTATAATTTTTTTTTTTTGAGCGTACATTAGGTATAAATTCAAGGGGCATGGTAAAAGGAGGAGTACGTACACTGGTCCACACATTTGGCTCCACAGCGCATTGTTTCAAACCATGCTCCATGCACATTTTCAGACCCAAATCTGAAATTATTGCCAGGCAACCATGTCTCCACTCTCCAGAGAAGCTCATCTAGTTTATTTTTCCTACCTCATCAGAAGAAAAGAATTTCAGATCGCGACTGACTTTCCCTTACATCCAACATCCAAGATTCCGTCCTTTTGTTATTTTGCAAGTTGCAAATAACTAAAGGAGTAGGTCAACGATAACGAAAACAATTAGCCGGCCATAAACAACTTGCAGTTCTATCTGCTGCCAACAAGCACAGGGAACTGAGTTGCGCAACCACAATATTAGATAAACCTTGACACCGAGAAACTTACGAAGAGGAGATTCACATCAAGATCTAGGCTTACTTTGCGGTTGAGCTACACACACTTCAAGTAAAATCAACCCAAGCACGGTGGAATCCGATGCGAGCTACAAGCAACGAAATAAAATTCAGCGCCAGATCGGGTCGTCACAACATGGCTACAGCAAGGAATCCGAGACGCGTTGGTGTTGACGTTATCAAACACTGCCCAGCTGCCATTATTACTAATATATATAAAAAAAAAGGAAACTGAATGGTACAGGCCAAATTAACCAACGACTTACCTTCCCTTGTCCTCTCCATCCGCTCTGCGCGGCGAAGGGTTGCTCGCCCAGATCACACACCAGAACCACCTTTTGTTCCTCCGGTGCCCCGGTGGTCTCCTTCCGCCGCGCGCTGCCTCCCGGCGGCAGGTGGGGCGCCCAGCGACGGCGAAGAGGCGGCCATGGAAATGGTGGGACGGAGAAGTGACGGCAACTCAGGGCACCTTGCACGGTCAGATGGGCCTTCAGGCCACCGCTGTTCGTAAGATGGGCTACGGCCAGCGATCTCTGGAATACAACAGGCCTCGTGGGCTTCCTGGGCTGAATCACAGAACTTGAATGAAAATAGTAACGGACAACTTAGAGAAAAAAGATGAGAATTTGCCTTGGTTTTGACTCTGTTCTCGAGTCAGGATTGCCAAGATGCAGAGCTACTACCTCTCCAACTCCAATACTCTAGAATTTGCATAATTGCTTTTGTCCCGTTTCCCTTTGTGTTCCTGCTGGTTGTAATGCCTCGTTACCCCTCTAGTATCACTCGAGAGAGGTCTCCCCGACCGCGACACTGAGGAAGCCCCCATCGTTGTCGACGTCGTCGCAGAGCAGACCTCTGCTCTGCATGGTTAAACGTGTCGTGCTAGTGACGTGTTGTAGGTGGGAGAATGAACTGTCAACTGGTCTAGATGTCTCCGAGGTCTTTGCAACGTACGTGGCGTGTGGCTCACCATTTATCCGGATGATGGCACCGAGTAGTGTCTCTCAGAGAGAGTGTCCGATCGGACACGGGCGGTTCGCATTTCTCAGGATAGCCATCGGTCTCCTATCGTTTGTTTCTCTGGCTCACGAGGAGGATTGCACGCGCCCCCGGCGCAGTGGCAGACCTCGACGGTTACCGCGTTGTTTGAGTTCCTGTTCGCGCCGCTGCTTCGTCCGTGAGACGCTCACATATCGGCGGCGCGCTCACCGCCTTGAGCAGCAGATCGAGCCATGTCAACGAACGGGTTCCAAAAGAACATACGACATCAATAGCTGCCACATCGATGCCGTTAGGGACACCTCGCTTACGCCGCGTATTGAAACCGTCGAGCAGGGTCCATGTACTGCTGCCAACGAGATTGAAGAGAGGCCTCCAGTCCAAGGCCGCGCGACGTCGAGGGCGTCACCCGCCCTGCCATGTGAAGGATCGCGTTCACCGGAGCTGGCTGGGACATTGACGCCGTCGGGGACGCCCATAAGAGGCATGTTGCGCGTCCGGAACGCGTTCCTCATCTGGACGGTCTACGGAGCAGCGTGAGCTTGGGGACGCTATTAGGCTGGCTTTCGTCGGCCAGACGGCGGCGCGCGACAGAACGCGTTGCTATCTTGTGTCGTGCAGACGCGCGAGACGACGGCGGCGCAGATCGAGTCCATGGCCTGCGTCCGCGCGCATGCATGGGTGCTCCGTCAGAGCTCATGTCCATCTCAATGTTGACGACGACGACGACGCCGCCGCCTAGTCTGCTTCCGGTTGACGAACATGTTGATCGGACCCGAGCGAGTGGCACCATGCTCGACGGGGAGCTCTGCACGGTGACGTCGTCATCAGCGGGCAATGCATATTCCAAAGCCATTGGCTGCTACGGCGGCGTAATCGAGGTTGCCATGGATGTCGGTACGGAGACGAGCAGCTACAGGAACGCAGCGGCGCTCCGGCGAGGCCGGAGGCGAAGCAGGGGAGGCGCTAACGTCACGGGAGCCCTGCCCAGGTCGGGGGCGGTCGCAATTTCAAATAGCGACCACTCCCGGGTAGCTGACGGACGTTGGATTGAGCACGTGCGCGGTGCGGCCCAAATCCAGCTTAATACAAACTTGACTTGGTCGTTTTCTCCCGCGTGAGCCGGGTGACAGACGGGTGTCCAAGGCCCAGGTCGGACTGGAAATTTATCAATCAAACTGAAAATTTAAACGACTGACAGCACGAGCGACCATGGCGCGGCAGCAGCGGAGCTCAACGGCGGCCGCGCTGCTCGAGTATGGCGGCGGTAGCAACTCCGTCGTTGTTCCCATCAGGAGCAGCTCCAGACGCGCGACGGAACAGGTCGTTGTGCGCCACCACGGCCTCGAGGCCCTCGAGCAGGGCCCTGTCCGCTGGCGCGATGCCTCCAGAGAGGACAGGCAACCACGGCCGCGGCCGCGTCGTCCAGAGTTTCTACAACACTCATCCAAACGTCGCTTCAGCCATCTCGTTTCGTAAGTTGTTTCCTCGTCGACATTGGCGACAAAGCGATTGAGAGTGTGAGAGCAAAGGGTACTCTGACCCGACCGTTAGAGAGCGCACGCCCCTGGCGACTGCGGGGGCGACCACGCCGCCGCCGGGCTCGCCCCCGGCGGCCGGCCTCCTCCAGCCCTCCTCCACTAGCAAGAGCTCAGATCCACCACCCTCTCATCCACCTCCAACCCAGACCACCACCAAATCGACATTCCTCACAAAGCAAAAGCAGATCGAAGGTCCTCCGCCGGCCCAATCCGGTGGGCAGAGTCGGCAGACCTCCGGCGGAAGGAAACTGAAGAGGTTGTGGAGGCGCCAAAATCAGTTGGGCAGTCCGTCTGCAAGGCTCACTCTGGGGAGCGGAGTGGTCCGGCCCCGAGTCACCATGCCTTGCCCAGAAGAGAAGACGTGTGCCCGGCGCCGCACTGTCGACCTGGCCGTCCAGGTCCGGGAGGCGGATTCGTTGCTTGCGGCCATTCCACGGCAGGGCATGCCCAGGGCCAGCTCTGGTCCAGGGCAATGAGGGCGACGGCCTAGGGCCCAGCCCAAGAAGGGGCCCCAAAATTCTGTTGTATGTATATAGCATGTTGTGGAATTTGGCCCACTGTGACGTGCAGCCTGCTCAGACATAAGCAGCTGAGCCCAAGCAATGTGCACAATATGCCCAGCCCAAGTCAGCGTTTCTGTTTTCGCACACCGTTCGGATTACCCTGCTGCTGCGTGCCGCTCGGCCGTTTGGCCGAAGGAAGACACAGTCCTCCTTCCGGTTTCACCAAATTTTAAATTTAATATTTTATCTAGTCTCCCGTTACTCTTAGTTGATTACTCTTGCCGAAAATTGTCATTTCCTCGTTGGGATGTTGTGTTCGTTAAGGCACGTATTCCCAAAATTAACCTCCCTGTTCACTCAAGATTGCCCACCATAAATCAAGGGTTATAAGGTAAATTCTGTGCAACCTGATTGATATATTAGTTACTTTGCAAATGGTGCTTCAGCTTTCAAAAAAAAAAATGCAAGTGGTGCTTTACTTCTCATACGAGATATCTTAGTAGTTGGTTTATGTTTCATGCTTATTTATTTTTCCAGTACATATAATTCATGAGCGAATATACGTAGCAAAAAAAAATATGAGTGAAGTATATAAAACACTTTAAGGGCCTCTGCGTCAAGTTCGCCCCAGGGCCCTACAAGGAGGTGCTCCTGCGCCCGAGTTGCCCCGGCACCAGGGAGGATGGCGTCGGCCGCCGACCACTGAAGACAGCGTCGCTACTGAGGTACGCCAACGGGACGACTCCTCCTGTTTTGAGGGCTGGCAACTTACAAAGACAAAGTGCAATCGATCTCGCACAGCGCCTCAACCGGATGGCTTGTCCTGGCAGCAAGAAGAGCGACTCTCACTCTTCTTTAGGAAGATGCAGGGGATGTGTTTTAACTGCCTTGCTCGCGATCACAAGGTCGCATTCTGTCGTGACCCAACAAAGTGTTGGCGTTGTCGTCGATTTGGTCACATCTCCACAATGTGCCCATCTCGCCGCTTTGAACAAAACCAGCGGCGCCAGGAGGCTCATTGCTCGAGGGGTGATCCGTCCCACAAGTCAGTAGATGGCGACTTCTTTGTTGATGATATCCTGATATTCCTCGAGCGTGACCCGCCGCTAGCAGCCTGCCAGAAATTGCTGGACCCAATGGTGTTTGAGGCCCGCCTCATGAACCAGATACATGAAGCCAGGGATGTTTCCAACATGCGATTGCAGATTGTGACGCCCTCGCCTGTTGTTAACCTTCCCATTGAAAATTGGATGAGGCAGAGCCAGCTCAGGGAGACTCCATTGATGATCAGAAGCAAAGCAGACTAACAGATTGGGCATAAGTTGATCAAAGCCCTGAGCAATCTCAATCAGAAAGTGGTTACGCATCAATCATCCCCCATTCTGCCAAATGCCTCAGACGAGAAGAAAGCTTCTGTTGTGAGCCAAGAGGCAGCCAGTGTTGTGGACAAAAACATGCAATTAAGATCAAACCTCAGAAGCCCGCCCTCAAAGTGGTTCGGGACATGTTGATAAAGAAATAGGTCGTTGTCAAGGAGGACAAGCAGTTGGGTTCCTGGCCCTTATGACGATTTCTCGACACCTACAAGAAGCTTTCGAGGGCTAGTAGCATTGATGCTATCAGATTGGCTGTGCTCATGCAAGGAATCAGAAAGCTTACACAAGCACCTGAGTTGAGAAAGAAGAAAAGGAAAGCAATCAGCCACAAGCATGATTCTGCAATGACAACAAAGTGATGTGGGCTCTCTAGGAGCATTTGACAGTTGTTAAACATTTACCCCTGAGGTATCCAGTGAGTTGCTACACTCAAGTGCTCTATCAAGCAGAACAACCTGATGGCAGGTGTCCTCCCTGGGTGTTGTTTTTCATCAGCTACCATCAACTCAAGTGTTATTTTACTTTGTTCTCTTCTTTTCTCGGGCTGGGTGATGACCTTAGCCTGGGACTGGCTCTAATGCTGGGTTAGTTTATGTACCTTTAGGATGTACCTCTTATTACTTCTATCTTAATGAATGGCAGCGCTCCTGCCCTTTTTTTAAAAAGTTGTTTCCTCGTCGGAGAGAGACCATGCCATGCTGCTCCGGCCGGACGCCGGAGTTGGCGGATCCATGACCGTGGAGCTAGCTGGACGGCGATCGATCATGCTTCTCAAGGGCGCTGGCAGTCGCGCCTTTTGCCGTCTGGTCCAGCCGACGGTGCGCAGGACGCAGCTCGCCCTAGCTTGTCCGTAATCACGAACGGTTGTTCCAGGACGGCGTTCGTCGTGAACGCATCGGCGTCCAAGGCACCCTACTTGCCGCCACTGGGTCAATGCTGAGGATCTGTTTGTGCGTTGCAACTGCGAGCTAATTAATTCAAATCCGGTTGCAAGCTAGCATCAGTAAAGCGAAGCTATGACAACCGAACATGCATTTCTTGTTGCCCCTGCAAATTCAGTTAGCCGTTTAGCACTCAGTTAATATGACGCAACTGGCACCACATGTTCCTCTGCACTTCACGCGCCGCTGGGAAACAGAGGATTTTTTATATATAACAGAGCATGTGCGAACGTATCAAAGAGTTGGCGGATGTTCTGTCTGAGTTGCAGCTGCGCGCATGCCCTTTGGTTTTGCCTTCAGAAACTCAGCACTCGAGAACTAGGACGCAACCACTCTGAATTGCATCACTTGCATCCACTATCTACTATGTTTGCCAAATTATACAACTCAAGGAAGAAACTAGAAGCAAACTTGCATGACTGACAGGGATGAAGATGATGCACATTCATCAATCAAACTGAAAATTTAAACGACTGACAGCTATGAGTTTTCTGTCTGAATTCCCCACCGAATGCACCAGTTTATCAGTCAATAATATTCTCTCCAGGCTGGTTGAAGACCGCACACACACTGAAGGTTCCGATCATCCCATTCCGCAATGACAAAACACCTCTGTGCACGTTGATCTGATACATGGAAAATGTCTTGATAAACATAACGAGCAGACATTTGGGGAGGGGGGATATGGTCCTTAAATAAGCTGCACGACCGACGGGGTAAACAGCATGTGGAACTGGAATGTCACTTTAGACATCATGATACATCCATACAACAAGGGTGGCCTCTCTTCCTTTTTCCGGGCTTGAGACTGGCTATGCAATGGAAAGTGCTAGCTTATATAGTAGCATAGGCCGAGTTACCTACCCTATGATATCAAATGAAGAAGAAAAAAGGATATGTCTGCAGTACAATACATATAAAAAAGCAAACATAATAGTACTTCTTTTCTCTTTCTCTTTCTTTTTTTTTGCTTTTGTCACTAGACATGATAATGTTTGGTGATTAAGTAAAAAATACTCCCACGGTACAAAATCAAACAGTGTGACTGGGATGGTATGAACATGCATGAATGTAGGCTTAGGTCGGACCAAGACTAGTCAGAACCCCACAAATGGACAAGATGGAGAGTTTTGTACCCTCCTAATTTCGTCATATATAGTGTTTATTAAAACCTATCAAATCTAAGAAAGCGGAAAATTATCGCCTCACACGAAAAGAACGTAGTACCAACTCAACTCAATTTCGAGTCCAGAAAGCACCCCCAACATCAGATAAACCACTGGAAAAAGTTGAGCCTTGTTCGCACAGACAGCTAAAGATCAAGGGTTAGTTAGCACTAGCGGGACATGTATTGTATGTACACGCGCGGTGAGATTCGACATCTGGTACCAAAGAAACGAAATTCAGCACCAGATCAGGACGCGGCTGCAAGGAAACAAAGACGAACCCGTGATGCGCTGGCCTTCGCATTATTACCCAAGCAACGAATGAGTGAATTACCTTCTGCTGGCGTCTCCATCCGCACGGCGCAGATGAGTGAAGCAAGCAACTACGCCCGCGCTTTGCCTCTCCTTCCGCCTCATGGGGAGCACCGCCGAGCCGAGCGGCCACCGGTGCCGTCGCGACGGCGAGGAAGGCTTGGATGGGCCTTCGGGCCATCGTTATTTGCGAGAGTCTGTTTGGACAACAGGCTTCATAGGCCTACGTGGGCCGAATTGATCAGCCCGGCCACGGAAGCCATGCGTCTCCAGAGGCCCAGAGCGCGGCCGGCGTTTCCGTCGTCTCATTCTCGCGACGTCCGCGTCGCGGAGTTGGGTACTAGACTACTAGTCAGCGGGTGATAATGCGAAGGCCAGCGCACGTAAGGCTTGGCTCCCATCCTCAACCACGCGACCACGCCACGCGCGCATCTGATGGCGCTGTACGTGCTCCAGGACCTCGGGCTGCCTCCTGCCTGGCGAACATCCCGCGCGAGTGGACGCGGCCGACCGGGAAGAGCACGGCCTTGGCATCCCGTGACCGTCACGCCCGATCGTTGACGGGTGCTCGCAGCAGCAGGAAGAATGCGGCGGCGCACTGTCGAACCCAGGCGCAAAGCAGAGGAGGGTGCCGGCGCATGGACGCGTCGACGCCGGCTAACGTCGCAATTGAACTGTCCATGAACGACGCGTTCCCGGCCCGGCAAGCGTTGGCGGCGTCGCGGTTGCGCAGCAGCAGCGCCGCGTGCTCGCGGACTCCCAGAAGCCGCCTCGGAGGCTCACCTCGTAATGCTCGGCGGAGAGCACTCGACGGGAGCCCTGACCAGGACGGCGGGGGTGGTCGCTATTTCGAATAGCGACCGCCCCCGGGTCTTGGATACCGTGCAACAAGGATCTGAGACGGTAGGTTTGACTCGGTCTTTTGCTGGTTGATGAGCAAGCCGCACGCAGACCAGACAGGGCCGCCCGACGAGACGAGCATCATGATTCATGCATGCCGCGGAGCTCGACGGCAGTAGTGTCCGCGAACGCATACCCGATGAACGCGATCGACGTCGATGGAGTCGTGAACACACGGACATTCCTCGTCGACTGGCAGCTCAGCTCAGGGCGTTAGTGTCAGTGGCCTTGCATGCAAAAGAATTGAGGAGCGCGTCCGTGCGGCAGGCGCGCATGGCGCCCCGGTCCCAACCAGCCTCGCCACCGACGCGACTGACTGCAGGTGCGAAGTCGCCGCTGCGCTGTGCCCGGGTCGTAATCACTTTATCGGTGCCGTGTTGTGCGGGAACGCGGCGCTGTGCTCTCTGCAAGCCGCCAGATCGGACAAACCCAGGGTCTGGTGTGGACGGCACGGCCACCCCTTGGGTCGGACACATGTGCGTCCGACCCGACGAGTAGACAGACTTGGTCGTGGTTCAGATCGGCGACGGAGCTCGACCGCGCTGCCCGAGGACGCAGGGAATCAGAGAGGCGTCCAGGACGCTCGTCGCCGTGGCCTCTTCGGCAGCCAGCGTTCCCGTGTGCTCGTCGTCCGTCGCTCTCCTCTGACCGTGCCGGATTGCGCGTTGGCTCGTCTTTCTTGTGCCGGCCGTGGTCTGCAACTAGCTCTGCATAAGCGGCCGGCCGGGCATCAGGAAAGCGACCGCACATCGGGGACGCTTGACGATGCCTCACCTCATTGCCAGCCGCCGTTCCCGAGTGCGCTAGCCGCTGTGATGGAACGCGGCCAAAGCAGAAGCACGCCCAGGGTCGTGCTGGACGTCCGATAAGGGACGTGAGGTTCAGATCTAGTTCGACAGAAGAGAGTTTGGCTTGGTCGTTTCCTGGGGCTGGGTGGTCGAGCATGGCGCGGCAGCAGAGCTCCAAGAGGCAGACGGCTGACTCTGCCTGGCGCACAACAGCGCCCGGTGGGTGTTGGTCGGTGCTGTAATCTAATCGGCAACCCTCGAACACGGCAGCCATGCTTTTTCTCGATCGCCGGAGGGCAGGCGGCACGTCGACCCGACCGGCTCGTACTCGCCTCGCCTCGCCTCGCTGATGCCAGTGGCAGAGCAGAACCGCAGGATAAGTTCCGCGCGCGCATGTATATGTGGGGAACATATTCGCTTTGCTGTCTACTCCCATCCAGTAGTAACTTCCATGAGTCAATCCTAAATTGGTTGTCACTGAGCATGTACATATTTTCTAGCCGGGCAGGCCACACTGACAATCATGCATATGTACAATTGACTGCAGGGCCGGATTCTACCAGTATGGCGTCATGGCGAGCTATGGCTTGGCCCGTCGCGATCGTCCCTGCAGTGTCTCATTCTAGCGCCATTAAAAGTTTCGCAGGTGATCAACTTTTCTTTCGAAGTGTGAGCGAAAGCACACCAGCCGCAGGCACCCTGCAGCAGCCAGGCAGCACCGAGCGCCTGTGCAAAGCCACAGGCTGGGGTCATAACATTAGTCGTCTCCAAACCATTGTCTGGCAGTATGGTGAACTGCCCTAGGGCGCCTAGGGCTCACCGGCGGAGGCCCCGGGCAGCAGGGCGATACCAACTTGAAGATAATCGCAGACTTGCATGCAATCCTTGATAGTGCTGAGAGCCTAAAAGCGATTAGGAGTTGAAGTTGGGCCAAAACTTAGAATGGCCTGTAAAATCGCTGAGAGGTGCGTTGGGCCACGATCAGAGCTACGGCTCAAGCTGGCCTAGTGGCCCCTGGCCGCAAATACAATTCTGTAGCTTAAAACTACACGCATGGACAACCAGAATTCCTTATGCCTCGATCCCATGCTTATGGCCTTTTCCTCTCCCGGTGGGGCAGGGAAAGAACACAATTGAAGTACTTGAATGGTGCCCAGTCACAAAGGCTAACTTTCTAATACTACCGCTGGTGGTGCTGCTGTCGTTGAAGTTTTCTAGTTCTCTGGACATGACCCTGCAATGTGTAAGCAAAAACGCAATGCGGCAATCATGCATGGAAACAACTAGGTTCTATACATGCCACTCGATGACTAGTCTATAATCTATCTATTATATATATATATATTTGACCAAGAAAAGGAGTCTTCACGTTCCCTCTCAAGGTTTAAATTTACCATATTAATCGGAGAAAATGAGAAAAAAATTGCCCCCACTGACATTATTATGAAACAAGACCCAACATACCCTCTATATGTTTTAATAATTACCACCACTGCTATTATGTAAAAGTCATTATATAGCCAATAAAAAGCTCTCAAGGGCCAAATCATATATACAGTTGGATCTTAGGACATGTTTGGATCTAGCTCCTAAACTTTTAGCTGGCTAATATTAGTTAATTTGGATCCAAACATGGCAAACTTTTAGCCAGCCCACCAACTTTTAGCTCCTAGTCACCTCAACCCTCATAAACTTGACTAAACATAAAAAAGACAAGAAACACATAAAAAAGCAAGAAAAGTACAAAAACCAGATACTCCTAAACATTAGCTGGCTAAATGTTTAGTTGGCTACTTCTAGCTGGCTAGAAGATCCAAACAGGGCCTTAACTGACTGGCCTCATCTAGACACTTGACTGAAATAGTTACACAACATTAATCCGAAGTGTTGCATCGATCTAAAATGTTACATTGCAAATTGTTAGGTTTCCATCACCAACTTCCTTCAAGCTACTTACACTCTGCTGCGTCAACTAGGTTAATGAAGATTTACATGTATTGCAAGGGGAACTATGCCCAGGCTGGCCTCTAGAAAGAACTATGCCATTGTACCAATGTGCAATAGTGTGACTTGGCAAAAGGTGTGTGTAGCTTCCAAAGAACATCTCGAACATGGAAAAATGTAGTTGCCACTTAACTTGTTGGCTTGTTAGGGCGAGATGGTCCTCCTGGAAACACCAGTGGCTATTTTAGTATCTCTTAATTGCACGCTCTAATAATCAGAATTCCCTCTGCTTCCCATTCCTACGACCTGTATTCTCCCTTGTTCAAACCTAGCCGATAATGCAAGTAAACTACGTGAAGCTAAAGTCAAATAAGTCACTCACTTTCTATCTCCGATGCTGCCGATGTTGAAGTTTTATATATAGTGCCGCAAACACAAGTTCAAGTTCCGTGCAGTTTAAGAAAGAACAACCGTACCTACCTACTCCAGGACAACAACACTACATAGATATGATGATGAGTATTTCTTCTTCTATATGTTCTTATACACTAGTACAAAAAAGACCTAATATAACAGTGCAATTTTTACAGCAGTGGCGGACACCCAGCGATGCGCCACTGCTAGCCCGACGCCACTTACTGTAGCAGTTAGCAGTGGCGGACATGATGACATCAGCGCAGCTACAGGAAAAAGCACGTATCAGTGGCGAACAAAGTGACGTCATCGCCGTCCGTCACTGGAAAAGAAACACTAGTGGCGGACAAAATGACGTCATCTCCGTGCGTCACTGGAAAAGAAAACACTAGTGACGGACATGCTGATGTTATTTGGTGTGCGCCACTGCTATTCTGATTTGCAACGGCAGGCGTCATGATCTTATTTGTGCCTTCCGTCACCGCAATGCGCGCAGCCAAAACTAAAAAACCTTCCACCCACACCCGTCGTCGCCCACCGATCTTCTCTCTACCTAACCTTATCCTCTTCCTCAACTCCACGCTTCTCTATCTCCCACCGTGCCTCCCTCCCTCAAGCTCCATGGAGTGCGTGCACAAGGCCGGGCTGGAAGCGGCGCGGCGCGGCCGCGCGGAGGAGCACGGCTCGACGTGCGACGGGCAAAGCAAGGCGCTGCGGCGCGCCTCCTCTTCCTCTTCCTCCACGGCGCGGAGGAGTAGGGCGCGGCGGCGCGCCTCCTCTTCCTCTTCCTCCACGGCGCGGAGGAGTAGGGCTCGACGACCACCTCCACGTCGCGGTAACTCTTCCACGGTGCCTCCATCCCCGCCGGATGTGAGCCATATCCGCCATCCCCGGGAAAAGATCTGGTGCTACCGGCTCTTCTCGTGCTACCGTGCTACCACCACTGTAGCATCAAAAATATGCAACGAAAAATTGCAACAAAAATATGAATAGATAGCTCACACAATCTTCTACAAGCAGGCAAAATTTCAGATACGACGGAAAATTGTACAAGATGCAACAAAAAAGTGAAGACAGTGTGTAAACAGTAGCAGTTATCGGGTTCCGGTGAACAGTGTAACCCGCAACTATTCAATGCATGATTTCTCTTTTTTGTTTCTCCTTGCACGAAAACTCGTTGCACCTGATTTTTTGCATGATGATAGATCATTGCATTCTCTATCTATCTATATTTTTGTTGCATTATTTTGTTGCATATTTTTGGTGCTACAGTGGCGGTAGCACGGTAGCACAAGAAGGGGGTGGGAGCACCAGAACTGTTCTCCGCCATCCCCTACCTCGCGCGCCGCCATCACCTACCTCGCGTTGCCGGATTTGCGCCGATCCCACCGCGGTGAGCACTCTCTGGCGCTACCCCACCCTCTTTCCCTCACCTTCCCCTCTTCCAGTGCTCACTGCCCTCTCTCTCTCTCTCCCAGGTCTCGCAACGGCGACGAGGCTCAGATCCGGAGCGGCGACGGCGCCTCGGCTCAGATCTGGTGCTGCGACGGCGGCTAGGGTTCCGGCAGAACGGCGCAGCAACGGCTCCTCGGCGGGCGAGCTCCCCCACGGCGCGGCGACGGTGCCTCGGCTCAGATCCGGTTCGGCGACGGCGGCTAGGGTTCTGGCAGAACATCGCGGCGGGCGAGCTCCTCCACGGCGCGGCGACGGCTCCACGGCGGGCGAGTTCCCCCACGGCGCGGCGATGGCTCCACACGGCGGGTGAGCTCCCCCACGGCGCGGCAGCGGCTCCAAGGCGCGCCGAGGGACCGACTGCATCGGGCGGCGACGACGACGACGACCAGCGGCGCGACCACGCGTGGGCCCGGTATGGGCGGCTGAAGCGCCCCGGTTATCCCAGGAGCTTAAACACTTTATTATACCAGTCCCTGGATCAGTCGCTGGTACAATCAAGTCTTACAACAGGTGATATTACAAGTCGCGACCTGGCTAGGGTCGATCGATAAGCAACAAGAATATCAAAAGATAACAAACAACAAGTACAAACCAGACCCCGATGATAACATCTAGGTCTTCAACCATAGCGGAAGCATTAAGCGGTAGACTAATGCCACAGGCAGCTCGGGTGCGGACGAGACCAAGCTTAATCGTCTTCCTCACCGTCGGCGTCGACGAAGTCTGGATCTTCCTCTGTAATCAGCAAGCAAGAATGAGTACAAAAGTACTCAGCAAGTCGCAACCCTTACCCTACCATCAATGGATAAATGTGTGCATTTGGCAGTAGCAAGGTAAAGGCCATCAGGTTTAACATTGCAATAAAGCAAGTTTTACACATGCAGGGGTTCAGTTTATAAAGCATTTTAGCAAAAGCATCAAATTAAGATATTAAGGGTTGGTCAAGTTTTACGTTGCCGGACACCCCGTCCACGACAACCTTCGGCGGAAGGCCGGACCTATTCTCAAAACAACTCACACATCAAGGAGATAAGCACCCAACCCATGCTAGTTCTTGGACCGAACCAAAGCCATGTCCGTGACCGTGGACTCGGCTATTCGAATAGATTTTAACACTCTGCAGAGGTTGTACGCTGTACCCACAATCTGAGTGCATCACAAGCCACTGCGCGGGTGGTGTGAAGACTCACAAAGCCATTACCCATCACAGCATCGTCCCGACTAATCGCCATGGGAGTTATCCAGGGTCTAGCCTCTGATCTAGGTCCTCGACCGGGTCGCACACGTCTGCATCACGTCCACCTGCTCCATGGGCTCCCATTGCATCTCCAGCCTCCAGGCGATTAACAGACTAGCTGGCGGGGTTTAGACTAAGCCGTGCCGCATACACGGTAGTGTGGTCGCACTGAATAAACGGCTAGGTAGGATGTCACAAGCAACTCGGTCCTTATACGAGCCAAGGCAATCATCTCCACATACATGAATCCACCACAGAGGCGGCATTCATCTCCCATATCTCTTGTCATAAGCACACCACAGAGGCGACGCTTAATCTTCCATAAATATCAGCAGGATCACCTCAGCTCTAACCCAAGTTCATTCATTCATCTTTCTTAAGTTATCACCCAACCTTACTACTACCACACAACACCAATCACGGTTTTCACATTTGCAAAATCTAGATATAAGTAGAGCACTTAGTGATACACAGTCCTAAGCATTTCTATAACAAGGAAATCATCCATGCGTAAATAATATTCATACATGGATATCCTAGGTTTAACAGGGAATAATATAGGACAGGTAATATAGGCTCAGTGGTCTTGGTCATACTACACAAAGGTTTTGCAATCATCAGGTCAATTATTTCATGCAATAAAATAGCTTCTACGGGTTGTATTTATAAAACATAGGAGCAGTATGATTAAAGGGAAAAAAACGGATTGTGACTTGCCTTCGTTGACGTCCTCGGGGAGCTCCTGCTCGAAGTCTTCGGCTCCTGGTTCCTGCTCCTCCTCCTCCTCCGCGTACTCGCACTCTCCGTTAGCTACGCGACCGGCAAACAAGCAAACAAACACAAATAAATACTAAAGAAATAGAAGATGAGCTCTATAAAAGATGAAACTGGTAGGAATGGATAGAGCTCGATTTTAGACGAATTTAGGAGGAAGAATCGGGTTAATCGGAGTTCGGACGATGGAGATACGGATTTTTGAGTGCAGGCTTTGGATTAATTCCGAAAATAAAAAGAAAAGGAAATCCAACACGTGTGGCGCTGGGCTGCTGGTATTGGGCTGGCGTGAAGAGTAGCACAACCAGCACCTGGGTTGCACTGGGCCACGTGGATAGCTATATGGGCTTTAGTGGATGGTGCCCATGCTCAAGCCCACAAGAAGATAGATCGGGAGAGGAGATCGACACAGGGAAAATGAAGCTCCTCTGCTTCTCGTCGCCATGGCTGAGAGCTGGAGCTCCAATCCAGCATGGGGAAGGAGGAGGAGGGGGGCGGGGAGGGTGGGGGGAATCGCGTCCTAGGCTCATGGCTCCTCCGTTTGTGGCGTCAATTTGAGGAGAGGCTGTGGGGAGCGGCAGCTACGGCGAGGAGTGGAGGTGGCGGCCATGGCTGCCGGGTGGAGCTCGGGAGAGAGAGGGAGACGGCGATTGAGAGGGCCCGAAGGGTGGAGCTCGCGCTGGAGGCGCTCACCTGCGACTCGATCGAACCTGGGACGAGCTGGAGTGGAAGATTGATGGCGCGCCGCCGGGATTGAGGAGACGACGAACTGCGCGTCGACTGAGCTGGGAAGAGGTGGTGGCTCGGTGGTGCTGCTGGGTGGCGGAGGAGCTCGGCAAGGGGGCTATTTATAGCCGGGGACGAGCTCGAGGAGAGGGAAGGGGAAGCCCCACGAGGACGCCGCGGCGGCGACAGTGAAGCGGCTGTGCTTCGGTCGCCAGTGCTGTGCGACGCGACCGCAGCGGCAGGGGCTGCGTGGGGCGGTGCGTCGGCTAGTTGGCGGCGTGGCCCGGTGACGGGACGAGGCGAGCAGGCGGAGTAAAGGCCGGGCGTTGGCGGCTGCTTTGGGGTGAGGGGACGCGAGCTGCAGAGAGTGGAGAGGGACCTGGGCGTGCGTCGCTTGCGGTGCGCGTGCAGACACGACGGGATGGCTCGGGCAGTGCTCAGTGAGCGGGCGAGGTGCAGTGCGGCACTGGAGCGGAGTGGCGTGCGGCTTTGGAGAGACGGGACTCGAGCGCTCAGCGAGAAAAGCGGCCAGTCAGTGTGTCGCCTGGCTGCTGGACGGTACAGAGCGATGGGATAGGTCGTGCAGGTGGAGGTCGGGCCGGAAAAGAAAGGAGGGAAACGGAAAGTTGGGTTGGAAACGGCCCAGAACGGGAAAGCGAGAGGGGAAGGTTTTCAGAACATTTGAAAATTTCCGATTACAGTTTCGATTTGTATTTAAATTTTCAGAGTGAATTTTCAGGGCGTTACAAACCTACCCCCCTTAAAAGAATCTCGTCCTCGAGATTCCAGCTCATCCTCAAAGAGATGGGGATACTCCTTCCTCAAAGCATCTTCTCGTTCCCATGTAGCTTCTGCCTCTGTGTGCCGACTCCACTGAACACGGTACAGACGGACTGTTGAACCTCTGGTCTGACGGGTTGTTACATCCAAAATCTTAATCGGCACTTCTCGATATCGGAGGTCATCTTGTAAATCCAATGTTTCCACAGAGACATGCTCTTCTGGTATTCTCAGACACTTCTTGAGCTGGGACACATGGAAAACATTGTGCACATCTGCCAACTCTGGTGGTAGTTCAATCCTGTATGCCACTGTACCGATCTTCTTCAACACACGGTAAGGTCCGATGTAGCGTGGTGCTAACTTGCCACGGACTTGGAAACGACGTGTACCTCTAATTGGGGAAACTTTAAGGTACACATAATCTCCAACTTGGAAACTTAAATCCCTTCTTCTTTTGTCTGAATAACTCTTCTGACGCGACTGTGCTTCTTTCAGCTTTTCTCTGATTTCTGCAACTTTTTCTTCTGCCTCTTTAACAATGGAGGGTCCTGTAAGGGAACGCTCTCCAACTTCTGACCACATCAGAGGTGTTCTGCATTTTCTGCCATACAACACTTCAAAAGGGGACATCTTGAGGCTAGCTTGGTAGCTGTTGTTGTATGAGAACTCCAGCATAAGCTAGACTCTTCTCCCAGTCTTTGCCATAGGTCAATGCACAGGCTCTCAACATATCTTCAAGGATTTGGTTGATCCTTTCTGTCTGACCATCTGTCTGAGGGTGATAAGCAGTGCTGAAATCCACTTAGTTCCCAAAGCAGAGTGTAAGCTTTTCCAAACCTAGAAGTAAATTGGGTACCTCTATCAGAGACAATTCTGCTAGGTACTCCGTGCAGCTTCACTATGTTGTCGATGTATGCTGGGCTAACTTGTCTCCTCCATAGTTGGTTCGTACAGGAATAAAGTGAGCGACCTTGGTGAGTCGGTCCACTATTACCCATACAGAGTTATATCCCTTCTTTGTTTTAGGAAAACCAACTATGAAATCCATGCCTACTTCATCCCATTTCCATACTGGAATTGGTAACGGCTGGAGCAGTCCTGCAGGCTTCTGGTGTTCTGCTTTGACTCTCTGACAGACATCACATTCTGCAACAAACTTGGCTATATCTGCCTTCATTCCATTCCACCAGTACTTTTCCTTCAAATCAAGATACATCTTGGTAGATCCTGGGTGGATGGAATAAGCTGAGTATGGGCTTCATCCATGATTATCTCTCGGAACTTTCCTTCTTGTGGTACACAGATTCTGTCTTTATACCATAGAGTTCCTTTATCATCCACTCTGAAGTTTGGGGCTTTGTTTTCTCCAGTGTGGTACGGATCTTCATTAACTCTTGATCCTTGAGCTGGGCTTGTCTGATCTGTTCATCTAGTGTTGGTTGCACACTTAGACTATTCACACAAGCTCGAGCACTATCTCCAGATTAAGCTTCTTTATCTCGGTCGACAGGTGATCATTGTGGTTCATGAGATAGTTGCAGTAGGCTTTTCTGCTCAAGGCATCTGCCACAACATTTGCTTTTCCAGGATGGTAGTGGATTTCTAATCATAATCCATGATTAACTCTAGCCATCTTCGTTGTCATCAGATTCAGATCTGGCTGAGTAAAGATGTACTTCAAACTCTTATGATCCGTGTAGATCTCACACTATTTCCATTAAGTAGTGCCTCCAAATCTTGAGGGCATGTACTACTGCTGCTAACTCCAGATCATGAGTGGGATAATTCTGCTCATGTGGCTTCAATTGCCTTGATGCATAGGCAACAACTCTACCATCTTGCATTAGGACACATCCAAGCCTTGTCTTGAAGCTCACAGTAGACAACAAATCTCTGTGAATGTCAGGTAGGACTAACACTGGGGCTTGTTGTCAGTCTTTTCTTCAACTCTTGAAAGCTTCTTTCACAAGACTGGGTCCATTCAAACTTCTTGTCCTTCCTGAGAAGTTCTGTCATTGGTCTGGCCATCTTGGAAAATCCTTCAATGGAATCGGCGGTAATAACCGCTAATCCAAGAAAGCTTCTGATCTCTGACACATTTGTCGGCTGAGGCCATCGATAACGGCTTCAACTTTTTCTGGGTCCACAGCAACTCCTTCTGCTGTCAGAATGTGGCCAAGGAAGGCAACTTTCTCAAGCCAAAAATTCACATTTACTGAACTTGGCATATAAATTGTGGGCTCTGAGCTTTTCCAAAATTACTCTCAGATGTTGCTCGTGCTCTTCGGCGTTCTTTGAATAGATCAGTATGTCGTCAATGAGACAACGACAAACTTATCTAATTCCTCCATAAACACCTTGTTCATGAGATTCATGAAGTATGCAGGTGCATTGGTTAGTCCAAAGGACATAACTGTGAACTCATACTGGCCATATCTGGACACAAAAGCTGTCTTTGGGGATATCTGCTTCTCTGATCTTCAGCTGATATACCCGGACCTCAAGTCAATCTTGGAGAAGTACTTGGCTCCTTTTAACTGATCAAACAGGTCATCAATCCGGGCAGAGGGTACTTGTTCTTGATGGTTACTTCATTCAAGGATCTGTAGTCTACACACATCCTCATACTTCCATCCTTCTTCTTGACAAACAGAACTGGTGCTCCCCAGGGGGAAGAGCTGGGTCTGATATATCCTTTTTCTTGGAGTTCTCTTAACTGTTTCTTGAGTTCTGCTAACTCTGCGGCTGCCATGCGGTAGGGTCGCTTGGCTATTGGGGCTGTTCCAGGGATAAGGTCAATGATGAACTCAATATCCCTATCTGGTGGCATTCCAGGTAACTCTTCAGGGAACACATCTGGATACTCATTACCACTGGTACTTCTTCTACAGTCTTGGTTTCCATGGTAAACACCATCGGGTCGGGTTTATTCCAAGGGCTTGGCAGACTACTCGGGTTCCTTCATGGTTGGTCACTGTAACTGTTCTGTCTGAACATGCTATGACACCATCATGCTTGGTTAACCAATCCATTCCGAGGATTAGATCTATCCCTTGGATTTTAGTACCACTGGACTAGCTAGAAAGGCTACCCCTCTTAGGGTGATTCTTATCCGCGAACAACCCAAGTGACACTTGATGTCAGCTCCGGGTGATCGGGTTATTAAGGGGGTTTTAAGCAGTACTGTAGGTACTTTATGCTTTTCCACAAAACTTGATGATATGAAAGAGTGCGATGCTCCAGAATCAAACACAAAACTGTTGCAAGAACTGATTCAACAAGAAACTCACCAAGCACAACTCCGGGTGCGTCCTGAGCTTCCTGAGCATGGATGTGGTTGACGCGGGCACGTCCGAAGGACTGCTGTGTGTCTTCGCTGGCTGGTTGGAGACTTGGTTGGTTCCACGAGTGGCTCCAGACATCCTTGGTCCATTCACAGTGTTGGACTGAATGGAAGCAGCTGGCTTGTTCTTGTGGGGACAGTTGGCAATGAAGTGGCTAAGGTCACCACAGTTGAAGCAAGCCTTGGGGGTTGGTTGGTCACTTGACCACTGTGTACTGCTGAGTCTTGTGTTGTTCTGACTCTTCTGAGGAAACTAGGCTGACGGGAGACATTGGATGGAGTCCTGAACTGCATGGGGCTTGACTCTTCTGACCTTGGAAGTTGGAGTTCCTAGGCCTCTGGAATCTTTCCTGATGACGGGCTTCATGAACTGCGAACTTGCGCTTCTTCTCCTTGGACATTTCCATCATTTTCTTCAGTCAGGATGGTCTGGTTCATCAGGGTGTTGAAGTCAGGATAGATGTGAGGGGTCATCTGAGTTCCTAACTCTCCTGATAAACCTTTCTTGAACTTGTTTGCTTCTTCTTGTCAGTTGAAACTTCCTCGGGAGCATAACGAGAAAGTTCAATGAACTTGCGGATGTACAGATTAACAGACATGCTTCCTTGCTTCAGCCTACGAAACTCATCTGCCTTGAGTTGCATGGTACCTTCTGGAACATGGTAGCGGCGGAATTCTTCCACAAATTCTTCCCAAGTGATGGTTGTGGGATCATCAGTGGCTTCACAGTAGTTCTCCCACCAGGCTAAGGCTTGTCCCAGTGAGTTGATGGGATGCCAGGAGAACTCTGTCTCTACCTCACAGTTGATAGCATCAAGCTTCCTTGATGTTCCTTAACAGTCATCAGCTTCGAGTGGGTCCTCAGATCCTCCAAAGGTTGGTGGCTTGATTCTGACAAACTCAGCCATCTTACTCTGTGAAACCATGCACTTGCTGCTGACGGCGTTGGTTGTTGTTGTTATTGTTGTTCTGCACAAGTGCTTCCAACAGACGGGTTTGTTTTCCATAACTTCTACCAGGGTGGTGAGCGGAGGGTTAGGCAACTGTCCATGGTTGGAGTTCTCAGCTTGAACTTCAGCATCTTGGTTCACTTCTTCTTCCCTACGGTTGTTGCGCTGGCGCCGTTGGCGCTGCTGGATCCTTGCAGAGCGCTTGGCGGCATCTGTTTGAGGACAAGGGGGAAGAGCGTAAGATGAGAGAAGAACCTAAGATCTTCTTCATGTTATCATTTAATTCTCTTTGTTATTATATTTTTCTTTTATAAAAAGGAGGCAAGGCACAAGGGCCTCGCTGGCACACACAACAAGCAATTCACAAAACAAGCAACACTCACAGGTTCACTAAAACAACAGGGGGGGTACAACACTAGCGAAGAGCTACTAGCGGTTACACTGCGACTACAAGGGACAAACTAAGATCGGGGGTACAGACTTCCACAGACACTTTCTTGAACTCGGACCGGTAGCTTCATCCCACGATGATTGGATCTTCATCTCGGTAGGACACAGGGGTCCTGGGCATCCATGAGGTTGGAGGCATCTTCCAGGCCTCTAACTGGGAATCTTCATCCGAAGCGGTGGGGAGGCGATCTTCATTCTCCCTTGGAAAAGGCTGGGTCAAAGGGAGGGGTTCTTCTTCTTCTTCGACTTCTTCTTCTTTACCGTCTGCTTGAGAGGGCGGGTGGTGCAGGAAGATCTTCTGCGTACTTCCTCTTGATGTTGCTTCTCGCAGAGCAGATAGGAGTCCCATCCAAAAGAACGTTCTCCTACTCGGGGATATGCAGAGTCCTGCAGTGGGCACGCCCAGTGAGATAGGCGGTGCCAACTAGCTTGTTGTGTAGCGGTCTTCTGCTGACTTCAAGGCTTCTGCGGCAGCAACAGCACGGCTTTCTGCTTCTGCTTCACGAGCTTTGGCTTCAGCTAGCTGAACACGTAGGGTCCTAACTCGTGTCTCAGCTTCTTCAGCTCGAGTGATGCACCTTCGCAGTCTGGCTGCGGTTCCGTCATACAGCTCATCCAAGGCGAGCAGATAACGGGTCATGGCAACCACTGTGGGTCTCTTTCAGTTCTGAGGCCTTCTATTGTCCTCATCCTTGCAAGCCAAGTGGGGCGGTTTCTCTCCAGGGAGGGAAAAAACCTCATTGGCGAGCGACCGATAGGCCTCTCGTACATCTGGCACAAGTACCGAAGGGCCTTGCGTGCCACAGCTTGGTAGGTGTCTGGGAATCGTGACCCAGTAGTAGTCACGTTCCAGGGCTTCATCTCGGGTGGTCATCACTGGCTCCAATGTGAATGGTGACTTCACAGCGCTCAGTGCCAAACTCTTCATACTCTCTTCCGACATACTCGGCAGGCTCCATAATGCCAAGTCTGACCATGGCATCACGTAGCACTTTGGAAAGCCAGGGTCTCCAAGCAGTAGTCGGTCACCCATCCATCTTCTTCCATCTGTAGAGGGAGATTAAATAAGAGTTTTGCAAAAGAGGGAAAGAGCTAAGGAGTTTTCCAAAATAGTTTTTGCAAATAATTTTAGCGTCCAAGCCTAGGGTCACGTCCTACAGCCAGCACGGCTCTGATACCACCTGAAGCGCCCCGGTTATCAGGAGCTTAAAACACTTATTATACCAGTCCCTGGATCAGTCGCTGGTACAATCAAGTCTTACAACAGGTGATATTACAAGTCGCGACCTGGCTAGGGTCGATCGATAAGCAACAAGAATATCAAAAGATAACAAACAACAAGTACAAACCAGACCCCGATGATACATCTAGGTCTTCAACCATAGCGGAAGCAACTAAGCGGTAGACTAATGCCACAGGCAGCTCGGGTGCGGACGAGACCAAGCTTAATCGTCTTCCTCACCGTCGGCGTCGACGAAGTCTGGATCTTCCTCTGTAATCAGCAAGCAAGAATGAGTACAAAAGTACTCAGCAAGTCGCAACCCTTACCCTACCATCAATGGATAAATGTACGCATTTGGCAGTAGCAAGGTAAAGGCCATCAGGTTTAACATTGCAATAAAGCAAGTTTTACACATGCAGGGGTTCAGTTATAAAGCATTTTAGCAAAAGCATCAAATTAAGATATTAAGGGTTGGTCAAGTTTTACGTTGCCGGACACCCCGTCCACGACAACCTTCGGCGGAAGGCCGGACCTATTCTCAAAACAACTCACACATCAAGGAGATAAGCACCCAACCCATGCTAGTTCTTGGACCGAACCAAAGCCATGTCCGTGACCGTGGACTCGGCTATTCGAATAGATTTTAACACTCTGCAGAGGTTGTACGCTGTACCCACAATCTGAGTGCATCACAAGCCACTGCGCGGGTGGTGTGAAGACTCACAAAGCCATTACCCATCACAGCATCGTCCCGACTAATCGCCATGGGAGTTATCCAGGGGTCTAGCCTCTGATCTAGGTCCTCGACCGGGTCGCACACGTCTATCACGTCCACCTGCTCCATGGGCTCCATTGCATCTCCAGCCTCCAGGCGATTAACAGACTAGCTGGGGCGGGGTTTAGACTAAGCCGTGCCGCATACACGGTAGTGTGGTCGCACTGAATAAACGGCTAGGTAGGATGTCACAAGCAAACTCGGTCCTTATACGAGCCAAGGCAATCATCTCCACATACATGAATCCACCACAGAGGCGGCATTCATCTCCCATATCACTTGTCATAAGCACACCACAGAGGCGACGCTTAATCTTCCATAAATATCATCAGGATCACCTCAGCTCTAACCCAAGTTCATTCATTCATCTTTCTTAAGTTATCACCCAACCTTACTACTACACACCACACAACACCAATCACGGTTTTCACATTTGCAAAATCTAAGATATAAGTAGAGCACTTAGTGATACACAGTCCTAAGCATTTCTATAACAAGGAAATCATCCATGCGTAAATAATATCATACATGGATATCCTAGTTTAACAGGGAATAATATAGGACAGGTAATATAAGGCTCAGTGGTCTTGGTCATACTACAAAAGGTTTTGCAATCATCAGGTCAATTATTTCATGCAATAAAATAGCTTCTACGGGTTGTATTTATAAAACATAGGAGCAGTAGATCAAAGGGAAAAACGGATTGTGACTTGCCTTCGTTGACGTCCTCGGGGAGCTCCTGCTCGAAGTCTTCGGCTCCTGGTTCCTGCTCCTCCTCCTCCGCGTACTCGCACTCTCCGTTAGCTACGCGACCGGCAAACAAGCAAAAACACAAATAAATATAAAAGAAATAGAAGATGAGCTCTATAAAAGATGAAACTGGTAGAAATGGATAGAGCTCGATTTAGATGAATTAGGAGGAAGAATCGGGTTAATCGGGAGTTCGGACGATGGAGATACGGTTTGAGTGCAGGCTTTGGATTAATTCCGAAAATAAAAAGAAAAGGAAATCCAACACGTGTG
>JAAXCT010001269.1:0-203110 GCA_012490785.1 Eragrostis nindensis
GTTTATGTCTTGATGCGTGTCGTTGTGTGTAATGGGACGTGATTGGTTTGCGTGTTGTTGGTTTGATGTGCAGTTCTCGAGGGAGCAGGCGAGGAAGGATCCTGACAACTATTTCAACTTGAGGTGAGAATTGTGTCCTACAGGAGCCCTGCATTTCGTTTTTATGCCACGAGTGGTTCCACTGAATATTTCATTTGGGCTGTTGCTCTCAGCCTGTTGGTTCCTGCTAATCATATACAGTGCTGCCTTGTTTGTTGGGTTGCAGAAGCACAACAAACGATTGTTCATAAGTGATAGGCTTTTGATAGTTTAACTTTGGTACTAGTTTCTGCCTTTTTTTTACAAGTATCTGGATGGCTAAAATGATTAGAAATATGCAATGCTTGGTTAACACTTAGGGTGCGTTTGGTACGGTTCCAGATTCTTCGAGAATCAGAAACGTTTCAGTTTCGACTCAGAAACGCTTCACACACCACCTGAAACAGAATCACTTCAGAAACCGTTTGGCTCGTTGTCTGGTTTCAGTTTCAACAAAGAGAAGAAACTGAGAAATAGACCAATTTACCCTTGATCTTTTGTGTCATTGTTTCCATCACAAAAGCTGTTTTTATTCAATTGTAATTCAATTATTTCCAGGAATACTCATTACTTAAAAAAAAGAATACAGGCCCATTTTTGTGTGCCTACTAGGCCCAGCCCACCACCGTGTTTCCTGGTCATCTTCTTCCTTGAGACGTAACACAACAGAATACAGGCAAGAGAGAGAACGTAGAGAGAGAGAGAGATTCGATTGGCGAGGTTCTGGGGGGAATCGAGGGTGGAGAGGTTGGAAAAACGAACCACAGACCTATACTAATCCATTTTTGAGATTAGAAGCATACGAGAGCTCTTGTGCCGGTGCTCCATTGAGGCCACCGAACTTCGATCTGCTCGGGTGCGTGCGGCTGTCAAAGGAGTCGGTGGCAATTCCATGTAATAAGCTGTAACTTGGAGGGAACCTTCTTCGGCAGTCGACCAGAATCGGTGTGGAACACCTATTTGGGCGTTTCGGCGCGTAGTTCATTTTACTGAAACGATTCGCTCCGATTCACTACTGAACGTTTCGCATTTTTTCATTTGGAGCCGTTCCAGGTGATTCTGGGCAGAATCAGAAACGATTCTCCCATCCAAACGCACCCTTAACATAGTTTGTCTGAGCACCACAAAGTATTTTGTTTGGAACTTTTTCTTTGCTAGGTTTTTTGAATATACATGTGCCCCAGGATCACATTGTAATATGAATATAGTGATGCAGTATTCGATTGAGAGCAATGACTTTATTTCCGAACTTTCTGGCTGCTCTTTATGTCAACATAAACTTTGGTTAAAGCGCCATATCGGATTCTAACAAATATGCAGTGGGAGCTGCATGAACAATGGAATTTGATGTGTTGTTGATGGTTGAAGAACTTTGTGTCCTGTAATCTTGTTGGATGCTGCCTTCGTGACTAATGCACACATGAAAATGCCATTTCCTCTTGTACTATCACCTCAACAGTGTTTAAAGGATTAATTATCTAAGATTCATAAAATCTACCCAATGTTTTGATTATTTGCCCAAATAAAGGATGAAAGATTAAACAAAGCTGTTTGGTCAAGTTGATTGCTACACTGACCTGTTATAGTTTTGCTTCTCTCGAACTGTACTTAGTAATCCTTCTCTCTTTCTGATCTGCTACTGTCATTATCATGGTACCATGATGCATGGGTTGACTAGCTGATGTATTAATATTGTGATTCTTGTTATAATTAGTCATATACTTTGTAAGCGACACTATCCCTTTGTTTGCTACTTTTTACTTGACACTTTATATAACATTGCAAGGTTATTTGGGTACTTGTCCTTTCGATGATACATTTTTGCTGTTCCAACTTATCAGTCTATCTTGATTCTTCATCATGAATGTAAGTAGGTCTGTCATCTGTGTACCTGTTGGATATGAGTAACATTTTAGAAGTGATGCCTTACATCTGCTCTGCACTTATGATGCATAAATGTGATAACTTCTCTGCTTTATAATTTGTTTATACACTTAGAACCATGATTTTGCTATTAATTGGGAATCCTTTATTGTGGCATGAGATATTTTTAGCATCAGCTCATCTACTTGTGCGCAATATGTGTTACAATTTGGTTTATTGTTATTTTCAGAATGCTCACATGCCCTGCAACTGAGATGGTGGATGGTTCCAGGGTGCTTTACTTCGAGCAAGTATGATTGTTGTCTCTGTGCACACTTCTTTATTATAAAACCCTTTCAGACTATTGAATCTATACTTTCATTTGCAGGCATTTTGGAGAACTCCAGAGAAGCCTTTTAGACAAGTAGGTAGCTCCTAAATTCTAATCACCACTCTTACATGCCCCCTTTATTCTTTTCAATGCATGTGTAATATGTTTTTTTTAAAAAAAAATTCTTGAGTTGCTTCTGCACAGACTTAAATCTGCCTTATGCAAAATAAATATAGTTTTAAGAAAGTTATGTTATCTGACAGTGTACGCACATAAAAATATTCTACAATCAAGCAATATATTTCCCCCATTGCATTGTTTTGATGAGCATTCAATCCATCCCTATAACTATCTCCAGTTTCCTTAAATCATTTCTTTCTGGTTATTACCAGATTAACAATTTGTTAGCCATTTTGCAAGCTATGTTCTTACAAAACATAGCTGTGGATGGTGCCATTAGTTAGTAACTTTGAGAAGCATGTTTCTAATATTCTTACTGTTGTCTTAGCTGTGGATGGTGCCATTAGTTCATAACTTGGATAAGCATGTTTCTAATACTCTGAAAAATGGAACTTAGGAAAGTTGATGTAGGAAGGGGAGCCCTGGCGCAGCGGTAAAGCTGCTGCCTTGTGATCATGAGGTCACGGTTCAAGTCCTGGAAACAGCCTCTTGCAGAAATGCAGGGAAAGGCTGCGTACCAAAGTGGTCGGACCCTTCCCCGACCCTGCGCAAGCGGGAGCTACATGCACGGGGCTGCCCTTTTTTTAGGGAAGTTGACGTAGCAAGATGTAACTGAAAGTGAAACTGACAAATTCATTTCTGACTAGGCTGTTCCATGAGATAGAACTTCACATGCAACACATTAGGATAGAGGAGCCTCCTGGGTTCTGTTAGCTCATTGGCGAGTTAGGCACTCAGGTTCTACTCCCTTCTACATAATTGTTGGAAGGGACGTCTCTCCCCTCTAAATCACATTTACAGTCAGTAGGATAATATCAGATGAGTTGACAAATGATACTTGGTTTTTTAGCTATACTGTCTGTCTATTTTGCATCTCCAGTATCTTATGTGCTCTACATCTATAATTGTTGATATTGTTCTTTGCAGAGATTCTACATGGTAAAGCCCTGTCCAAAGGAGATGAAATGTGACATTGAGGTGAGTGCAGTTTTTACAATCTGACATGCTTGTTTCAAACTAATGAACGTGCAAACAAACTTTATGATATACTTTATCTGAGATCCTGTAACGTTGTGAAGTTGATGTACTGAAAAAATCAATGCATCCATACTTGTCAGAATTTACTAGCATAATCACTTCGGCATCCTCTACTTCTGACTTTGTCAAAACTGAATCATCTGAGAAAAATGGATATCCTATTCAACTATAATAATATGCATCTGGTTCATGAATGCCAACGCCTGACATACTTCAGGAACATTTTCATTTGTGCCAGCATACGCAATTTGGTAAACTTGATTGCCATCGAGCGAATTGGTGATGCATCAATGTCTTGTTAGAGTCACACGTATCTTCTACAGTGGTACAACACTTTTATTGTTTAGTTAAACTTATCTAATCCCACTTGTTTCAATTACCGTCTTGCGTGAGTGCAAGGTAAGTGCTCCCTCCAGGGTTAAAAAGAAGTCGTTTTGACATTGACAAGGTCTTTAAAATATAAGTTTGACGAATACTTTTGCTATTAAATATTTATAACATATATAAAATGTATTTTATGAAGCCATATTTAAATACGAATCTACTCATATCATTTTCGCATTTCTAAACTTAACATATACAAAAATTTACAGTCAAAATTTAAAATTTTTGACTTAGTCAACCTGAAAACGACTTCTTTTTAGACCCTGGAGAACTACACAGTTTTATTGTGACAAATTCGTCCTCTATGTGATCCTATGAAAACGATTGTTTCATAAACACTAATAATTCAGACATACTACTCCTTTGGACTTTTTAAGATGTCCATTTCAGCTTATTATCTAATGTCCATATACACATTAATTAAAGGTGTTTACACTATTGTTTGAGGTAGAAAAGTGTGTTCACAGTATTATTTATATGATAGAAAATAAAAAAATAAGAAAGTGTTAAGAATTGTTGAATAACTGATAAATATTTGGCAGCTTATAGATATGTACTCGTGTCCAGATAGATAGAAGGGATTAACAAAATAGAATGTTACTATAACACCGGCGTTGTGGAAGCATTTCTTTCAACAATATTTCAATATGCGAATTTTGTATGGAAACTGTGAGGCAGCATTGACACTAAACCTATCTTGCGTGGTGATTTGTCATATTTAAAACAAATTTCAGATCCATATTTTTTAACGTCTAGAGGATAAGATAGATTTTAATGTTGATGTTGCCACACCAAGCAGGGGCAGAGCTTGGTTGTGGCTAAGGTGGGCCATGCCCTCCCCCCCCCCCTCTTTTTCAAGGAAAAAACGTTTTTTCACCATGTAATTGACATCGGGCCAGAATTGGCCCACTAGCCGGCCCTCCTCCAATCTAGTCCAGCGGCCCACGGCCCCTCCTGAAAACTGGCTCAAACTCCTCCACTGACACCAAGCACATACCAGCTACCTTGCTACTCCAAACGTTGCGTACTCCCTCCCTCCCTCCCTAAATATAAGGCTTTCTAGCATTCAAACACAAAAACAGTCAATGTGCTAAAAGACTACCATACCCTTCATTTTTACCTCATCCACCCACCCACCAACTCTCCCACCAACCCTAAAATTTGTCCTATCTGTAAAACGACCTACATTTAGGGGAAAATTCGAACCCCCAAAACGCCCTATATCCTATATTAAGGGACGAGGGAGTTGTCGGTGTTAAGTAACCGGCCGACGAGTAAATTTGTACGCGGCTCGATGGCGATCGGTGGGTTAGCGATTGACACGATGGTTTATACTGGTTCAGGCCACGAAATGCCCTACGTCCAGCTTGTGTTTTTCTCTGGTTGCTCAAAGTGTGGGTTACAAGCCGCGAGCGAGAGGGATCCGCTCTCAAGTCTCTGCCTTGCGTTTTTTTGTGTTCAAGTGTGGAAAAAAGGATCTCTCTCCTTTCCCCCGGGCCCGATCTTCCCTTTTATATGCCAAAGGAAAATGGTTACAGATGAAGGAAAGAAGAAAAGAAAAGAGAGTAAAGATAAAAGAAAGGCGGTGGAGGTGGAGTCAAGCCGTCCTCCTCGGGTTCGATGGCTTCCTCCGCAGCCTTCGTCGAGTCGCGTGGTGACGTCAATCGTGTCTTGTCCGAGTACTGTGGTCGCCCATTCCTGAACGGCGCTGTTCTTCACTATGCGTTGCGCTGTGGACTGCTGTGAAGTTGGGAGGCGGTCATTCCGTGCGCTGTTCGCGACAGTGCGGTGTACTTGATGCACGCGCTCACCGTTCCACGGCCGGTCTTGATGCGACGCCCCCACTCCTCCGTACGTCAGGCATGGTGTACCTTCCCACCGTCCAGGAGTTAATGTGGTGCAAGCCGTTATCCTGAATTGACCGGTGGCGCGCCAGAGGATGATCGGGATATTCTTGCTGCACTCGTGCTCGGCCCCCGAGCACCGGGGTCAGGAATGGTTCGGGTCGGGGCCCTCCGCCGTTTCCGACCACTACCAGGGGGAACGAACGTCGGGCGACGGCGGCTGGCAGTTCGGTCGGGGCGATCGCTCGACCCGCGATGCCCGACTCACGTCGCGAGGGGTCGGGCGCGATGTTGAGCCCGAGTGGGCTCCATCAATGCGAGTCCCGCCAAGGACTCGTGCGGGGCCGCGGCCACGCGGATTTGTACGGCCCGGACCCTCGGTGGGCCATGGGGAGCGGAGACTTTCTTTGGCAAATGATGATCAGCACACCTCCTGCCGGACCGGGCCCTAGCGCGGGCCCAACGCCCCATTGCTCCTCTCCATGTGAGGTCTTCAGATTCATTCGTTATTCAGATACAGACCGTGTACGGTATCGGGTACCTGGAAAATGGGTACCCGACAGGAGTACATTGTTTGGTTGTTAAGATTTCTCATATTTGGGCCCCGTTTGGAATGGAGGAATCATTCTCTATTCCTGCGAGAATTGAACTGTTTTCTGTGAAATTACTGCGTTTCAAACGAGACCTTAACTTACTATTCCTACCGCTGCCTTTTTATATTTAACTAACGATTCCTAAAAAAATGTATAGTTTAATATTTTTTCTATCTTTGAAATGGAGTAGTATTTGATTGGAGTCGTGTTCCCCTCTTGTGTTACCCGGCAGTTTTTTCCTTGTGATAGCGATCGGGCCGGGGCTTATAGCGTGCCATAGTGTACACGACCAAGTTCCGAATGAGCCTCGATCTCGTGCTACCCTTGCGATGGTGGATGCAACAACGGCATCGAAGCTAGTAGTACCGCGGAAGGGAAGGGAAACCGCTACCCCGCTCGTGTTTGGTTTGGATCAGAAAAAAAAAGCCGACCAACACGCGAAAGGGGCAGCAGCAGCAGCAACGCCGGGCCGCAGCAACGATCAGGCTTTCGTGGGCTCGCGGGACGTGTCGAGGAATCAGCGGCCAGGTGGGGCCCACATGTCTTTCTCCATCAGGCGCGCTGCGCCAGGAAAACCCAAACGGGTCGCCGTCGGGCCGGCCCTCCTCGCCTTTATCGCGCTGCTTGCTCGTTTCGTTCGGGGCGCGACGGTGATGGATGGATGGCAACTGAGGTGGTGTTTGGATCATGGTGACTAAAACTAGCCTGATTAGATTTAGTCAGTTTTGTTCCAACGGGTGGGACTAAAAGGGACTAGAGACTAAAATTCTTTAGTAAGGGAGGGTGACTAGAGACTAGAGACTAGAACTGACTAGAGACTAAAGTGGGTATCCAAACACCTCCTGAGACTGTGACGGGCGGGGGGGCAGCGTCCATCGGTCAGAGCGACGCGTTCGCATGGGCTCGCACGGTCGCACACCGCACCTCCTCCCTGAAATGGCAGAAAGTGGGTTACACATAGCAGCACACAGGTTTGCGCGTGCCGTGCGTGTGCTAGTATGCTTGTTGCTAGCAAAGGCGGCCATCGCTGGTGCGAGTTGTGTAGCATACGAGCGCGAGCGCGAGCCGAAGCAGAAACGGTCACTCAACGATCTGACGAGTTGGAGCTCGACAGAAAAAGAAAAAGAAAAAGAAAGAGACAGAAAAAGAAAGAAAAGGAAAGAAAGGATAGATGATCTCATGGATTGTCCCTGTCGGGCGCCACCCAAGCGCGCACGCACGTCGTGTGTAAAAACAGTCCGGCCGGTGACAAAAGGATCGCCGTGTTTGGTGGCAGCGAGACAAGGCCACGTCTCAAGGAATCGGTTTTGGTTTTCGCATGCACGACAGTGCTGACTGGCCGATCGAGCATAGTACTCGCAACGACACAGAGAGTGAGAAGACCCCCGCCCGCCAGCTTGACCGATCGATCGAGATCTCGCTTGCTCAAGAATCTTTTCTTTGTTCATCGACATACATAGCTGATCCTTGTCATCGGGGCAGGATGCAACGGACCGAGGCTTTTGTCGTCGATCCGCGCCTACTTTTCTACCATCTCTTGCCTCCGATCGATTCTCGTGACCACGAACTGCGCGCTGCTACACAAACACGGCATGTGAAAACGATCTGGCTGCGGTGGTATCGTTTCCGGTACTGGTACATCCGCGACTATATTACGATGAATAAACAATCATTCGCGATAATCATAATCTCAAGTACGTAGTACGATCGGGCAAACGTGCTTCTCGCATAAACAAAAGGAAGGGTGACAAAAGGACAGGATAGCGGTACAGAAATGTCCGCGTGTTTGGCAGCACCGAGACAAACCCAGCGACACGCGAACATATTGTTTGACGATGCTAATAACATGGCGTAGCTACGAGGTGCCGTGAACCCGGCCGGCACTTGGATCCAATTGATCTTCTCTTTCTGCTGAATTTACGGGGCCAAACCACACATCCGAGTAGTACGTACGACCAGCGATATGGTAGTTGTATATTACGGAGTAAGTACCAGTATAGCACTATAGTCGTATAAATCTGACTGTCTGAGTTGATTAACAAAGCTGGTGAGATCTTGACCCGATATATATAGTACAGAAATGTCCGCGTGTTTGGTAGCACCGAGACAAACCGAGGGAGCAACACGCGAGTATATCGTTCGACGATGCTAACATGGCGTACGAGCTAGCAGATGCATGACACTTGATCCACTTGGTCTTGTTTTGATCTGTTTTTTTTTTTATATGTTAATTAAGTTACGGGGACAGCTGGTCTACGTACTGAGACGACACATCCAAGTAGCTAGTACGGCCAGGCATATACTAGTATTATTATCGTCGGAGTACGAATCTGACTGTCTGAATCTTCGAGGTAAACAGAATCTGATTGATTGCAGAGCAAATATACTATACTAGCTCGCTAGGTGTAACTGTGGTCTATGCGGCGATGTGGGTACGTAGAGAGCAAAGCGTGACGGAACATGCATTGGTAAAGCGTTTCCGCCAGTGATAGATTGAGGCAAGTAAGGAGTACAGAATTTCACCGGAGTTTTTCTGCTGCGAAGGTCTTTCGAGACACAAATTTTCAGCGAAAACGGAAAAGAAAACAAAGAAAGGAAGGGAACGGAAAAGGAACATGGTTTTCCTGCGTGCCCACGCACCGACCGACCGACCCGCACCAGGCGTTGTCATCCCCTGCCACGCCGGGACCAGTGGACCACCACCCCCCAGAACTCCTCCCTCGACTGGACACGCACGATACGGGAGGGATCAGATCAGACAGACGAGCAGCACAGGCGTCAGGTGGGCCCAGCGCGACCCACAGGCGGAGGGAGCGGGTGTGACCTTTTCTTTTTGATCGCGGTGTGACACCTTTCGATGACTGGTGGATCCTACTGTTTTCCCGAGGTGGCTAATACGGATCCCGTAATCCTGGATCAGTAATCAGTACACTACTCCAGTAACGTTCCCAGCAAGATCGGCTGCCCTGGCTACCGGCGACGATGCGCGCGGCGGTGTTGTGTGTTCCGGCGCGCGGACGGCCGGGGCGCAACGGTGTGCGGGGGCGACGGCGTGGAGCCGAGGGGAAGGGCCCCGCGGCCACACAGCGATGACGGCCCCAGGCGCAGGAAGCGGAAGCGAACGGCGCGGCGTTGGCGCGGTTTTCTTCCTGATACGCCGCGGCGTTTTGTGTTTGTGACTGCGGGTATCAACGTGCCATCGCTAAGTTGTACTCGCAATCAGCAGACTAATACACTGTTCGGCTGGCTGAATTCAAGCCGTTTTACTGTAGCAGCTGCAGAAAAAATAACTGCGAACTGTAGCGGCTGCAGAAGAAATAACTGTGAACACTGTAGCGGTTTATAAACATTATGCCAGGCAAACAGGCTGTAACTGCTGCTGTATACTGTTTGTACTCGTACTAGGCAACAAAAAGGAGACGGGCGGAACAAGTGTGCCTGCCCAGTTCGCGCGCGTCCAGTCCGTCCATTCCACACGCGGCACGGGACGTACTATAACGCACAACACGATTCATCGTGTGTCGCGAACCACGTACGCGTGGTTCCTTCTTCCCAGCCACGTGAAAGTGAAACAACAAACCCGTTCCGTCGTCTATACTTGTCTCATCATCCACGAAAATCGATCGTGCAACCAAGCAGCAGCAGCAGCGTTCGCCTTGCCATGCCTTGCCGGATCGACGCGGATCTTTCCGACCAAGCGACGGCGACAGGCGCGTTGTGTGCCTGGCCACTTCGGGCGGCCCGAGCACGCGCATGTCCTTCTACTCCACTCCGCTGAGACGCACGAGGCCAAATCCGGCACTCGTTTTTTTGCACGTCCAGAAAGGCCATCGCCGAGAGAGGAAAAAAAAAAAGAGAAGGAAAAAAAAAGGTCAGCAGGGCGAACCTTGGACGACGGCACACCTCCCGAGCCGATCCGAGCGAAAGTGGGGGCGCAGGAGGAGAGCGACAGACAACAGGCACAGGGAGGGGAGTCAGTAGTGTGGGCGCGGTCCGTGGAAGGAGAGAGAGAGAGTGTGTTTGGCTGGTTAGGCGGGACCCGCGATTGCCTCCCGCACGGCAGACAGGCGAGGAGGCGGGGGCCTGACCTGCCCCGCTGCTGCCACCCGAGCGGGCCCCACCCACTGGGCGCCGCTGACGTTGTGGCCCCGCACCGGAGGACGAGACGAGACGAGAGCCACCGCTTCATGGTACCGCTACAGTGGCAGTAAAGCGGGCAGCAGCCTGCCACTCCGCTGCAAAGTCTGCTTGCTGTGCGGTGGTGGTGCAGCGCTGCGGCGCACCGGGCCGGGCCGGGCAGGGCCCGACCGGCTCGCGATGTCGGAACCAACGGAGACTGGTTTGGGTAGGGTCTGGGCCGGACGCGAGCCAGGGTTGACACGTGTGCGCGCGGGGGCCGTGCGTGTCGCGTGGCTGTGCCTGCAAGCCCGGGCTCCATCCCTCCCTGACTCGTGCGGGGCGGTCGTGTCGCCCACGGCGTGGTTCGTTCGTACGGCTCGTCGACGAGACATGAGCGTCTCGTCGACGTCGTCGTCGGCGGCGCTGTTAGCCCAAGCTCGTGTGTCGCTCGTACACGTATTAGTACTACTGAATGACACACGTAGTAGTTCCGGGCCATCGGTTGTTGGTTCCTGTAGTGCCGGTCTCAATGAGTCAATGATCGAGCGGGTCTTAGCAGTTCATCGGAGAGCGAGGCCAGTGGCGATGGAGGGGCGCAACGAAAAGTGAAAACTCAAAAAAACTCTAGTGCGCGGCGCTATGCGGCGTTGCCCCCGCCGCTAGCTCTCTCTCATCAGTAGCACTGCACCGCAGAGATTCTCGCCCGGTCAGTCGACCTCACAGTCGTCCCGTCCCACTGGACCGCGGCCCAGCGCACTGTAGCGACGCACTGACGACGCGGTACAACTCGCATACGCACGCGCGGTACGGGCCGGGCAGCGGTCACGTGCGTGGCCGGCCTCCGCTCTCCTTGTTGACTGACCGCGCGCCTTTTACAGTTCCGGCCTCGACTACCGAGTGGTTCCGATGATCCGGTTGCTCGCCCGCCGCGTATTTATACACGCTCGTACGTACTGGTACATCCGTACGTACGCTCGAGCTAGCCGTGCTTCTGTCCTGGCCGGGCACGGCCTATCTTTTCCACGAGCGCGTGATGCGACGCGACGAGCTAGAGCGACGACGTGCCGCCCGATTAAAATGTTCGCGTTTGGATCAGCTAGTAGTTCGTGGAAGGATGGATGGGATACCGCGATCGCCGGTATTTTTCGCGGACTATATATGCACAGGGGGATCGCAGGGACGATCGATGGTTCGATGCATGCATCACACGCTCGCTCTCGCCGCATAAACCGATGAGATGAGGTCCTTGCATGTGTCATGTGGGATTCGGATGGTGGAGTGCGTCGACGTACGTACTAGACCGTCTCCCTCGCGCCAGCTGAGGTTTGTATATATATACAAGGTCCTTCCGTACGTTGCTCGGCATGCAGAGCAAAGTGTTTCATCGGTGTGCCGATCGACCAGCCATGCATGAACCATGGGGGCTCGCCATGCACCTACTACTCTCTCGTAGATCAGCCACCAATGCTGTCGATCGCTGCTGACAACGGGAACAGACACGTACGGCTACGGGGACTCGTCGATCGTGCCGCATTGCATTGTCAAACTTCTTCCTTTTCAGGTGGAGGATCGATCTCCTCCGGCCGGCCCGCCCTACCAACCGGAAACTTTGACTGAAGAGTTCTTTATCGTCGCCACCCCGCGGGCACCGGTAGGCCATTTCGTGGCCATGCTTGGACGGCTCGAACGGCGCGCGCGTACGCGCCATCCCTGTGTGTCGGAGGGAGCCTTTTGCGTGCGTGCCAGCGCCGTTCGCGAGCGCGGACGGACGCTACGATCGACCTACGAACGCCACGCGCTGCCGCAGCAGCAGGTCGCCATGCACGGCCCTTCCCGAGGCACGTGGGGTGGCCCGTGTGGCCGGCCGTTACGATCGATCGAATTCATGCATGCATGCCGGGGAGAAAGATCGTTTATAATTTGGTTCGTCGATTCATGCGAAAATTCCAGCCAAAGTTTGCGTGGTCGACGTGCATGCGCGGCCGTTCGTCGGGGCATGCAGCGGGATCAACCGGCCGGTGGGCTGGTTCGTCTCTCGATCGCGTGGCGGACGGACGCGGGACATCGATCGGTCGAGCGCGGCCGCCGGACCCGGGCGACTCACGGCAGCCCAGCCGTGGATCGATGGACCCCGACGGATCGATCGTACGTGCTCCTGTGGCCGGCCTCGCGTGGCCAGCACGTGATCAAAGCGCCCACCTGCTGCATGCATGCCCCATAGGAAAAAGCCTGCTGCCTGGGACGAGAGCTGAGAGCGTGCCTGGCGAGTGGCGATTCGTGCCCTCTGCTCCTGTAGCATCAGCATCAGCACAGCAGCAGCGCGCAGCGCAGGCATGGCGTGCGCGTACGTGGTCCTTCCGCAGTTCCGCTCCGTGCGTGGGGCGCCGCGCCGGTGAAGGTGGTTCTTCTCTTCTTTGGCGCCACGAGATGCTTGCCGGGGCATATATTGGCAACTCATCAGTTTGGTATGGTTTGGTTTGGTTTGGTGGAGGTCGATCGACAGACAGGCGCGAGCTGCTCCTCCCTCAGTTGTCGTTCCTCACGATGCTGTGGGGGCGCGTACGTACGTGGTACTGACCGAAGGAGTAGTACGTACCGCGGCACGATGCTCTCTCTGTGTCTGTGTACGACGAACCGATCGATCGAGCTGCACGGCCCCGCCCCGCCCCGCGCGCGTGTCGTTGCCATGCATCGATTGTTTCCCCAAACAGTGTCGCGCGCGTCTGCTAGTGCTCGCTCTCTCTTCTACTCCTACTCCTACTACTACTGTTTGCGGAGGCGAATCGAGCTGCCCCGTCCTGCGTCCTCCGGCGAGCAGCACAGCCGCCCGCGGTGCCCGGCGTCAACGGCGGACGTGGCGGGCATGCATGCGATGCATACAGCGTGGGGGCAGACAGGCGCGTCAAAGTTACAAGTGCGTACGCGGCCACTTGCGAGCGTCCTGAGTCACGTACCGTCACGTGGCTCTCTCACTCACCTACGCGGACTCGGACAATTTTAGTCAGGGAGACTAGCTAGACTGCGCTCATGGGTATGTATGTATGGGCCTACGAACGGGCCTGGTCGATATGGGTCATTTATTTTCGGGTGAACTGGTATACGGGCCTCGTCGATATGGGCCGACCCACATCATGCCACCACCACCCATGCTTCATCTTTGTTTCCTCTTCCCTCTCTCTAAAAAAAAAACTTTGTTTCCCCTTGCGGCGCGTAATGAAATTACAAAGACCCGGGTCCTTCACAAATCTATGCAGTCGTCGGAGGGTAACTTCCTCCTAATGGCATTGTTGGAAGGTTGGGCCTCATGCATCTCCAACAATTATTTATAACTAGTTTTCAAACATTAAGTATTTAATTTAGGGTGTAATGAACAAAAATCTTCCTCCAACAACAATCTAAACGCGCCTCTTCGTATAGCTTTGCTATGTTCCTCCATCTACTCCTATATTTGTTGATACTTAACGCACTTTTAATCTAATCATCAGCTCCACCACACAGTCTCACAAAAAGGTGACACGCTATAAACAAAAAATTTGACAATTGTTAAAGGAGACAAATTTTATTACTATAAAAAGTGCTTTAAAAACTCCGAAATCTAGGTTTAGGGACTGCTTTCTTTCACAATTATTGGAGACGCTCAACATCTCCGAGTTCCTATTCAAATTATATCATGAAAACTTAACTACCGTACATTTGGTTGACTGTCTATATGGCTCAGTCTGGGCCATGGAAGGCATAAGCATTTGTTGGTTGATTGCATGCTTCTCAAGTTGCAAAAGAGTCTTTTTAATTTTGGTTTCACAAATATATATAGAATTTTGATGTTTCTGTACAGTTAGGCTCATAGCAGCAAACCAGCAAATGATTTCATTGGCGTGTCCTTATTATATATGTTGTGAATACTATATTAATAATATATTTAAAACAATATTAAAATTAAACAAAATACACAAAATTATTATAATATATTTACGGAAAATAGTATCATATGAACACGTCTTTAATAATTTTATAACATAAACCATGTGAGCAAATGAACAATTTCTCTATTTAGAGACTATCAAACTTCTTTATTTAACCATGCTCAATGCATACAAACAATAAATCGTGTATCATTCATTCACTTAGCCTGGATGGGTGTCTGGCTCTACTAGAACAACATTGAAACTTCGGTTCAAAAGAACAAGATTGAAACATACATATACATGCAACTAAGTACACACATAATAAACTTAATTCTTTACATGGCACCATCTAGATGCCCAGACAATGCTCACAAAAACAAACCAAAAACCTACCGGAATTTCCATTTGAGAATTCCTTCGCCCACATCAAAAGAAATTTTTGGCAAAGGTGACGAGAAATATTTTTTACAAAAATACTAAGCTTCAAATAAACATTGTGGGAGGAGGCGGATTTTTCAGATTCAGTGATTGGGGGGAAACGGGGAAAACTTACTGCTCCTGCTGACTACTGGGCGTTTTGTGGATTTTGTGGGATGTGTTTTATTGGCTGTGGGCCTCTAGACTACATGTGACTTTCTTTTTCTCAAAAACTTTGGGCATTCCATATGCATGCCCATGCATACAAGCGGCTCCGCCAGTGGCCCACGGATGAACACCAGCTCCACCACAGTCCACAGAAAAACCAGCGACATTTTCCCATATTACCCCTAACCCCCTCCTGAACATGTGAATTTTCCCCTCTGGCTCCTCTTCCGTCTCCCCCATCCAGCCACTTCGTCTTGGCCGGGCCCCGCGCGTCCGCCGTGGAACCCCCGACGATGGGCTCCGGCGAGGACACGGGAAGCGGAGGCGTCGGCGGGGTGGTGCGCGGAGCGGTGCTGAAGGCGCTCGTGGTCGTTGGCGGCGTCCTGCTGCTCCGCCGGCTGCGCCGCTCCACCACCCGGTGGGACCACGCGCGCGCCGTCGCCGACGCGCTCTCCGGCGAGAAGGTGAGTGCGCTCGGTTCCTCTCGTCGAAGCTTTTCGGTTTCCGGGGCATTTCGATGCGGCAGCATCTGGAATTAGTCTGAACAATTCCTTCTTTTTCTCATTTACGAGGAGGAAAATTCCCCAATTTTTGAGCGAAGTGAAATGAATGTTTATGTCTTGATGCCTGTCGTTGTATGTACTGGGTCGTGATTGGTTCGCGTGTTTGTTGGTTTGATGTGCAGTTCTCGAGGGAGCAGGCGAGGAAGGATCCTGACAACTATTTCAACTTGAGGTGAGAATTGTGTCCTACGGGAGCCCTGCATTTCTGTTTTATGCGCACGAGTGGTTCCACTGAATATTTCATTTGGGCTGTTGCTCTCAGCCTCTTGGTTCCTGCTAATCATACAGTGCTGCCTTATTTTGTTGGGTTGCAGAAGCACAACAAAGGATTGTTCACAAGTGATAGGCTTTTGGTAGTTAACTTTGGTACCAGTATCTGCCTTTATCTTACAAGTTTCTGGATGGCTAAAATGATTGGAAATATGCAATACTTGGTTAACATTAACATAGTTCGTCTGAGCACCACAAGTATTTTGTTTGGAACTTTTTCTTTGTTAGGTTTTTGAATTTAAATGTGCACCGGGATCACATTATAGTATGAATATAGTTATGCAGCAGTTGATTGAGAGCAGTCAAATTTCGCAATGAATTTATTTCTGAACTTTGTGGCTGCTCTTTATGTCAACATAAACTTTGGTTAAAGCGCCATATCGGATTCTAACAAACATGCTGTGGGTGCTGCATGAACAATGGAACTTGATGTGTGTTGATGGTTGAAGAACTTTGTGTCCTGTAATCTTGTTGGAATTGGATGCTGCCTTCGTGACTAATGCACACATGAAAATTCCATTTCCTCTTGTGCTATCACCTCAAACAGTGTTTAAAGGGTTAATTATTTGAGATTCATAAAATTTACCCAATGTTTTGATTATTTGCCCAGAATAAAGGGATGAAAAGATTAAACAAAGCTGTTTGGTCAAGTTGATTGCTACAGACCTGCTATAGTTTTGCTTTTCTCGAACTGTACCTTAGTATCCTTCTCTCTTTCTGATCTGCTGCTGTCATTATCATGGTACCATGATGTGTGGGTTAACTAGCTGATGTATTAATATATTGTGATCTTGTTATAATTAGTCATATACTTTGTAAGTGACACCATCCTTTTGTTTGCTACTTTTTTACTTGACACTTTATTAAACATTGCAAGGTTATTTGGGTACTTGTCCTTTTGATGATACATTTTTGCTGTTACAACTTATCAGTCTATCTTGATGCTTCATCATGAATGTAAGTAGGTCTGTCATCTGTGTACCTGCTTGGATATAAGTAACATTTCAGAAGTGATGCCTTACATCTGCTCTGCACTTATGATGCATAAATGTGATAACTTCTCTGCTTTATAATTTGTTATACACTGAGAACCATGATTTTGCTATTAGTTGGCAATCCTTTATTTTTGTGGCCATGAGAAATTTTTAAGCATGAGCTCATCTACTTGTGTGCAATCTGTGTTACAATTTGGTTTTATTGTTATTTTCAGAATGCTCACATGCCCTGCAACTGAGATGGTGGATGGTTCCAGGGTGCTTTACTTCGAGCAAGTATGATTGTTGTCTCTGTACACACCTCTTTATTATAAAACCTTTCAGAATATTGAATTCTATACTTTCATTTGCAGGCATTTTGGAGAACTCCAGAGAAGCCTTTTAGACAAGTAGGTAGCTCCTAAATTCTAATCACCACTCTTACATGCCCCCTTTGTTCTTTTCAATTCATGTGTAATATGTTTCTTTTTTTTAAACAAAAATCTTGAGTTGCTTCTGCACAGACTTAAATCTGCCTTACTCAAAATAAATATAGTTTAAAGAAAGTTATGTTATCTGACAGTGTACTCCCATAAAAATATTCTACAATCAAGCAATATATTTCCCCCATTGCATTGTTTTGATGAGCATTCAATCCACCCCTATAACTATCTCCAGTTTCCTTTAAATCATTTCTTTCTGGTTAGCTTTACCAGATTAACAATTTGTTAGCCATTTTGCAAGCTATGTTCTTAGAAAATATAGCTGTGGACGGTGCCATTAGTTTGTAACTTTTGAGAAGCATGTTTCTAATATTCTTACTGTTGTCTTAGCTGTGGATGGTGCCATTAGTTCATAACTTTGATAAGCATGGTTCTAATACTCCAAAAAATGGAACTTAGGAAAGTTGATGTAGCAAGATGTAACTGAAAGTGTGAAACTGACAAATTCATTTCTGACTAGGCTGTTCCATGACTAATGATAGAACTTCACATGCAACACATTAGGATAGAGGAGCCTCCTGGGTTCTGTTAGCTCATTGGTGAGTTAGGCCACTCAGGTTCTACTCCCTTCTACATAATTGTTGGAAGGGATGTCTCTCCCCTCTAAATCACATTTACAGTCAGTAGGATAATATGCAGATGAGTTGACAAATGATCTTTGGTTTTAGCTATACTGTCTATCTATTTTGCATCTCCAGTATCTTATGTGCTCTACATCTATAATTGTTGATATTGTTCTTTGCAGAGATTCTACATGGTAAAGCCCTGTCCAAAGGAGATGAAATGTGACGTTGAGGTGAGTGCAATTTTTACAATCTGACATGCTTGTTTCAAACTAATAAACGTGCAAAATATTTACAAATTTTATGACATACTTTATCTGAGATCCTGCAGCGTTGTGAAGTTGATGTGCTGAAAAAATCAATGCACCCATACTTGTCAGAATTTACTAGCATAGTCACTTCGGTATCCTCTACTTCTGACTTTGTCAAAACTGAATCATCTGAGAAATATGGATATCCTATTCAACTATAATAATATGCATCTGGTTCATGAATGCCAACGCCTGACATACTTCAGGACGGACCCACATTTTCATTTGTGCCAAGCATACGCAATTTGGTAAACTTGATTGCCCTCGAGCGAATTGGTGATGCATCAATGTCTGGTTAGAGTCACACATTTCTTCTACAGTGGTACACACACTTTTATTGTTCTTTACTATGTAAAGTTCTTTATTTTGTTCATTTAATGATCTTTTCGTGTAATAGATTATATTTAGCACCATAATTTTTAATGCCTGGCGCTTATAATGAACGCACCTTCAGTTGATACATGTTCTTGCTCATATTGTGAACTAATTCTTACAGGCAAATCTGATTAGATAACATTTTGAATTATTTCCAATGGACAGTTGAGCTCATATGCTATTAGGGATGCTGAAGAGTACAAGAATTTCTGCAACCGTCCAAAGGATCAGAGGCCACAGACAGAAGAAGTAATTGCGGTATGCGACGTCCAGCCACAAATTTACAGAATACATGCTTGAGTCAATAACTTTTGAGGGATGGCTTCTTAATTCTTATTCAATAACAGACAAAAATTAAGATACTCAAAGATCATTCTAAGCCATTCTTTTTTTTCTTTTTTTTTTTTTGAACCTCTCACATCTGAATATAAATGTAGTATCTGTTCATGTACATTCGAGGAGACACGACTCACTCAAACACACACAAACTCCCCTACATCTACACCCAGAAAAGTAACCACGTCCATCGAGAGATTATCGGAAACATCCGATGCACGACTGTCACCACGCGGCCATTCTGTGCGTATTAATGTAGGTATAGAGACTTAGGGATCAGTTGGAGTTGCCAGTTAATAAATTCTCTAAATAGCTATGCACATACTTTGGGTATCCGTGGCAGAATTCCATACTGTCACCACTCACCAGCGCATGATATAATGTCATATAGGTCAATTGAATGTGCTCTAGTTGATATTCATATTTTGTAGACTTGCTGTTAAATTTTACAATTCATTGTCAGCCACTGAAATATTTCCTTATAAAACATGGAACTAAATGCTGTTTACCTAACATTTTGTCTATATCTGCTCTCTTAGTGTACTACTAGAACCAGGGTGTATTTGATGCATGTTCAAAGCTACGCACTCATTATATAGTAGGTGGTGCTTATATCTCTGTAGTCATATCCACGCCGTGCAACTCCACATGGAATCATGCATTGACATGTATAGCTGCACATAGTACATTCCTAGCTTTAACTGTGTATGATTTGTGTTACTGATTTATGGTCCACAAAGTATTGTGTAGCGTTAGCTTGCTACAGCCTTCTGTTGGGTGGCAGGTTGCATGTTTTAAGTATGGTGTCTTAAATTGTAGTCCCTTCGCTCTTTTAGCTAATGGGCGTCATCAATAAAAGAACGGACAGACTATATAAGCTTGGTGTAGCTGTAGTTTGCTATAACAGAATATCAATATAAAGTATTCATTTATCAAGCTTACGCTGTACCTATCTGTTACCAAATTTTTAAGATTTGTCAATTATGATCTTAATTTACCAGAATTATCTGTTGTGAAACATCTTTCAAAGATATCTGGACTCTTTTTAATGAGATAGTGAACAACTACAGTATATATATCATTCTACAAAGCTCACCTATCCACAGACAATATAACTGCCAGAAACTCAAGTTTGCTATTATAACTTCAAAGTTATGCCCAATGTAAAGTGGGATATACTTTTACTCACTCAGGTTACATTCGGTGTGCAGGATATCGCGGAGCATCTAACTACCATACACTTGTCACGATGCGGACGTGGAAAACGCTGTTTGTATGAAGGATCTACCCCACCTGAAGGTTTTCCTAACAATTGGGTGAGCTACTTGTTCTCACAATCAGCAAATCAATTCCTCTTTGCGATCATGAATAATCTGTAGTTATTTCTTTTTCATCTGATATAATCAAAACCAATCTGGGTAATCCTCTTTTGCAATTTTAGTTTGTTCCTATCTGAAGATTATTATTTTAACAGAGTGGTGCATCATATTGTACATCGGATTTGTCAATTCACAAGAATGGTGAAGTGCACATCTGGGACAAGGGTTTTGATGACGAAGGAAACCAGGTAATTTTCGTGCATTCTTGACCCTAGTGCTCCTGTTGGCTCGCAGTGCTTGTGTAGAAGCGCACTGTTCTGAGTTCTGACACTGCCCACTTATTCTCAGGTTTGGGGAACCAAGGTTGGCCCTTACGAGTTCAAGCCCGCTCCCAAATCCAAATACGATGACATGTTCTCACCATTAAATTTCTCCGCCCCTTTGTCATTAGAGAAGAAGATGGATAAAGCATATGTGATCGATGACCAGTAGAGCCTGTTTCCTAAATTTTGTCCATAGTTATGCAATAAGTGAATATAATTTATGTATATATATTGTGCTGAGTTTTAATGCATTCTTTCCTGACCAAACTGTGCTTCTTGCCCATGATCATGTCCGAATGAAACCAATTTCAAAGAAGTCAGATGGCTGTTACTTGAAGCTATAGGTGCCCATTGCCCTCTTGCAGCCCGCTTAGTACGTTGCGGCTTTTAGGAACTGGTATTATTGTTTATGATGTTGGTGGATTTTGTTTGCAACCCTGGAGAGATGATTGACAGAAATTAAACCTTGTAAGCACCAACTGATCTTCAGTAAGACAGCAACACCCTATGGCCGTTCTTTAATAGTTTTTACGTTGAGTTTTAGCATGTATTTCACAGGACTGAGGACTCCCAGTTACATGTATTTCCTCAGCTCTCCACTTCCGGTGCACGAATCAAATTAGACTGAACATACCATTTGCTATGTGGCCCATACTGTTGGCTGCTGCCGTGCTGCGGTATTGTGGTTTACAACTCTTCATCTCTGCTGTATATTACCAGCTATAGTTACCTGTTAATCTGGATTGGAGTGTCTAGTGGAATTTGGATCTATTGGAGCTTTGTGTGCCATGATCATGGTGATGAATTGCTTATTGGTTAGACGTTGGATTTTTCTTGGGTTGAGCAGATGATACGAGAGGAATCAAAATCAGGTCATGTGCCTGTCACTTGGAAGCAGTTGGTAAGTAGTGCAGTTTATTTCCATTTTTATAATTGTATGGGCACAGATGTTCCAAAGGCATAATAATGTTAGATCAAACAAATGCCACTTGAGCTGTGAGTGGTCCCAGTTTATTTTTTCTTAATCAAAATCCTTTTTGTTCTGCATGATGGAGGTGTTCATGCGGTGTTCAGAAGGAATATCCTACTTTGAGCATGATTTGTGAACTTTATCGTCAATTCTAAAACTTTTCCTGGAAAAAGAAAATATGATGATTGATATTACTAATATTCACCCCAAAACATATCAAATTACAGGATTTTCTCCTCACTTTCAAAATGCATCAACTTTCAAGGAAAAAATTGCAAATGCCAAAGAAGCGAACATGAAAAGAAATGACAAAAGGAGTACAACACGTGCTTTGTCGTCGACTTCCCTCATTCCCTCTCCTGAATGGAGGGTTGATGCATTTGTTACTTCTGATGGAGATGGCACTACGGCAGCAGGAGAAGGAGATGTTGGTAGAGTAGGAGGTGATGTGGTGAAACAAGGTGATGAGACAAGTTTTCGAGCTCAGATGGTGTATGTCAAGCACTCCATTTTGCTAGGCAGTGCCGCCATGTCCATTTTCCCTTTTTGCGCTAAAGTAGAGCCCTTTTTTTCACCTTTTGATCATAAAAAAATGCCGTTCTCTGCATCACAATCAGCTGATGGCAGCCGCTCGAGAAGCAACGGGCACAAAGAATCCCGGCGCAATCGTCCCACGCCACATGTGCCGCCCTCGTGTGCTGGAGCAAGTGACAAGAGGAGAGAGACGGCAGGTGGCCCAAGGACCTCTCCAGCTGCTCGCCTACGTGCCTCTCCATCTCTCTCTCTCTCTCTCTCTCTCCGCCCTTCCCATTCCGATCTGCACCAAGCAGCACTCCACTCTCTCTCTCTCCTCTTCCTCCCCTGGTTCCGCGGTTCCGCCCCCCGTAAACCTCCTCCCGCCGCCATTGTTAATCCTCCTGCGAACCTCGGAATCTTTTCCCTTCTGTCCCACTGCCCCATCCCCGGGCAGTGGGGGTTCCCTTATATATAACCCACTCTCTCCTTTCACTGTCCACTCCACCGCACTCCTCCCCCATTCCCCCTGCCCCGTCGACGAAGCGGAGGGCGGCGAGGAACACCCAAGGTGAGATCCTTTCCTCCACTCCACACCCCGACGGGTACTGAATGCTTCAATGGTCCAGGAGGAGAGCGACAGGTTCCCTGCCCTGTGATCTGAAAGAAAAAGAGAGTCTGTTTTCTCATTTCTGTCACGCGTCCGGAGCGGCGCTGCGGAAAAAAGGGGTTAGGAGATTTTGCGTCGTGTTTGTTTTTTCTTGTTGCTCTAGATCTTGATGTAGCATTGCGCTTGCTGGGATCGTCGTGCCGTCTCGATTTGTTGGACCCAAACGGCCAAGCATAATTGTTCTGTTGTGATTTCGAGCGCAAAGAAAAGGGAATTCCTCTGATCTTGGTAAAAAGGGAAGCTTTTGCCCTGCTCTGTTGTGGTCTGTAGGCACACTCCTGTCTGCTCTGATCTAGGGGAGCTCTGCACCCGTTTCTTTGCGGCTGCCCAAGTGCCCATGTGGAACGAATCTTTCTGCGTGCCTGCCTTTGTCGTCACTGTAGTGTAGACAGTGGCAAGGCATTACGATTTTCATAATGCATTTTTTAATATCTTCGATACAAACGAGAGAGAAGTTCGCCTCTTCCATTTGTTCCCTACTCATCCACCTTGATTGCTCTGTGATCTGGTTCTAATCCGCATTGTCACGGACCAGGAAGGAGAGGAAAATGATGGATCTCGCGGACAACCGTCAACGGCTCATCGCTGGCGCGGCGCTGCTGGTGGCCACCATCGCCTTCATCAAGCTCCTCCTGCGGTCCGGCTCCCGCGGCAAGCGGCTGCCGCCGACCATCCCCGCGGCGCCGGTGGTGGGCGGGCTGGTCCGGTTCATGCGCGGCCCCATCCCGCTGATCCGGCAGGAGTACGCCCGCCTCGGCAGCGTCTTCACCGTCCCCATCCTCAGCCGCAAGATCACGTTCCTGATCGGCCCCGAGGTGTCGGCGCACTTCTTCAAGGGGAACGAGTCGGAGATGAGCCAGCAGGAGGTGTACCGGTTCAATGTGCCCACGTTCGGCCCCGGGGTCGTGTTCGATGTGGACTACTCCGTCAGGCAGGAGCAGTTCCGGTTCTTTACCGAGGCGCTCCGTGCTAACAAGCTCCGCAGCTATGTCGATTATATGGTTGCTGAGGCTGAGGTGAGAACTGCAAATCTATTTGTTGGTCTGTTACTTTAATTTTGATGAATGTAGTCATGGTTGTGAGGTAATTCATCAATTGTGAGGCGTGATCTTTGTTCCTTTGTGTGAGTGGATCGAAGAACATAGTATTTGACTTTGTTGGGTATTAGTTCTTAGATGAATCATAGTTTACTTGCCGATCATTTAACCAAAGATAGAATCTATATGGTAGTTTCATCCATTTCACTAGTCTTCTGTAGCCTTGATGGCTTTGGCTTTTTGGATCTGAACTGTTAGCTTTAAGCAAAGTATGATATTACTTTGTGTGGCAGGTGCGAAAGTCTTTTTTGAGCATTTTACTTGAGTTGATGCTTTTGGGAAGTTTGCTATGTCAATAGAATCATGTGACAGCTGCCATTTTCCTTTGTTCTATGAATAACACTTAACTGCTGAAATATATCTGCACCTTTGATAATAGCATCAGACATAAATAGTTACTGATGGCTTATCTGGTCCATTCAGGAGGTTTTAGCATGACATGAGTGCCACCTTTGCAATCTTCTGGAACTAGTAAATATCTTTTTGGATGTCAATCGTGCAGTGCTGTTCTTTAGTTGCCCATTTTTTTGTCCCTTGCTTTAATGCTTTTCTGTGTCCCCTTTGGTTCTTTAGAATAAAGCTGGCAGTTGCGTATGCATTTGGTTGAAGTTGACATTTTGGCGTTTTGAACTGCTGATGATAAAAGTTTTAGTGTTTAGGCGTTTGTTGCGTTTTCTGGAATGGCCCTTGATTTATAAACTCCAGCAATACAATTCAGCTTCTTGGACATGATTCTCTGTTGTGTGGAAATGGAAGCTGGCGGTTTTGGAAAATTATTCCTTTACATTAATATGTTGTTGGAAAAAAAACTTGCAATCAACAGTAAACCAGTTTTTTTCCAACAACATATTAATGTAAAGAAATAATTTTCCAAACCGCCAGCTTGGTTTGATAAATAGGAATAAACATTCAAGTTGCTAGGCTTGTGAATTATGAAGAGCTGCAGTTCTACTTTATCATTAATTGAGAAGATATAAATGTTACAGAATGGCATGTCTGGTTGAATATTAATCTCAGTATAAGACCCTAGTCTAATGACTCAAACAACATTCTGGTTTCATGTTCCTGCAAACTTGTATCTAAGAATGACATTATTTCTTGTTCATTCACGTCTGTTTTGAAACACTCCATATAAACTTGTTGCTTATAGGAAACAAAAAAACGAGGATCTGTATGGCTGTGGACACTATAAATGACATGATAAATCGCCATTACATTCTGCACGTTGGCACATTATCGGTGCTTCTACACTACAGGCAGCTTTAATTGTTTTCAATTGCTTTTAACATTAATAATCAACCCACCAGAGGCTTCATGAACATGCAGGGCATTTCTGTGTTATTAGCTACTGCACATCTAGCTTACCACTCAGAGCTCTTCTCCCCCTTAGTAACATCATCCTGAGATTTTATCCCTGCTAGTATTAATCCCATTTCTTTTCTTAAATATTTATTTGTTTGTGTTGATTTGATTAAATGTTTTCATATATGTTTGGTGGTTAATCTCATCTTCCGATCCAACCTTACCTGCAGGAGTACTTCTCAAAATGGGGAGAAAGTGGCACTGTGGATTTGAAGTATGAGCTGGAGCACCTCATCATATTGACTGCTAGCCGATGTTTGTTGGGAAGGGAGGTGCGAGAGAAACTCTTTGATGATGTTTCTGCTCTCTTCCATGATCTTGACAATGGGATGCAGCCAGTCAGTGTCATCTTCCCCTACCTCCCTATCCCTGCACATCGGCGCCGTGACCGGGCACGTGCACGTTTGGCAGAAATCTTCGCCACAATCATCAAGTCTCGCAAGGCCTCTGGACAGTCCGAGGAAGACATGCTGCAGTGTTTCATTGATTCCAAGTACAAGAATGGACGTCCCACAACAGAAAGTGAAGTGACTGGTCTACTTATTGCCGCACTCTTTGCTGGACAGCACACAAGCTCAATCACGTCAACCTGGACTGGGGCCTACATCCTCCGGTTCAAGCAGTACTTTGCGGAGGCCGTAGAGGAGCAGAAGGCGGTCATGAAGCGGCATGGAGACAAGATCGACCATGATATCTTGGCAGAAATGGATGTCCTGTACCGGTGCATCAAGGAGGCTCTCCGACTTCACCCGCCGCTAATCATGTTGCTTCGCCAGTCGCACAACGACTTCAGTGTCTCAACAAAGGAAGGCAAAGAGTATGACATCCCTAAGGGCCACATTGTCGCCACATCCCCAGCATTTGCCAACAGGCTGTCTCACATTTACAAGAACCCTGACTCGTATGACCCTGACCGGTTTGGACCTGGAAGGGAGGAGGACAAGGCTGCAGGTGCCTTCTCATACATCTCCTTCGGTGGTGGTAGGCATGGGTGTCTCGGGGAGCCCTTCGCCTACCTGCAGATCAAGGCGATCTGGGCGCACCTGCTGAGGAACTTTGAGTTTGAGCTGGTCTCACCGTTCCCGGAGAACGACTGGAACGCAATGGTCGTCGGCATCAAGGGCGAGGTGATGGTGAACTTCAAGCGACGGAAGCTTGTCGTCGACAACTAAAAGGACAGCTGTATCTTAGGATGTTTGTTTCTCGTCAGCTGCATCTTTCTTTTACCTGTTTGTCAGCATTTGTTCGCTGCAAGTCGTGCTGTGTGCTTGCCGTTTCTGTTGGGGTGTTTTCCATTGTTTAGGATTCTGTAATTTGCTCTAATTCGTTGAGAATTCCCCGGTGTTGACTTGTAGCATCAGAACATGCGCCTCCAGATGAAAATCATGCTAGTGATCTGTCCCATTATTAGATGGCTTGGAACGCAGAACTGAACAAATAATCATGTGTAATGAATGAATAAAACCCTAGTGTCCAGTGTTAATCTGCCATACTGTTCAGGCACTTTGTCTCAGTCTGTTTGGGTTGCTTATGCTGGATGTTGAATTGAGCTGCACAGGAGTTCCAGAATCTCCCGTCTCGCTTAATTGTAGGACGTGCAGATACACTTTGCTGCATTCCCAGCTGCCTGAAATTTCAACACTTTCTGGGACCATCCTTTCTTGGATGTCTAGAACTGATCACAGCTTTGAAACTGACATTCCGTGGCAAAGGCGAGGCTTTCGCCCTGAGATCCGCCGTCTCTGCACGCCATCAGAGATCACCCTTTAAAGCAGATCTCAGACAAGGTGGTGATCCATGGGCGACAGACACCATTGGTTCTTCTTCCACCTGGGAATCGGAGAATTCCTCTGGAACTGAAAATCTCCCGGTGATGACATGTGAAGATCCATCTAGGAGTACTCGTAGTTGTCTTCTCAGACTGAGGCATTTTCTGATTCTCCGTGCCGTTATTTGGTGAGTTCGTAAAATATAATGTTACCGTATCGATGACCACAGCAAGGGCATTTGGTCTAGTGGTATGATTCTCGCTTAGGGTGCGAGAGGTCCCGAGTTCAATTCTCGGAATGCCCCTGTTTTTCGATTTTTTTTTAAACAAATTTGAAGTTCTTCTTGCTGAGCTTATGCAGCTCTGGATATTTGCCATACAACAGTATGCCGATCACATTTTAGAAGCCAAGATGTAGCGGGCTAATTACTTTCCACACCACAAATAATAAAGTTTGATACGATTCAAAAATGTAAGTAAAAAAGTTATCCAAACTATATAGAAAATGAAGTTTGATGAAGGAAAGACAGGCAAAGCTGAAAATCACACCATAAATCTATAGTATCTATATAAGTCATACTCACTATCTTTTCTAAATTCAATTCCTGCCAACCTAGCAGACATAAACCACTCTTCATTACCATCATCATGTTTAGCATTACTCTCCATTAACACCAATTATGCAGGTTACATCCATTCATTAACCGTTCACTCTGCTGCATGTATTCATCTCGCTGTCCATTATTCTCTGTGGCCCATGCTGGTCTTCATTCTCCCGCACTCACGCAGCCCAACCAATAATTCTGAACTTGCTAAAAAAAACTACTCCCTCTGTTTCATATTATATGTAGTTTTGAGTTTGGACACGGTAACTAAGAAGAAGTGAAAAAAGTGATGGGCATAGAAACAATGAGGAGTGAAGGAGGGAGATAGAGATAGGCACAAGAAACGATGCATTGGAAAGTGGGAAAGATGCACTCAAAATCCAGGACTACTTATATTTTAGCAAAAAATTTAAATGCCAGAACTACCTATATTTTGAAACAGAGAGAGTAATTATGAATTGATGTACATCAAGGAATGCCCAACACCACCTATGGTCTGCTGTTCATTGATGCTGCAAGCATTTAGGTCCTGTTCGGCAACCCCCCCTATAATTTTTAGCACCCATCACATCAAAGAGAATCTTGCTATTTAAAACTACTTTTGTTAATTTAATGACAAAACCTATGTCACAACCCCCCTCTAAATCGCGAGACGAATTTAATGAGCCCAATTAAGCTATATTTTGCTACAGTGATGCTACAGTAACCATCGTCTAATTACGGCTTAATTACCCTTGTTAGATTCGTCTCGCGAATTCGAGCGGAGCCCTGAAATTAGTTTTGTAATTAACTTATTTGTAATTAGAATATTCGTTGCAAAAACCCTCTAAAATTAGAGAGGGGTTGCCGAACGCACCCTTATTCCATTGACAGGCGCTTACTACTTATTCTTTCACCCGGATTTCTGTTGCTCATTTGCGGCTTATTCTTCCCCCAATCTCTGTTGCTAGCTTAAGAGATGACCCCACCCCTCTAATGCCTTCGAAGGATTCCATCATTTACTTCTATACTACTCCCTCTGTCCAGAAATATAGTGTACATATAATTTTGTACTAAATCAAACTTTTTAAACTTTGACCAACAATATCTAAAAATATATATTATTTCAAAGTAAGAGAGTTATATATTATGAAAGTTCATTTCACAATGCATCTAGTAAAAGCATTTTCATGTTGTTAATCTTTACGGTTTTCTAGATAGTTTTGGTCAAAGTTTAAAAACTTTGACTTAAGACAAAACTAGATGTACACTGTATTTCTGGACGGAGAGTTTACAAAACTATTGGCGGATATTATCGATTCCACTTTTGTTAGTGTTCAGTATTGCAATTTCTACCATATGAATTCCAGTCTGCATGATTGCTTTCCCAGTGAAATCTAATTTTTACCAATTTTTTGCACAACTTTGTTTTGTTCCTCCCTATTTTTTTATCACACTTTTTATTGCACAGTTTGTTTTATTCCCTTGATCCATCTTATTGTCTCCTTATGTTTGTGAATAATCTTGAATTACATAATTCTTTTGCTACGGATTTGACAGGATCTTTAACCTCCATTCATTCTTATGTGCTGCATCTTCTATTTGACTATTCTAATGAAATGTTTTTTTCCCCTTTCTTCCATATGTCAGCGGTTGTTCAAACATACTATTGGCCACCATTACCGAAAAAAAAAAACTATTGGCCACCATGTTAACCCCATTGCAGTTCCTACTGCAAGTTTGTTTGCTCTCCCAACTCCTTTTTATTTTTCTTTGAACAATATTGTTGATATTTTCCACTCTGGATTCCCTAAAGTAACCGCAATTCTTTAGGATGTGCAAAGCTGAAATCCCTTTTCACCTTTCTAGCGAAAAAAAAGAAGTCGTCCTTTTTTCACGAGCACACGATCATGTCCGAACAATAAAGAACCCAACAAAAATCCGATGGAATCGATCATCCTGAAACAGCACGAAAAAAATTTGTCGTGCAGCTCGCGCTACACCCTTTGATCTTCTTCGTATAACGCACAGTTTCCATGCTGAAAACGAAACAAATACGAGTACGTAGGCAAATCGCTACGTGTATGCCGAGGCGTGACGGCGACGAGCCAACCGCTGCTGGCCAGCACGCCATCGCCGGGGCCCGCGGGTCTCCTGTCCATTACCTAAGCCGCTGGAAACGCTGTTTGCTGCTCGGCGTCAACAACAGGATGATCGTATCGTTTCAAAGTTTGCAAATCCGTCGCTCGCCTTATCCGGTCCCGTTTCGCGGGTGGACCCTCTGGTCCTCTCCAAATCGCAGAGCGTGCCCGGGAAAGTTTTGTAGGCCATTCTCGTCCGTAGGGATGAAAACGGACGGGAACGGGCGGGAAAACACCCTAACTGTTTCCGTTTCCGTATTTCATCCACCGGACGGGAACGGAAACGGGACAGCCGGGAACGGAAACGGTCACGGGAATGCCGGTAATACGAAAACGAACAAAAACGAACGGAAACACACCGGTAACGGTCGGGAACCGGGAGTTTAAGCGGGAATGCCGACACATTCTCGCAGCCAACACTAGGACAGTAGCAATTTTCACATAAACAATCTAGGACTAAATAATACCAGGCGACAACATAGATAAGTACCAGGCAACAAGCCAACATCAAGGTCAACATAAGCAACTACTAGGGAAGTTCCCACATACATAGATAAGTACCAGGCGCGCAGGCCAATTTAAGTTACAAACATCAAGGTCACATATCAGTTCTACATAAATAAACATCCAACAGCAAGTTCCAGGCGCACAAGCCAACAGCAAGTTCTTAACCAAAAGACAAAGTACCCAGATCAGTTCACTAGATCACCCTTGCGACTCCATCAGCTCTAGATCACCACAAAGTCCTCATGATCAGTTGGCATTCCATCTTCTTCATCTTCTCCATCTTCCACCTCTATGGGCTGATCTCCCTCCTACAGTTTGCATTTGAAGAAAATGATATAACTTTGGCTAGTAGGAAAACTGAAAGAACATACGAGTGCAGCTGCACATACCTTTTGTTCATCTTTGAGTGAAATATTGAGGGCCTCCATAAACTCCAAGTCGTCAACAATAGTAGGAAAGCTCTTGGAATCTTGAAAAAAGAAAGACAAACGCATCAGATCAAAGCAAGACTACATTAATTCTGCACATGTCAACAAACAAGTAAAATTATGACCTTTTCTTGCTGCAGCTATCCAGTCCTTGGTGCAAATCAATGCTTGGACCATCTCAGGATCAAGACGACTCCGGTAAGGATCAATAACACGACCACCAGCACTAAAGGCAGACTCAGAAGCAACAGTTGAAACTTGTATGGCCAGCACATCTCGAGCAATTCGTGCAAGAACAGGATAATCCCTCGCACTGTCCCTCCACCAAGATAAAATATTAAAGTCACCGTTGAGCTTCAAAAGAGGGGCTGCCATGTATTTATCCAATTCATCCATGTGTATGTCATCAGGGCCACTTGTGTCATACAAGAAAGCATCAAGCTCCTCATCTTGACTGTCCACTAAGTCATCCACCTTGCTAGTTTCAGCAGCATCACTCTTTGTCCGGTGGGCGGCGACATCGCCGCGAGTAAGCTGGGCGCGGCGACGACGAGCTGGGCACGGCGACGACGGGCTGGACGCGACAAGGACCAGCCGTGCCCGGGCGCAGCGCGGCGCGGCGCGCGTGCGACGGCGGCGTGCGCGAGTCCTGGGTGGGAGCGAATGGAGTGGTCGGGTTCTGCTAGGGTTTGGGACATGTATTTATACCAGTACTCTACCTGACATTGAGTTGGGCTGGGGGGATATCTAATGGGCTGACTAACTGGGCTATACCGGGTTGGGTTGAAAACAGGAGGAAAACGGGAATATCCCGGGCCGAAACAGGATCCCGGGAAAACGGACGGAAAAAGGCCTAACTGTTTTCGCTCCCGTTTTCGCTTTCAATTTTCCCGTTCCCGTCCGTTCCTGTTTTCATCCCGGAAAAACGAAAACGAGCAGGACAAATGCAGGAACGGGAGCCGGACGGGACGGGATTTTCCCGTCCCGTTTCATCCCTACTCATCTGTCATCTCTTCTTTTTGTAACAAGTGGAAGTGGATGCAATTTGGTGCAAAGGCCATTTTTCTGTTTCGCTGTAGACGACGTGCCTTGTAAGCACTTCACCCATCATTATGTTTTTCTTTTTGCCTTGTTGATATACCATCATGTTAAGATGACGATGTCAGTGATTCAAGTTACCGAAACAGTGTCTCTGATATACATAACACCTCGATTATGTAGCTGTATTTCAGATTTGAATTGAAAACGAGTGGTGAATCAGTTACCTGATAATGTGGGTATGGCCATATGACCGTGACGAGCCAACCTGTTTGAATTTTCTTTTGGTTCTTATCTTACATTAATAAACAACGTGGCCAAACAATGAAATGCAGGATCAAACTGAGCTCTACATTGGATCACGGAATTTTTTTTGAATTCCAAGAACTTTTGGAGTAATTTAACTCTTGTATAATTTATGTGACATTTCTGCGTTTCAAAGAGGCGCTCAAACTCGCTCAAGAGGACCATCAAACATTGCAAAAGGCACCCTCGCAAACGCCTCCTCACATACCAAACAGACCAACAGTACTACACACCAAGAATAATTTCTTGGATCCCGGGCCGTGACGGCGAACCGGTTTGTTTTTTCTTCCGTCGTCAACAACCAAGATCAGATACAATAGGACCAAACCGAAACTCGCTCAAGCAAATACTCCACTCCGCAACATTGCAGAAATCACCCTCTCAGAGTCTGACGTGGCGCCGCGAGCGCGCAACTACTCGCCGCGCGGCGTCGCCTCACCGCCAGGTGGGCCCCGCTCCCCTGCTGTCTTTAGCTTCTCTCGCTCCGCTCCGCTCCGCCGCCTGGAAGTCACAGTCCACTCCCCCTCTCAGACGACGACGAGCACCACCTCGACCGCTCCGCGAAGCCTGCCTCCGGCGGCCATGGGACCCGTGCGGCTCCTCCTCCTCGGCTTCGCCGTCGCCGCCCTCTCCGCCGCCGGCGGCGAGGCGGTGTACATCCCGTACAACACGTCGGCGGGGGTGGTGGCTGGGAAGCTGAACGTGCACGTGGTGCCGCACACCCACGACGACGTCGGCTGGCTCAAGACCGTCGACCAGTACTACGTCGGATCCAACAACTCCATCCAGGTGAGGCGGGGCTCGACTCGGCTCACTGCCGCTCCCCCGATTTTACCGTTCGCGGGCTGTCCCCGATTTTCGGATGGTATTTTGAAAGCTGTTTGGGGAAATCATCAGCGTTCTCGAACATTTCGGGATGCGTTTTGTGAATTTTGAACTAATTAATTTCCAGAACTGAACTTGTAGTTAGTCAACTCTGCTATCTGTTTGTAATCTAATCTAATTTTGCTTGTTTGGTCTTTCCTGGCTGCAGGGGGCGTGCGTGCAGAACGTCCTGGATTCGCTCATCCCGGCGCTTCTCAAGGACGAGAACCGCAAGTTTATTTATGTAGAACAGGTACGCCCATGGTCGTGACTTGTAAATCTCGAATGCGTTAAAGGTTGGGTTGTGGCAAGTGGCAACAACCTGTGGCAACAACCTTGGCCTTGGAGAGTTATACTAGGTGATGGGAAGCAATGTACATTCACCTGTAATAATACTGTTGCTGGAGTGAACATTTCGACTTGTGGAACCGGTGTACGACTCTGTTGCTGGAGTGAGCATTTCGATTCAGAGAATCATAGTTCGGATCAGCAGCTCTGCATCCAAATGCTTCACATCTAACTGCAACAGGGCAATGTGGGTTCTCTTTGTAGGTTGGTATGTTTTTTACTGACCAGTGGTTTGTGTGTCACTATAGGCATTCTTCCAGAGATGGTGGAGGAACCAGAATGACGTGATCAAGGATATTGTGAAGGGGCTCATCAGCTCTGGACGGCTGGAATTAATGTAGGTTCCTTCAAGTTCCCAAGCTCTCACTTGGTAGGTTGTATTTTGCGAAGTCGTTTCTGCTGTGTAATGAATGACACATTGCTTCTGGTGTTCAAGAAATGGGGGCATGTGCATGCATGATGAGGCTACTGTACACTACATCGACATGATCGATCAGACTACACTCGGCCACAGGTTCATCAAGGAGGAGTTTGGTCAGATTCCACGGATTGGCTGGCAGATTGATCCGTTTGGCCACTCTGCCGTTCAGGCTTACCTTCTTGGTGCTGAAGTAATTTACTGCAACCATATCCATTTATGCCACCACATTATGTTTGATACATGTGACCAGTGCTTTCACAGGCTGAACTAAGTCAAATTTCCTATTTGGTGCCCTGCTACTTCCCATCCTGTCTTTTTTGCATTTCAGCAACTATGTTTGTATTGTTATTATAGTAAGTTTGACACGATAACTGGTTAAGGATTTCCCTAATACCTAATTGCTGGGATATTTCACCTCTCATTTTTTTTTTGAGGGCTTTGTATTCTACTGTTAGTGTTGCTACTTATATAAAAACTCGGCTGGGGTGTTGCTACTTATATAGAGGACATAATACAAGAAATTAAGGAGCTTCTGTCATGTAGCTGCGACTTCCCTCAGTGCTAACGTGATTATTACACTTCTCGAGCACCCAACAGAAGTATTGCGTAAATAAAAAGACTCAATTTCGTATTTTATTTATAGTCACCTCCTGCAATGTTTGAATAATATATTAGAGTTGCTACTAGAAAAGAGATTGCTCGGTAAATACTTTTTTCTTTTTCAGGTAGGATTTGATGCTTTCTATTTCTTCCGGATTGATTACCAAGACCGTGATACACGAAAGGGGACAAAAGAACTTGAGGTTGTATGGAGAGGCTCCAAGAGCTTCGGCTCATCTGCTGATGTAAGTGGTCGTTTCCTTTTTCCACAGCACATGTGACACCTCAATTTGGTTTACTGTTTGTGCACTTCCATAATGCATACTCCCTCCTTTTTTTGATTGTGGATGTTCAGATAAGGATTAGTAGTGTGTTTTTAGTTCATTTGCCTTGCCTGAAACATCAACAATTCTAAAACGGTGGGAGTAAGTGCTAAACCACCTTGTCAGAGAGTTCTGACATACTCAATTTTGTTTGTAATGTTCGAAATCTATATGCTTCTTTCAGATCTTTGCTGGCATCTTTCCAAAAAACTATGAACCACCTTCCGGATTTTATTTTGAAGTGGATGACGATTCCCCTGTCGTACAGGTAGATTAATCAGAACTAGAATTGCTGTATTCTTTTCAAGCACTCAGGAGCCAATTCATGTCTTTCCTCTATTCAGGACGACCCTCTTCTTTTTGATTATAATGTTGAAGAACGAGTAAATGATTTTGTTGCTGCAGCTCTAGCGCAGGTACATTCATATCTCAGCCTGTTTATTTGCATGATGTACACTGCAAGGAAATCCATTAGCCTTTTAATTTCTTTTTAGACAAAGGTTAACCCTGCTTATATTGCAAGCAGTTTAGCTGTTGATGCTACTACAAACTTGTACCTTTTTTAGTTTAGGCAGGCCACCTGATTTTTGCAGTGGTAAGTCTTTATAATTTGTGAGAATGCAAAATTGGGTGTTCTTTGCTAGTACTTTGAAGTTTGACCTATGTGCGTCTGGCCTTAGCACTTAGCAGTGATTATTTTGTTTAAAATTCATACTCAATGTATACAGGTTTGAGCATAAGCTGTATTTGTTTCTTTCCTGTAGGCAAATATCACAAGGACAAACCATATCATGTTTACAATGGGAACAGACTTCAAATACCAGTATGCAGAGAGTTGGTTCAGAAATATGGACAAACTAATTCACTATGTGAACAAGGTAAAAGATGAGCATGGATGTTACGGAAACTGAATAATTTGGTTAATTTTTATTTCATTATGAACGTCATGGCATTACTTAATGCATATATATCTCCTGAGTATAGTCATGATTATTTTTCAGTTATGGTTTATAAAAAACATTGACTTGTTTCATTTCATCATAGTAATCTATGTGCATATATTGCGCGATTCACTCGATTTAAGTAGAAAATGGTATCCAAATGCTATTGCAAATTTCGTACTCACCATTCATACTTATCTTTCGGATGATACCTCAGGATGGCCGTGTCAATGCTCTTTATTCCACACCTTCCATTTATACTGATGCAAAATATGCTGCCAATGAGCCATGGCCTCTCAAGACCAACGACTTCTTCCCGTATGTTTTATCTTATTTTGGTAACTAGCATGATTGACGTTGCCTTGCTCTTTCGGCACATGTGACTTTTTTTTATTTCTTCTACCAGATATGCAGATAACCCGAATGCGTATTGGACAGGTTACTTCACAAGCAGACCTGCCTTGAAACGATATGTCCGCATGATGAGCGGATACTACCTGGTAGTATCAAAATTTCCTTTATGCTTGGCTACTGGCGTTTGAGTGGCCATCATCAATGAACTCACTTGGTATTCAAATGTTTTTTTTCAGGCAGCTAGGCAGCTGGAGTTCTTTAAGGGGAGACATGGCCCAGGTCTTACGACAGATAATTTAGGTGATGCTCTAGCTCTTGCTCAGCACCATGATGCTGTTACAGGAACAGAAAAGCAACATGTTGCAAATGATTATGCAAAGAGATTGTCCATTGGATATACACAAGTGAGCTTCCTAACGTAACTGTTGAAATTTTTTCTTGATTTGTTCCTCTTTTGGGTTTCACTAGCTCCATTGATCTGATCCATTTTCAGGCCCAGGAGCTCGTTTCAACTTCTCTGGGTTGCTTGACGGAATCAGGGTCAAAATCACGTTGTTCATCCCCAACAACAAAGTTTTCACAAGTTAGTTTGCCGCTTGTGTTCTCTGTTAAGAAGTAGAGCCCCTTTCTACATAGGCCTCAGTTGGAGCCTGCCCTTATCCTTATCTTCCTGTGTAAAAGAACTTGGACAAGTGTGTTGTGCAGGACAATATTCAATGGTAGAAGCATAAAACAACATAAACAATAATGGATAAAGATTTCCTTCCCATTTTTCGATTTTGAAATCACTAGTATTTACTATATCATTATGGCTCCTTTTCAGTGTCTTCTTCTAAACATTACGTATTGTCCTCCTTCTGAAATGGATTTCTCTAACGGCAAAAGCTTGGTGAGTCATTTCTCAACTCATGCATAATCTTTTCAAAGCAGAAGCAGTGTACATTTTTTTCTGTTCAAATGTACTGATGATACTTGTAGGAAAGAACTGTATACCATCAACCATTTTGTTTTCATCTTTTGGGTTACAGGTCGTTCTAATCTACAACTCTCTTGGGTGGAAACGAGAAGATGTCATTCGCATACCAGTATGTAATTTTTCATTTTTATATAAGAATACATTGTAATATGCCATTAATTTACTTAACCGTGAAGCTTATCGTAGTGAAACTAACTATACCAATTTATGGAATCAACAGGTTTTTAGTGACTCAATTGTTGTTCACGATTCTGAAGGAAGGGAAATTGAATCACAACTTGTGCCAATAGCTGATGCCTCACTGAATTTACGGGATAAACATGTCAAGGCTTACCTAGGCACTTCGCCACATGCAAAACCCAAATATTGGCTTGCTTTCTCTGTGTCTGTACCACCTCTTGGTTTTAACACTTATCTTGTCTCAAACACCAAAAAATCAGGTGACATATCTTCTTGATGTGCACTAACTTAAGAAGCATTACTCAAAATAATTTTCTGATTCGTTTATGCATATGCTAGCATTTGTGTCTTCAAAGTCCACTCTATACTCATCTCAAGAAAGTACAAATAGTAATCTGCAAGTTGGGCAAGGGCACTTAAAACTCCAATATAGTGCAGCCGGATCTCTGTACTCCGATAGTAAGACTCGGGTAATGTGCTAAAGCTCAATATTAATGCTCAATCTCTGTATTCTTGCATTGCTTTCAGTTTGCAGAAATGATTTTGCATGCTCATAAGCTTATCCATGGTTATAGACTTACTGTTAGTATAGTTGAGACTTCAATGGTTTTCCCAGCAGTAATGAGTGCATTGCTAGTATCAGGTTATGATTCTTGCATTGAGTTTCATATGTTAGCTATAACCTCCGTTACTAACAAAAATTTACACATGTGAAGATTGAAGCAAATTTCGAGCAGAAATACAAGTATTACATAGGACAGGATGGAAACGGAAGTGATCCACAGGTGCAACAAAGCTTGTCAAAGTTGTCATTTTACCACAAAAGTACCATGTACTTGTGATGATTTTTTTCCCCTGCACTGTAGGCATCTGGAGCATACATATTTCGCCCTAATGGCACTGTTCCAATCAAGAACAGCGGTCAGGTATGGGGAAGGGGTCAAATTGGCCCCATTATAGCATATAAAGCATCTATCAAAAGATTTTAAATATATTTAATACCTTTTTTTTTTTGCCAACTTTAAGGTTCCTCTCACAGTTCTTCGTGGGCCCATATTGGATGAAGTGCACCAGCAGATTAATTCATGGATATATCAGGTTATGTGAATGAGAAATGCTTTTATGAGTTTACAGATGTTAGTCATATAGATGGCTCCTGATAAAGTTTTTAATGTGAACGAAACTTGAGATGAATAGTATTAATACTGTGGGATTCAGTTATGTTCTCTTAATCATGGTTTATCAGACGTCCTTCTAACTATTCTTTTTCTTTGTGCAGATCACCAGAGTTTACAGGGAGAAGGACTATGTGGAAACTGAATTCATAGTGAGTCCTGCGTCAATAGGATTTTGTGTCACAATTTGTTCCATCCATTTTCTTCTCTCAGCATGCATTTCCTTACAACTCTGAACTGATTATTATCATGGATAGGTTGGGCCCATACCAACAGATGATGGAAATGGAAAAGAAATAGCAACCGAAATTATTACAAACATGGCGACAAACAAAACATTTTACACTGATTCCAGTGGACGTGATTTCATCAAAAGGGTATGGGGCGCTGGTACTCTATCCTCACTTTTTTCTCCAGTGAATCATATCTCTTGTACTTCGCGTGGACAAGATTCTTCAGGAACAATTGTGTTAGTGCTTCCTGTGCTAGCATAGAATGTGAAAGGAACTATAAAATGGCACAGAGGAGCACCAATACATGAAATACCTGGCATAATTATGTATTAATATGTCAAGATATAAATTTGTGTTAATTATGGGGCATCGCTCTTTTGCAGATACGAGATTATCGCTCTGAGTGGAAAATAGAAGTGCACCAGCCTATTGCTGGAAACTATTACCCTGTGAGCTTTTGTTTTCTCTCTATATTTTCTCATGAAAAAATTAGTAATACTAACAATTGGTGCCTTTCATCTTTATTTTTCCTGTCACTAAGTCAACATCCGAAATTCATCTAGAGTTTAGTTGCATTTTCCCGTTCAGTTACTATTCATTCTTTACTTTAGAGGATTTATTTATTTGTTGATCTTGATATATCAATTTTATTTGATCTGGATATATAAATGGTTACTGATTGTACTGAAAGACGGCCACATAAAGATTTAAGATGAAATATCAGGTGCAGAATAGTATGTTGTGGCACATATGCTTATACTCAACTTGTGACTTGGATCCAATCTGACTGGGCCAAGTGCGAGGTGGTAATTCCATCTTTCACATGGGCCACCCAAGTTAGAGAATTTCTATCTCCAACTTGGGCCACCCAGTTTATTACCATGTTAGAGAATTCCATACTTTCGTGTATAAGAGGTTATTTGTGATCATGAAGATGGTGAGGGGATTAACATGAGCATTTCGTAAAAGACGGATTAGCTTATAACTGAACCATTTTTAATATAATACTGCCAAACTAGTCACTCATGAGTGGCTTCAGTTCACAATTCTCGAATTTTCAAATCTTGTCAAGGCTTGAAGTAATTAGAACCTTGTTCGTTCTTCTTTCTAATCATTCAGATGAAGAAATGTGCAGTCACTCTTTTGTTTATCATGTAGATTTTGTTGGGCGGTTTGTAGACTGATATGTAATTCTGTATGTCAGATCAATCTTGGCATTTATGTGGAAGATGGCAGCAAAGAGTTGTCTGTGCTGGTAGACAGGTCTATTGGAGGTTCCAGCATTAAGGATGGACAAATAGAGCTCATGTTACACAGGTACATCCAATACCCATTATCAGTCAACGTAATTGTATAATAGTTTGTTGCTTATTTCATACTTTAGTATTCATTTTTCCCCACTTTTGTGTGGCTAAACGCTCGCACCCCCTGTATAGGAGACTACTCCATGATGATGGTCGAGGTGTTGATGAGGCTCTGAATGAAACCGTCTGTCTCAACAGTCAATGTGAAGGATTAGTTGTAAGTCAAACGAAACAATTTCCTACTCACTGAATGTCAGAGATTTGAAAGTTGGTTGTTGGTTACTGAAATTTTATTGGTAAAAAGTTCGAAGAAATATATCACTAATTAGGAATTCAGGATAGATTAAATTCTAAGCTTTATAACTGTCGATGCTGCCCTAAAGGCACCATTAACCAAAAAAATAAAATAAAATGCCAACTCTTAAGTCAGCGAGGCAGCAGCCGACTTATATACAGCCACCTGGTATTGAAGGATAAAATTATATTTGTAGAGGCATCACAGATCAATTTTGTTATATTATAGCCGTAGGTGTGTGATGTTGTGAAAAATGATGTGTTTTGTTTTCGCAGATTGAAGGAAAGTACTATCTCAAATTTGATCCGCAAGGAGAAGGAGCTAAGTGGCGTCGGACATTTGGCCAGGAAATATACTCCCCTCTTCTTCTTGCTTTCTCTGAGCAGGTATGGAGTGGAACTTATTATAACATGATTACTTGTTAAGTTATTCCTGTGCTCAACATGGACCTACTAATACTCAGGATGGAGGCAATTGGGTGAATTCACACAGTCCGAAGTTTTATGCTATGGATCCAACATACAGCTTGCCTGATAATGTTGCATTGCTTACGCTTCAGGTACCTACCTCCTATAGACCACGGTTGCCATAATGTGCTAAAATATAGAAGTGTACACAAGTATTTCATTAGGATCAAAATCATAGACATACTTTTCTGGTAATCAGTGACCGGCTTCAGTTTTTGTTTTAGGCTAGACGAAACATACTGGTCTCTATTATTGTTGGCATAAAAGATGATACACTGACATGACTCCTCTCAGTAGATATTTTTACTAGTGTATATTTATTCTTTTACATATGCATTGGGTTAGTTGCTTACCCTGCCACAATTTCTGCTTGTTTGATGTAAATACATACTCCTTCCGTTTTTAAATTGTTGTCGCTATTGACTTTTTTCGTTACATTTGACCGTTCGTCTTATTCAAATTGTTTGCTCAAATATACAAAATTATAAGTTGTGTTTCAACTTTCTTTAGTGATAAAACAAATCATAACAAAATATATGATAATTTTGAAAATTATTTGAATAAGACGAATGGTCAAACGTAACGAAAAAAGTCAACGACGACAACAATTTAAAAACGGAGGGAGTAATAGACAGTAAGCAGAGATGCAACAATTTAAAATCGTGTGCTCTTTGAGGTGTATATAATAGACATTTGGCTGGGAGGTGTATTTCTTTTTGCCATCCTTTCAACCTTGTTTGCATGTGTAAAATACTTGCTCATTATACAGGAACTCGAAGATGGAAATGTTCTTCTTCGGTTTGCTCACCTATATGAGGTTTTCTATCGCTGTCCTTACTTTTGCTTATTCAAGGTATAACCTATTTTCTTTTCTAAGTCCTGTTCCATGTTGGTGCGTATATAGGCTGGAGAGCATAAGGATCTTTCATCCTTGGCGAGTGTTGACCTGAAGAAAGTATTCCCCAACAATAAGGTTACCTTTGTCACTCAGCTTTTGATTTATTCTATTTTATTCTTGAGTACATTCTCAACCCTTTTTCTGGTGATTCCTCTAGATTGGCAAGCTCATTGAAACAAGCTTATCTGCAAACCAAGAACGCGCTGCCATGGAGAAGAAGCGTCTGAAATGGAAGGTGGAAGGGACTCCTGCCAAAGAGAACGTGGTCCGGGGAGGTCCTGTTGATGCTTCCAAGCTCATTGTGGAGCTGGGGCCTATGGAGATCCGCACGTTCGTCGTCAGCTTCGACGACAATATCAGCGGCAAGCACCTCGTCTGAGCTTACCAAGGAGGGAAATGGCGACCACAGCCAATGTTGTATTTTTAGCCTGAGTTTTCTTGTGGTCAGGAAATAAGAAACGGAAATAATAAGGCCATGGTGCCTGGATCATCAGTTGTGTGAGTAAAACCTTACTGATTGTATCCAGCCACCAAGTCCTCCTAGCTTGTAGTTGAATCCAATTTGAAAAGCCTCCAGTGTCAGTTTGAGTAAAACTGCTGATCTTTGCTTGGCTCTGAACCTCCTTATTTGGTAAAACTCTGCTTGCTGTGTGCCTCTACTCTGACTGTTACAAGCACTGATTGTTCTCAGTGTGCTCACGCTGAAGTCACCGTGCGCAATCAATCTTTGCACAGCTGTGTCCTTGCTGTCCTCGACACACTGGCCCTAGGAGGTGCAGCATTATGCTAAGTTGCAGAGGGCGGGTTACAGCGTTTGCTTTACAGATAAAAAGCAGGGCAATGTCTGCCTGAAAATATAGCTTCTTATCTTACAAAAACAATTTTACACAACTGCAGCTGCTAGCATTGCTAGCAAGCATTCACTCTTTATCCAGGGCCATTCAGTTCACTCCTGCACAATGGGCAGCGCTGATCGCCCCTGACAAGGAGCAGCTCCAAGCACTCGCCATGGAAGACGTGCGAGCACCGGGGCCACGCCGCGAGGCCCCTCTCCATCACCTCGCAGCAGATGGCGCACTCGTCATCTTCAACGACAAGCCGCCTCCGCTTCGCCGGCCGCACGTCGTCTTCGTCGCTCTCCTCGTGGACCCTCACCGGCGCCGGGAGGTGCATCACCACGCCGACGTTGGGGAGGAACGGCCGCACGTGGGGCTCGGCCGCCAGCGCCGCGCGCATGCTCGCCATGCGCTCCGGCGTGCGGCCCCCGCGCCGGAGGATGCCCACGCTGACGGTGATCTCGACGCGCGCGCCCCACGGCGGGGCGCGCACCGGCGCCGCCGCGACGAGGTTCGTCCACAGCTTCTGGAGCTGCGCGCTGAATTCGCGCGGGTACACCATGTCCGCCAGGGCGGCGCCGGCCATCCGGAGCGAGCTCGCCAGGTCGGCGGCGAAGGCGTGGGAGGGCACGAGGAACCGGAACGGGTGCAGCTTGGCTCCGCCGTGGACTTCGACGCTGCCGGCGTGGCCACCGCTCTTGAACTGGGCGTAGCGGTAGTGCACGGTGATCTCGCCGCCGCCGTGGTTGTGGCCGTGGCCTGACTGATCTGCCGCTGGGAAGACGCCGAGCACCATGAAGCCGGCCGTGCTCCCCACGGAGGCGAAGCGCGCCACCGTCCCGAGGAACTCCACCGGCGCCTTGGTCATGTCCGTACTCGTACTCCCCGCCGCCTCGCCGTCCCCGACGTCGAGAGGATCGTTGTCGTCCCCGAACTCGAGAGGATCGTCGTCGTCCTCAAACGCGATGTCGCTGTCGCTGTTGTCGGTGTCGTAAAGCTCATCGTCCTCGTCGGCGAAATCTTCGTCCTCGTCGCCAGCCTCGCTGTCCGAAATCCGGGGATCGAGAACGTTGCCGTCGAATCGGGCGGAGGGGAGCACGTCGCCCAGAGGCGCAGCCACGCCAGGCTCCTCGGGTGACGGCGTCCTTTTGCCGTCGTGCGGCGTGGCCACGCGCGCCGCCGCCTCTCCGTTCTCCATTGCCTTCACCTGAGTCCTCAACCGACAGGTGCAACGAAGAGGGAGGAAGTCGAGTTGATCGATGAGGGCGAAACCGCGGCAGATACTCGAAAATTTATAGCTTGATTTATAGGGCTTTGCATATGGTTCGCGTCGGCTGTAAGCGTCAGTTACACCGCCTTGTCCAATTCGAATGCCGATGGGCTATCGGACTCTGATTTCCTCGTTCTTTTTTGTGCCTTAATAATGAAGGGGCTCGCCTGATTCGATTCGTTATGATTTGTCTGGAGAAATTGTTACTCCGTTTCTCTTCCCCTAAATTAGTAATTTTGGTTTCTGAGTTATTGATGTTGGTTTCATCCTGATTGAATATGAACTGGGACGCTTTCCACATTACACTGTTCATATGTACTAGTTATAGTTCGTGTGCCTCATCCAATCAGGCAGTGATTTGATTTTTAAACTGGGGTTGACTCGAAAAATTGCCAGGGCAGGACATGTTTGTGCTGGACCCGACAGGCGCCTGAGACCCGACCGGCCGGCTCGGGTGCGGGTGTCAGTTTTGACCCGAGGCCTTTCACGTCACGGGAGGGTTTTTGCTACACCTGACCCGCGTCCGACCCGTTGCCATCCCTAATTTTGCATGAACGAGTGAGGGAAACACCAAATGAGATTTTATTTTTACATTTCGTTATTTTTGTTTATTGTAATAATTTAGCAGTGAACAAGCTCGATAAAAGAATACCATATTAAGAAACGATGACAGGATAAAATAATATTCGTATTATGAATATATATGCAGATTAATGAATACGTACATAATGTATACAATAACAAAATTCAAACAAATCGCTGTGAATTTATCAACCTCCCGCAATGTTACTGAATCTGAAATATATATTGCTCTTTCAAAGATCATTTGTACAAATTGGCTGTCCACTTTGGAATGGAGGAACAAAAACATAGGGACCGGAAAAAATCACTCAGCAAAGTGATTGAAATTTAGTGGCAAAACAGAGGAATGAGAAACATAATAAATTCATAGGAGAGGATGTTTGGAACTGAGAAATAACAAGCATACGTTGTCTCTTGTGTTTTACTAACCAGTAGTTAATTGAATTAAGTATACGGTGAGGTGCCTTATGGCGGAACATGTTCACAGGTTCGAATCTTAAAACTCAGCATGGGTGCTTGCATTTATATTCTTCAAGTGCTTACACTTACGTTCCCATCGATATTAAGGTTTGTGGCGACTTCGTCTGTTTTTCGGACTAGTCTTTCAAAGAAGTTCATAAGGATAGAGTGTGTGCACACACACAATGCTGCTAGGAAAAACGAAGCTAACGGGGCCACATGTCGATTGAAGATTTTATATTCATTGCTCTTATCTTCTCATCCATCACTCTCCTCTCTCCCCGCTACGCATCATGCTCGGCCCGTAGCTTTATATGTGTAGTAGTCTTTCTAGAAAGGGAGCTATTTCTATCATCGATGGGCTGTCCCAAATGAATGATCATGTGTGACTCTTCTACAGGTGGTATAGTAGTGTTAAACAGTTTTAATCTATAAACACTTGTACAATGGATTGGGAGATGTAATTGTAAAATATTGCAAATATAAGAACTCCACGGTTCTCCGGCGGGACCTTGGACTGCTTCTTTCCTTCGGCGTCAAGATCATAGCCGCCACGGTTCGCCGCGTCGAGCGCGTGCATGGCGGCCGTGGCGGTGCCGAGCGCCTCCTCGACGGCCGCCGTCCACCCGCGCACGACGTCGCGCGCGAGCCGGCGGATCCGCCCGGACACGTGGCCCCTCGCCAGCGCGCCGACGGCCGCGACGAGCTCGCCGGACGCGAGCAGCACCATCTGCGTTCCCGCGTGCTCCGCCGCGGCTTGCAGCGTGACGAGTGACTCGGCCATCGCGTCGTCGAGCAGCCTGCAGATCTCCTCGGCGACGGCGTCGTCCGTTGCGCCGCACAGCGCCTCCACGATCCGGGTCCGCGCGCGCTTGAACTCGTCGCGGGGGATGATGCCTTGAGGGGCGCCGACGCCGGCGGAAGCAGAGTCGATGGCGGCGTCGATGTGTTGGAACGCGCCGAGGAACGGCTTCCAGCGGCGGAGCGCCATGGCGCCGAACACCGCAACCGGGCGCGCGCGAGATCTGCCCGAGAGAGAGAGAGAGAGAGAGAGAGCGAGAGCGGCTTAGATGTGCTCTGCCCTGGTGGGCTTCCCTTATACGAACGCCCGTGGCGGGAGAGGCGATTCCGAAGGCGGAACGAAGGAAGAAGCGTAGGATTGACGCGCGCGAAATCTCGGCGTCGGATCCCGGGAAAACAAACGATCCAAGGAAAGGCCGAAAAACAGAGTCGGAGCCAGGCCAATTCCGTTCCACTCTGCGTCGGATGACTTGGCTCCCGCCAAACTGGAGACCAGCGCGCGCGCGCGGAGTCTGATCGAACTCGGCACCTAAGCTAGCATCTCGTCTCTAACCTTTCTCACGTGGCTCCTTCCTTCTCTGGCGCGCCGGGCACCCGCTTGCCGTCGTCCTCACGTGCGCCAGCGCTGTCTAGTTATTGAGTAATCCACGTAAGAGTTCCGAGGTTGTATTTTCGAGATGGATGACCGTCGCTGCGTTGCGTATGGGCTGTAACCTACGCGTTGTAAAACTTTATGCCTCTTGGCATCTTCTTCTTAATACAAAGATGCGCAGCCTTCCTGCGTATTCGAGAAAAAAACGTGCGCCAGCGCCTCATGAATCACCGCCGCATACATGTGCCTTGTTCTGTGGATTGATCTTATCCTTGAAAAAAAAATTCGGCAAAATTTCACCGAAATAGTCGTCATTTCGTCTTTTCCGGTAGGGTCCGAAATGAAATGGAATGAACATTGCGACGAAATATAGTTCTTGACCACCTTTGTGAGTGCAAATTATCTTGTTTATATATGTATATCCAATCGTGATGTTTTACAGATTTGACACAATTTCTTGTGAAATCATGTCAATTTTCTTTTGAAAAAGTCAAATTTTGTTCGTCGAAATTTCAGAAATTCCCGTTATTTCATGTTTATCGGTGACCTCTGAATTTTTTTTTTTGAAATAGTTTTCCTAAGCCATTGTTGAGTGAGTAATCATTAGTGTTGGTAAACATGGATCATGGGAGATAGACGGGTGATAATACAGATTGATCGATGAGCAGACGTCTAGATTAGGAAGGGTAAACCGGATGCGGCTTGCCTGCTCCCGTTTGCTTCTCCTGTCAGTGTTCCCTCTACGTGGCAGCATCCTAGCTGTTGGATCACTTTATCATGTCTTGTACCCAAATCCCCAATATGTTGTCACTGCTAGCAGGTCCTACGGCGCTAGTTCTCGAGCATGAGAATACTCCTAGGCTATCAAACAGACACTAAACGAATGCAATATTTATTTTGAAGTACTGTAACTGCTGGAACTTGGAGCACTTTGAAGGTCAGAGAAATTGACGATTCAATTCTGAATGTCCTTTATTTTCGTTTTTGCGAACGCCAGTTCTGGATGTCTGATGCCATTGTTGTATTGTAAGCAGCACCATCCATGAGGCAACAGGGGAATTTTTTATTTGTAAACTAATGACACGTGGTTGAGAACGCAAAAAGACTAACCACATTATGGTGGGACTCTATGATTTTGGAATGAATAGGAACAACTCAAATACTTTAGGATTTTTCTTATGTCAATGGTGGGTAATTTTTAAAACAAAATGGTGGGAACGGCATTGGTGAGAAATTTTTATTTCTTTTCTCTGATTAATGTGGTAATTTCTAGGCTTTGAGAGCGTACGTGGTGACTCCTTTTAACATTCAAATACTTAGATAATAATAAATATATAGTTAGGCTGAATATATAGTTAAGATTTTATTGTCTTGTAACATTTTTTTCCCTCCGTTGCAACGCACGGACAACTTGATAATTTCTGATAAAAAGCAGAAAATATTTTCTTTGGAGGAGCCCATTTCGAGGGACACATGCCCCCGGCAATCAAATCTAAACACATTCAATTTTTCGGTTCAAACATTTCTATTACTCCCAACTGAATGGTGCACAGTAAGATAAATTTTCCTTTGAACCTTCCAGATGGCATTCTACAAGTGGTCTATACCAAATTCCTCCAAGAAGCGCTTTGTATGTGCACTCTATGTAGAAATGGAGCCGTTTCTATCATCGGATGATTTTTTTTTTTTTTTGCGAAGGCTATCATCGGATGATTACAAGTGACTTTTCTAGTGTTAGGCAATTGTCTTTTGGAATTTTGGAGAGGCTGTTTTTTGGTCGTAGGGCCTGCTCGTGTAGACAATTTTAATTTATAAACACGGTTGTATTCGTCAATGTAAGACAGTGCAAAACCTCGGTTCGGCGCTTGTACATGCATATGAAGAAGCGTCCCCGTGCCCCTTTTTTTTTTTTCATTTAGCTCTGAATACGAATTCTTGAAACTAATGTAAATGATCAAATGGCGCCCTGCAGAAACTCCAAACATTAATTGGAATGGCTAATTCGTTATTGGGACAACAAGGTACGTATGCTTGCTATTCATATAATGAGATGTCTCTGAAATCCAGTTCGTTCTGCTACCCTTGTGTTCAGGTTCATCCCACTCGACTCCGCTTGCCCATTTTCCGCCTTCCGTACCTGGTCGACGGCGCGTCTTCTGTCTGTCTACATGATTTCTGTTCTCGGTTTGTTTCCTCTGCTCTTTAGCTACTGTCAGTGCAATCTGGTGTGCGTCCCGGGTTTTAGTGTGTCGCCTGTATCTGTCTTAGACTCTCTTGGAAAAAAGTGATATTTGAATGCAGCTGTTCTTGAACTGTCCTCGTCTTCTATGGTGTGAATTAAGCTAGTTTAGATACATGAACCGTATGTACATTGTGCAACCCATGACTTTAGATACAGGAAACCTTGCAACTAATAAGGACAAGATACGTGAAGTTCTCGAGGAATCATATGAGTTGCTATCCACTTTATTTCGCACGTTCCCAGCATGTTGATCTGTCGCACGCACGATTACAATGCAGCAGAAGCGCAGTAGAACACATAACTAAACCCTCCGAAGCGACGACGAGGCGTTGAACCGCCGGGTCTCTGCAGCGGAGCACGCCGATGCTTTCACGGCCGTGCGCCGCCCCTTCTGCGGCAGCATCTTCGGCGCCGTGACCACCTGGATGGTGCGCCGGCGCTTGGCGTCCTCGGCCTCCTGGTACCCCGCGTGGAGCTTGCGCTTGGTGGCCTCCATCTTCTTGTCGTTGGGACAGCAGGATGAGGAGGAGGGCACGCTGCGGCCGCCCGGTGGCTTTTTCGAAGCTACCGTCTTGGCACAACCTCCGCGGACATCGAGAGACATCTTCCTGGGCTCCGCGATCTTCACAGCGTCGACACGACCGCGGCCGCCGGCGACGGGAGGCAGCGTCTTGCTCGGGCACGGCGTCGGTATCTCCGGAGGGACCTTGGATCGCTGCTTCTTCCTTCCAAGTCAAGATCGTAGCCGCCACGGTTCGCCGCGTCCAGCGCGTGCATGGCGGCCGTGGCCGTGCCGAGCACGTCCTCGACGGCAGCCCTCCACCCGCGCACGACGTCGCGCGCGAGCCCGCGGACCCGCCCCGACCCGTGCTCCCTCGCCAGCGCGCCGATGGCCGCGACGAGCTCGCCGGACGCGAGCAGCTCCATCGGCGTTCCCGCGCGCGCCGCCGCGGCTTGCAGCGTGACGAGCGACTCGGCCATCGCGTCGTCGAGCAGCCGGCAGATCTCCTCGGCCACGGCGTCGTCCGTGGCGCCGCACAGCGTCTCCACGATTCGGATCCGCGCACGCTTGAACTCGTCGCGCGGGATGATGCCTTGAGGGCCGAAGCCGGCGGAAGCAGACTCGATGGCGGCGTCGATGTGCTCGAACGCGGCCAGGAACGGCTTCCAGCGGCGGAGCGCCATGGCGCAGAAGGGCACTGGAGCGCGCGAGATCTGCCCTAATGAGAGAGAGAGATTGAGGGAGGGAGGAAGAGAGCGGATTCAACAATGAACATGGTCTCCCCTGGTGGGCTTGCTTATATTGACGCCCGTGGCGGGCGAGGCGATTCCGACTCCGGAACGAAGGAGGAAGCGTAGGATTGACGCGCGCGAAACCGAGTTTGGCGCGCGACGCTCTATCCGGGGAAAGGCCCGCCGAAACAGAGTCGGATCCAAATCAGCGCAGAGTCCGAACTCCGCAGCTTGCATTGCATCATCAGTCATCTCGATGTTTCTCACCTCGCTCCTTAACTTCTCCAAGCTCTGCTCCGGCGCGCCGGACCGACGCCTCTGTTCTGTTCTTGCCGCCTTGCCGGCGTCTTGGCACCTGCTCGCCGTCGTCCCCATGTGTGCAGTTCGCTGCCGATGGGGCCCTCTCTCCTCACTGTCCCTGGAGAACACGCCGGGCGTTGAGCATTTGCGTGCTGCCACTTGTTCCCGGACTGGAAGGAAGCCCTCAATGCATGCCGTAACGTCCATCCCTGTTGTCGCCGCGCCGCGTCACCATGCTAGACTACACCACACCGCACACGGAGTCGAGCTAGGGCTGCCGCAGAGTTACACGCTGGTGCCGCGTCGATCGCCGGACAGCACCAAGCGGCACCGGCTGGTCTCCGATGCGGCGTGACGCGCGCGGCCGCTGACCCGTACAAAAGGAGCGGCGCGAGAGAAGCCACAAACGTGGCCCGTTGCCCTGCGGCACGAGACAGTCACCTGGCTGCATGGACCACCGTTGTAAACAGGACACCTTATTTGCACTCTTATTAGCTCTGTATATATGTACGGCGTTGAGGAATTTTTTGCGTGCATTTGCATCGTCCGACACGAAACAGGCGCGGAGAGAACAGCAACAAAGCAAGGTCGAAGCCAGAACTCGATTCACAACCTCAACTACTATGGTCGTTGCAGTTCTCTGGGTTCATGTCACCACCAAAGTGAAACAACGTACTCCAACGATCTTCTGTCTGAACTAGTAAAAGCAGAGCAGTTCAAAACAGGGGATGCTGCTAAACTGACAATGCTATAAAAGAAATTTATTTTAACAGGTGCCCCAATTGGAAATTGATACATGCATTCATCCCTTTTTTTTTGCGAAGGGTACATGCATTTATCTAACCGCTTGTGTTTCATCTATAGTAAAAAGTCCACCTCAAGAAATGTATCTATGGTTGCTTACATCACAACCTTTTCAAAATGTAATTATATTGGCGGTTGCGTACGTCATTTGCTGTAAAAACGCATTCTACTTGTGGTTGCTTATGCCAGCCGCAGTTACAAATTCATTTCCAATAATTATGATAAAAATATAAAGGCATTTTTCTTTTGAGGGGACCCATGCCCCCACGCATTGACATCTGAACGTCTGTAATTTTCCGTGTACTTATGTTTTTAGAGGTTTGAACTCACCTATCACACCCTAGTAATTGATTGTAAGATACAACATTTTCCCTTTAACCTTCCAGATGGCATTCGACAAAGCTGTACAGCGAAGGATGCTTTGTTTCCTGCTTGCTTACGAAAAAGTTTTGAGAAGCTAGTAAATCATGCATCGGCATCACAATGTGGGAGTAGGTAGTTGATTAGCACAATGTGGCCTAAGCGTTCACTCTGCTGTCACATTGCATGGGGCCGGGGGCAACCACACAAATTGTTTCTTAAATCACCAATTGCCCCTCCCCCTCCTCCCACCGTAAAATTGTGTCACACTCCGCCACCGTGTGCTACAATGGATTGTGAGATGCAAATTGAAAACACGCAAATAGAACAGTACGGGGGTGTTGGGGGGGGGGGGGGGGGGGGGGGGGGGGGGGGGGGCTCCAGCCTCTCCTACGGGCTGGCAGCTCCTTAGAACCCCCCAAGCCCCCCTTCATTTTCTGACCAAAAGAGCTTAGAATGAAAGAGTTTGCAAGGGTAGAAGAAGGGAAATAGAGGGAGGAAGGAGGTAGGAAGAAGAAGAGATGAAAGCTCAGCCCCACTAAACTTTCACTCTGGATCCGCCACTGCGGTACAGGCTTGTACATGCTTCCGAAGAACTGCCCGCATATCTTTTTTTTTTATGGTTTCGCTCTATTGCACATTTAGGCTGAATTGTTACTCATGTGATTTGTTAGCACTAGTCGCATGTCGCCATGAAGACCTTTTTACCTCCATGACCTGTTTGTAGCACGTTTGATGCGGCTTTTGTTTTTTTTTTGAGCCAATGATGCGGCTTTTGTTTTTTTTTTGAGGGAATGATGCGGCTTTTGTTGAAAAATGAAAACAGAGAAAAGCAAAGCAGGCCGGATCCTTTACGGCCACTTCTGACGTATCAAGTAATACGGGGGCACAATCTCCTCAAAAAAAAAAAAAAAAAAAAAAGCAAACCCGTGCGCAAGCATACTCGCGATCCACGACGCATGCATCCCGAGATCGTTATGCCAAAAGCAGCTCTGCCAGACGCCGCCGCCTCCCCGCCATGGGCGGACCTCCCATCGGATCTCCTAAGCGACGTCTCAGGCCGCTTCCACACCACCTCCGACTACGTCCACTTCCACGCCGTGTGCAAGCCCTGGCGCAACTCAATCCCGCCGCCAGCCAGCCGGCCGGCGCATCTTCCGTGGCTCCTCGCGCGGCGCGACGACAGGGGACGCCAGAAGGCCCTCTGCGTCTTCTCCTCAAAGAAGAAGCCCCACCGCGCCGCTGCCTCAGAGATATGCTTTCCAGACAGGAGATGGGCGATCAGCGCGAAAGACGGCACGGCCACTCGCTGGCTCGTAACGAGTTCTAGTTACAAATCTAGAGGCCTTAATGGTGGTCCTCTCAACGGATCAGCAGCCGCCGTTCCCCTGCCTCGCTTCCAAGACGAGATCAGGTCGTGGGAGGAGAGCGCGGTCAGCGTGGCCTCCAGCGACGCCACCATTATTGTGTATGGCTACGGTCTGATCTGGAATTGTGGTGGCTTCAGCTTCGACGTGGCTCTTCGGCGTCCTCGCGACTCAGAGTGGACGTTGGTTCAAAGGAACAATGTGTACCTCAATGGTGAGGACTGGTGCCTAGCACATCGCAACGGCCAAATCATACTCTGCGCCCTATACCGGTGGTGCGTCCTGTCGACCGTGAAGGCCGAAGCTGCCGCCGATGACAGAACATGGAATTGGATGCCAGCAGGTGAACCCGGGAAGTTCTCTGTATCTAGCCACCTTGTGGAGTCACGCGAAGAGCTGCTTTTCGCGGTTGTTCAAGTTGACAGAGATCTCATCCTAAACAACAATGCTGATGATGTCGGTAGTCTGGTGGCGGCGCTGTCCGTTTCAGTGTACACGCTGCAGAGCAGCTTTGCCGTGGACGCGGCGAGGCTCGGCATGAGCCGCGGAGGATGCGCTTACTTCCTAGGTAGGAGGAAGGTCTATGGTGGGGTCTGGAACAAGGTGCCTGTGCGATGCCATGCGTTCAAGAGGAAAAAGCTTCTTCGACGGCACCACTGAAATAGTGGAGCACTTGTCTAAAGAATGGGCTGAAAAGGGTCACGCCCCAACCTACCATATTGCTCCTACAAAGGTACTGTTAAGGTCGGCATATAACCCGCACAAGGCCCATGAAAGTTGGTGGTAAGACAATTCACTAGAGCAATTAAGTGGGGGTTTCTAGAATTTAACGGTGTTGTGTTTTCAGCGATAGGTGACGTGACCGTCGACACAGCGAGACGTTAGTGGTTACTTCGTCAATCTCAAAGATTTGCTAGCGCAATCTTTGAAGATGCTCATAGGGGTAGGCTTTGTGTATGTTCGTTCATAGGAGCGAGTGTGCGTGCGTTGTGAGTATCTGAGTTGTACCGTGTAATTGGGAAAAAAGCTAAGTCATCTTGTAACTAATTTATCGGGTTAGCTCGTCTATATAAAGAGGAGAAATCTATCGATAAAGAATAAGAAAAGTCAATGGAGGATACATGTCGTTAGTTAGGTTTACCAGTTTCTCATCTTCCTACAAGAGTTTATATCGCTGTTGCTAACGGGGATCATCTTCCAATGCGGTATGGAGATGTAAAATACTCCCTCAGCGCCATTTTCTCGGGCGTATTTGGCCACGGCACATAGACCAAGAGTCATTAGAGGTGGCGCAAACGGCATGCAGAGGTAAAAGCTTTTCGTAATGTAATCGTTCATGAAATCCGGACAAGCTTAATTGACATCAGAGAAGATGAGTGCAGGTCAACAACGGTGGACCGGAATTAAACTTGTGCTGTTCAATATGAAACCAGCCCAAAATGAAGCTGAAGCCGTTGGTGACTGGTACTGATGGCGCGCACTAGGCCTTTGCGGCCGCTGGCATCTCTCGCTGTAGGCCGGAGAGGCGGAGATGAACCAACCCCGTGTGGCATGAAGCGAAGCAGCACGTACGGCGTGGCCCGAAGAAGGGCTCAACTTGTTGGGCTTGCACAGTTGCACGTACTGTAGTCTAGAGATCGGCGGACGCATCTCCAAACAGGGATCGACGGCGTACGCTCGAAGCCAGGTGTGGGGCTCCGATGACGCGGCCTGACGTGCAGAGTGCTCTGTGACTGTGGCGTGGTGTATATGGGCCCGGGACACGACACGGCAGGGCATGGCGCGGAGGGCTTTCCGGCGTGTACTAGATCTAACGGCACGGCGCGCGGGTGCGGCGAGTTGTCCTCGCCCTCGGCGCCGAAGCGGAAGGACGCGATCAAAAATCAAAATGCAGGCCGGCAACACCGCGGCGGAAATCGGAGTCCGGCGCGCAGGAGCCAGATGAGGAAGTCGGTAGCAGTGTTCAGGAGAATGCGGCGTCGTGGCGCGTGCGATGCAGTGCTTTGCTTGGAGCCGACGCAGAGAGGTAGCCAAGGCGCGTGGGATCGACTGGGTTCCGAGTAGGATTCGGACTTCCCTGATCGTGGAGACGCTGTGCGGCGCCACTGACGACGCCGTGGCGGAGGGGATCCGCCGGCTGCTCGGCGACGCCATGGCGGAGTCGCTCGTCACGCTGCGGGCGGCGCACGCGGAAACGAAGATGGAGGAGAGCTGCTGGCGTCCGGCGAGCTCGTTGCGGCCGTCGGCGCGCTGGCGAGGGGCCACGGGTCGGGGCGCGTCCGCGGGCTCGCGCGCGGCCTCGTGCGCGAGTGGAGGGCAGCCGAGGAGCAACTCGCGACAGCCAGCGTCCCTTTGCCGCCATGGACGCCCTGGATCGCGGCTTCCCGCGCCGACGACGCCTTGTCCCGACTCCCGAGAACACAGGCTCAGCAGCGAGCGACCGGCGTCTCCGGCTGCTACAGCGACAAGGCGTCGACGGATCTTGACGCCGCCACGACAACGAAGCAGTCCGCGGTTCCGGTGAACCAGCAGCCACGCTCCGGGCACCCAGCACCAGCAGTGGCCGTGTCAACATGGCCCAGATTTCCGATCCTTCGCCCAGGAAAGAGACCTCTCGCTGTCCGCGGCAGCTGACGTCGCACAACGTGCAAGCGCCAGCACAGGTTCCGACGCCGCAGCAGCCCAAGAAGACGTCAACACCGTTGCGCGGCCGCAGCGGCGCTGGTGACGACAGGGGTTGCCACTCTCTGCATCGCCGCCGGGGACAAGACGAAGATTGAGGCCACGAAGGGCAAGCTCCAGGAGCGGTACCAGGAGGCCGAGGGCGCGAAGCGCCGGCGCATGATCCAGACGGTCGTGGCTCCGGAAATGCGGTGGCAGCACAAGACGCTTTCCGGCCGTGCAAGGGGCGTTGCCCGGCGTTCTCCGCTGCAGAGAACCGTTAATTAGCCGCTTCTCCAAGTCAGCCCTCCAGAGGATTTAGTCAGGGCAAGGGTTTGCACTTCTGTTCCATGCATGTTTTTAGAAACAGGAATATATTAATTATAATAATGCATGTAGCATTTTTCTTATTACAAACATAAAAAAAAACAATTCTACTCCCAACTTCCAATCCCTAAACACATGTAGCACTGAATGCTTGAAGTTATTTTGGCCTCCGAAGTCATCAAAAACAAATTGAAGGGATCTTAAACTCAAAAAGTCCTTCCACCCACATATCCGAAAATGACCCTGTTCCATGCATGTAATGTAAACTTGCTCATCCAATGCGATCCTGTGATCCGTGATCGATCAACGCTTGTGTTCTGTACTGCACATGTACATACCGAGATACTCGTGTCGTCTCGTGTGATTTTTCTAGATCGTCCAACGAGTTCTTCAATTGTGTCACGCTGCACCTACGGTGTTCTTGCCCTTCAAGTGGGAGCAGAGCTCCCGGCTCGGGCTTGCAATCCTCGAAGGACGTCGATGGCTCGGCACAGTGGCGGAGCTTGGATTTTGACTATGCGTGTTCGAAATCAATGATATGATATCGAAACATGAAAATTTATCAAGGAAACCTGATCCAAATTTGTAAACTGAAAAATTTGTCGGCTAGAAAATGAAATTTCTACATAGATATCAAGTGAACACCCATGAACAATGCTAGCTACGCCCATGGCTCGGCATGAGATCGTCCAAGAACTGGCCGTGGTATAACTGCACCCAGTGGCGGATCCAGCGGGCAAGGGGGGCTTGAGCCCCCTTTACTGCTCACCAGACAAGGGAGTCCCCCCTCAGCATCTCTTGAATTTTTGGAGCATTTGGCAGCCATGAATGAGAAAAAAAGAGGAATGATAGAGGTTGAAGAAGGCTCCTATTCGTGTTTTGGGCTGCCTGAAACGGAGGACCCAATTGGGCCGGCCAAGGGTGTTTAGGCAGCCCATAAGCTAGACCGCAAGGTTTTCTTGCTCTAATTAATCAAGTGCATAAGCTTGTCCAGCCCCCTGTAATCTTGTCCTGCGTCCGCCACTGACTGCACCCAAAACTAAATACTAATGTATAAGTGTTCATATAGATTTTTTTTTTCAAGGGGTTCATATAGATTTTAACTGCAAAAAATTTACTCCTATAGATTCTGGAAATATTCAGGGACACACCAACAATATTTTTACATGATTTGGATCAATAGTAATGTAATTAAAGAATAATTCCTCGCAAAAAATTAAAGAATAGTTCCATTACTGAACTGGGCCGTGCCGGCCTAACCCATAAAAGTTCAGAGAGTGTCAATCCGGCCCCAAAAGCAGCACAACCGCCATGTTTCAGACGGACTCCGCGAGGACTCCCGCGCTGATCGAACCTGAACCCATCTCTACCGTCCCTCCCACATCCAACGGCCTACACCAACCCCACCAAAGGCGGTTTCCCTCCAACCCGAATCCCTTCCCCCGCACACAGTCCACGAACACCACGTCTAACGAACTGCCTTTGTCCCGTGCACCGACTTCACGGGTCCACGCTTTCCCACCGGGGCACGACAGCCGCCGGCCAGGCGCACGCCACGCCTATAAATAAGACCCGACCCCCTCCGCGTTTCGTCAAACGAACTCCTCCCCTTTTTCCCTTCCCCATCTCGCCGCAGATCGATCGATCTGCTCCGCGGCGGCGGCGGCAGTTCCGGGGTCGGGCGGCATGGGCGAGCGGTACTCGCACTCCCCGGCCGAGTGGGCCAAGGTCAAGCTCGTGCAGTTCGGCGTGCTCAGCCCCGACGAGATTGTAACTTCCCTCCCCTCCCGCCGCCGCCCTCCTCTGTTTGGGTTCGCGATTCAAGCGGGGTTGATGGGTTGGGCGGGCTTGGGGTTTGGGTGACTCGTTGGTGGTACTGGTGGTGGTGGTTTGTACCTCGCGGGCTAGTGATGAACTCGATTCCGGGCGTTTGATTGAGCGCTTGAGCTTGAGCAATAAGTTCGTGGGGGGATTTTGAACGGTTTGGTTGAGCTTCCGGGTGCAGTGTTGGGTTGAGTCGGTGCTTTGGTAAATTAATCTGGCGAGTTTGAGTAAAATAAGCAACGGTGCTGTAAATTTGCTTGAACGCCCAGTTAAATTTGGACCTGGAACATGTAACTGTGGATGCGTAGACTCAGAACTTGTACTCTGCACTCTAAAACAATCTGAGACATAACTGTACTGTTGTAACTCAATCTGCATGTCCACGCTTGAACAGAATCTGCAGTTGTAGTCTCGTGTTTTACTGCAGATCTGTATGTGCCTATGATTAATTCAGTTGTCTGGTCTGAGTTCGATCCAGTCAAGTTCAGTCAACTGGAAGTGTGTACAGAAAGAGACATGGTTTTAGTTTGTTCTGTACAGTACTGCCGAACAGTACATTGAATGTCACAAACCAATTAATTGAACTTGGGTTTGATGTAGGCGTTAGTAAGTTATTGCCTAATTGCGCTCGATAGCACTGCTTCGTTAAAAGGAAAATGCTGTGCATGTACAGTTCATGAACAACAAAATTCAGTTCAAACAGTTAATTTATATATCGCATTCTGTCTTTGCAGAGACAAATGTCGGTGGTGCAGATACAACATGCAGAGACTATGGTGATGGGGAAGCCGAAGCCCGGCGGGCTTAGTGACCCTCGGATGGGCACTATCAACCGGAAAATCAAGTGTGAGACATGTATGTCTGGGATGACAGACTGCCCGGGCCACTTTGGCCACCTTGAGCTCGCCAAGCCCATGTTCCACATTGGCTTCATCAAGTCTGTGCTTTCCATTATGCGCTGTGTCTGCTTCAACTGCTCCAAGATCCTCGCGGATGAGGTACCACTTGGTTTGGTTGATTTGCAGGATGAATGTGTTTGTGTTTATGTATTACTGAAAGTTCTGATTCCAATCGGAGGCATGTTAAAAGTCTCGTATTATTACAATATAATGAAAGCACAGTTTTCTTTCTTTTACTGTACCAAGCTCTTTTCATTAGTTACTCATTGGTACGTCGAACCATTACTTGTTGGACTGTCATTCTGAACATGCAAACTGCAACTGTTTTGCTTGGAACCTATGTCCCCTTATGGATTCATCGTGCAAGTACACTGTTCTTTGATCTGCTGAGAGTGTTAGACTGATGACTGCATTCATGGTATTATCTTCATAGCAACACGATCTTTGTTGTTTCAGATAAAAAATTGGAACAATTCCACTTGATCTGCAAGCTTGGAGCTTCTCAATGTGTTTCCACTTTGCATTAACATGTACCATTTTTTTAATTGTGCGTGAGCTGTGTTTTATAGTTTTTACATGTTATTTATCACAATAATCTTCTTGCAGGATGATACCAAGTTCAAGCTGGCTCTAAAAATCAAGAACCCAAAGAATAGATTGAGAAGAATATATGATGCTTGCAAGAGCAAAAAAGTCTGTGTTGGGGGTGATGAACTTGTTCAGGAACACAAAGATACTGATGAACCTGTAAAGAAAAGAGGCGGGTGTGGTGCCCAGCAGCCAACTATTACAGTTGATGGCATGAGGATGGTTGTGGAGTTCAAAGTACCAAAAAAGAAAAATGATGATCAAGATCAACTCCCTGAGCCAGTGGAACGAAAACAATTCCTCTCTGCTGAGAGGGTATTCATAAAATCTGTACTCAATTCAATATGTTTTTCTAAAAATGTTACTGTAATACCTGTTTTTTCTAATGTGACTTGTTTTACCAGGTTCTTAACGTTCTCAAGCGTATAAGTGATGAAGATTGTCTCCTGTTGGGCCTGGATCCAAAATTTGCCCGTCCCGATTGGATGATACTCCAGGTTCTTCCAATTCCCCCACCACCTGTTAGACCATCTGTCATGATGGACAACTCTTCCAGAAGTGAGGTAAGCCTAATACCACTACAGTTATTATGGATCCAAATGTTTGTTAGGAGAAAAAGCACCCTTGACTCCCTGTTATTCTTCTGGTCTTAAATCTCATTCTGCAGGATGATTTGACTCATCAATTGGCCATGATAATCCGGCATAATGAGAACTTGAGGAGGCAAGAGAGGAACGGAGCTCCAGCTCATATTATATCGGAGTTTGCTCAATTGTTGCAATTTCACATTGCTACATACTTTGATAATGAACTTCCTGGCCAACCCAGGGTAAGTAGTTTTAAAATTTTGCTTTTCATGTTACTTATAGATATCTAGTTAAACTAACTGATCCGTTTCTGTATTCTAAATGCTCAGGCCACACAGCGTTCTGGAAGGCCTATAAAATCAATTTGCAGCAGGCTAAAATCGAAAGAAGGCCGGATTAGGGGAAATTTGATGGGGAAGCGAGTTGATTTCTCAGCCCGCACTGTTATAACACCAGATCCAAATATTAACATTGATGAACTGGGAGTGCCATGGAGTATTGCTTTGAACCTGACATATCCAGAAATTGTTACCCCATATAACATTGAAAGGTGAGCCAGTTAACAGTTACTGATACATATTATGTAACTACTGTTCTCTTGCTGATCACTTGCAACAAATTCTATGACTCAGGTTGAGAGAGCTTGTAGAATATGGGCCTCATCCTCCCCCAGGTAAGACAGGTGCAAAGTACATTATAAGGGAAGATGGCCAGAGGCTTGATCTTCGTTATGTGAAGAAGAGCAGTGATCAGCATTTGGAGCTTGGTTACAAGGTGAGTACTGACTTCATTGTAACAGTATCACTGCTGCCTTTTAACGTTCCCATAATCTATCATGAAATGACTTCATTCGATTTTTGTCTGATCTTATCAGGTGGAAAGGCACCTAAATGATGGAGATTTTGTTCTTTTCAATCGGCAACCAAGTCTCCACAAAATGTCTATCATGGGGCATCGTATTAAAATTATGCCCTACTCAACTTTCAGGTTGAACTTGTCGGTCACTTCACCGTACAATGCTGATTTTGACGGGGATGAAATGAATATGCATGTTCCCCAGTCGTATGAGACTAGAGCTGAAGTCCTAGAGTTGATGATGGTGCCAAAATGCATCGTGTCTCCGCAATCTAATAGGCCTGTGATGGGTATTGTTCAGGACACACTGCTTGGATGTCGCAAAATCACCAAAAGGGACACTCTCATTGAAAAGGTAAATAAAGAGAATATATATACTTTCCGTTTCCATTAGTATCTTGTGTTCGGGTTTTGTAGCTCAGTCTTATGAAATTTATTTCAGGATGTATTTATGAATATCTTAATGTGGTGGGAAGATTTCAATGGAAAGATTCCAGCTCCGGCCATTCTGAAGCCAAGGCCTATTTGGACTGGGAAACAAGTTTTCAACTTAATTATCCCCAAGCAAATAAATTTAGTCCGATATTCGTCCTGGCATTCTGAAGAAGAAAAAGGATTTGCTACTCCTGGAGATACTATGGTTAGGATAGAGAAGGGAGAACTTCTATCTGGCACACTTTGTAAAAAGACTCTTGGAACAGGCACTGGAAGTCTTATTCATGTTATTTGGTAATTATATGCTTCATCAACTTCCATATGAAAAAGTTGTATCACATTTTAGTAATTTCACCCATTTATTTTATCTAAGCTTGGTTTTAACTTGTGTTTTGCAGGGAAGATGTTGGTCCAGATGCTGCACGCAAATTCTTAGGCCATACACAGTGGCTTGTCAACTACTGGCTTCTTCAAAATGGTTTCAGTATTGGAATTGGGGATACAATTGCGGATGTTGCAACAATGGAAAAAATTAATGAAACAATTTCTAAAGCTAAGAATGATGTGAAAGTGCTTATTAAACAAGCACGTGACAAGAAGTTAGAAGCTGAGCCAGGACGCACAATAATGGAGTCTTTTGAAAATAAAGTAAATCAGGTAGCATTTCACTACTACTTTTTTTAGCGCCTTTTACTTTACATGTCTTTCGATTGAAAATGATTACTATCAGTGATGGAGTCATGGTTAATTTTTGTAACTTAAATTTGTTCTCTTTTTAATTTCCAGGTTCTTAACAAGGCCCGTGATGATGCTGGAAGCAGTGCTCAGAAGAGCTTGTCTGAAAGCAACAATTTGAAGGCTATGGTCACAGCAGGCTCCAAAGGCAGTTTCATTAACATCTCTCAAATGACTGCTTGTGTGGGACAGCAGAATGTTGAGGGAAAGCGGATCCCGTTTGGATTCAATGATAGAACATTGCCGCATTTCACGAAAAATGACCTCGGTCCTGAAAGTCGTGGATTTGTGGAGAATTCTTACCTTCGAGGTCTCACACCACAAGAATTTTTCTTTCATGCTATGGGCGGTAGAGAAGGTCTGATTGATACTGCTGTGAAGACTTCTGAGACTGGGTATATTCAGCGTAGGCTTGTGAAAGCTATGGAGGACATCATGGTGAAATATGATAGTACTGTAAGAAATTCCTTGGGAGATGTTATTCAGTTCCTGTATGGAGAAGATGGCATGGATGCTGTTTGGATTGAGTCACAGAAATTGGACTCCTTGAAGATGAAAAAGGATGAGTTTGATAATATATACCGCTTTGAGCTGGATGACGAGAACTGGAGGCCTAATTACATGCTGCCTGAACACGTAGACGATTTGAATACAATCAGTGAGTTCAGAAGTGTCTTGGAGGCAGAGTTTCATAAGCTAGAAGCTGATCGATTACAGCTAGCAACTGAGATTGCAACAAATGGTGATATAACATGGCCCATGCCTGTCAATCTCAGCCGCCTTATCCGGAACGCACAGAAGACATTCAAGATTGATTTCAGAAAACCATCTCCCATGCACCCAATGGAAATTGTAGAAGCAGTAGATAAGCTCCAAGAAAGACTTATAGTTGTGCCCGGTGATGATGCTATGAGTATTGAGGCTCAAAAGAATGCAACTTTGTTCTTTAATATCCACCTTCGAAGCACACTTGCTAGCAAGAGGGTCTTGAATGAGTACAGGTTGACAAAGGAAGCTTTTGAGTGGATTCTCGGCGAGATTGAGTCTAGGTTTCTTCAGTCTAAAGTGGCCCGGGTGAAATGATTGGATGTATCGCTGCACAGTCCATCGGGGAACCGGCGACTCAAATGACTCTTAATACCTTCCACTTTGCTGGTGTCAGTGCTAAAAATGTTACTCTTGGAGTTCCCAGATTGAGAGAGATCATTAATGTTGCCAAGAAGATAAAGACTCCTTCATTATCTGTTTACCTAAAGCCTCAAGTGAACCAGGAGAAAGAATTGGCTAAGAATGTCCAATGTGCTTTGGAGTACACCACACTGCGTAATGTGACCCATGCCACAGAGATATGGTATGATCCTGATCCTTTGGGAACCATTATTGATGAGGATGTGGAATTTGTCCGTTCGTATTATGAAATGCCTGATGAGGAAATCGACCTGGATAAGATTTCTCCTTGGCTTCTGCGTATTGAGCTTAATCGTGATATGATGGTTGATAAGAAGTTAAGCATGGTTAATATTTCTGACAAGATCAGCCGTGAATTTGGTGATGACTTACAATGCATATTTAGTGATGATAATGCGGATAAGCTCATCCTTCGTCTCCGCATCACAAATGATGACGCTTCAAAAGGGGAAATACAAGATGAGTCTTCTGAGGATGACCTGTTCCTCAAGAAGATAGAAAGTAACATGTTGACAGACATGACTCTTCAAGGCATTCCAGATATTAACAAGGTGTTCATCAAACACGGGAAGGTCCACAAATTTGATGAAATTGAAGGTTTCAAAACAGCTAATGAGTGGGTACTTGATACAGAAGGGGTCAATCTTTTGGCTGTCATGGGTCACGAGGATGTTGATGCTACAAGGACAAAAAGTAACCATTTGATTGAAGTGATTGAGGTTCTTGGAATTGAGGCTGTCCGTCGAGCTCTCTTGGATGAACTCCGGGTGGTGATATCTTTTGATGGATCCTATGTGAATTACAGGCATCTGGCCATTCTGTGCGATACGATGACATACAGAGGTCACCTGATGGCTATTACAAGGCACGGTATCAATCGCAATGACACAGGACCTCTTATGAGATGTTCTTTTGAAGAGACTGTGGATATCTTGCTTGATGCTGCTGTATATGCTGAATCTGACTACCTGAGAGGTGTCACTGAGAACATTGTGCTCGGCCAGCTTGCTCCTATCGGTACTGGAGGCTGTGAGATATATCTGAATGACCAGATGCTGCAGCAAGCCATTGAACTTCAACTTCCAAGCTATGGGGAAGGTCTAGACTTTGGCATGACGTCAGCATGTTCACCCATCTCTGGGACACAATACCATGATGGAATGATGTCGCCAAGTTATCTGCTGAGTCCAAACATCAGGACTTCCCCTGTTACAGATGCTTCGTTCTCTCCATATGTTGGGCATATGAGTTTCTCACCTGTCCCTTCCTCAGGGGGATACAGTCCATCTCCAATTTATGGCCAGGAAAATGGATACAATCGATCACCAATCTACGCTACTCCATCCAGCCACTACAGTCCTCTATCACCAATCTACACTCCTGTATCACCAATCTACACTCCTGCATCACAATCGTATACATCAGGCGCTTCTACTTATAGTCCAACAAGTCCTATTTACTCACCCACGAGTCCGGTTTACTCACCAACAAGCCCTATATACTCGCCAACGAGTCAGTCATACTCTCACACGACCTTAAGTTACAATCCTACATCTCCTAGCTATAGTCCTCTCTCACCAAGTTACAGTCCCACCTCGCCAGTATACAGTCCTACTTCTCCTGTGTACAGCCCGACATTGCCATCTTATAGCCCAACGTCACCATTATATAGCCCTACATCACCTTCATACAGTCCAACATCTACTTCGTACAATCCGACGGCTTTTTCATACAGCCCTACATCGCCTGGTTACAGCCCAACCTCACCAGAATACAGCCCAACATCGCCGAGCTATAGTCTGACTTCACCGAGCTACAGTCCTTCCTCGGACCAAAACTATAGGTACTGAATACTGACACTTCTAAAAAGAGCTACAAGCTTAGATTTTGGCAACTGATAATGATGTTGCTTCCTTTTGTAATCTGTCCATATATGTATGCATGTATTAAATGTTTGTATTGCTGTTTTCTCAGCCCATCTTCACCAGCCTACTCGCCCACTTCACCATCTTATTCAGAACCAAGTCCGTCATACAGCCCAACCAGGTGAGTCCCAATAAGGCTTGATCATCTGTTCACGGTCAAAAGTGCTATATTCAGTATTATGTCTCATTCTTGTAGCTTTGCGGATTTTCTAACCCATTGCCTGACTTGTGCAGACCAACTGATGACGCTGGAGAACCTAGCCCCGTTAATGGCTCAACTTCTACAGATTACAGGTAATGTAACGTAGTACCAGGATTTAGAAAGTGTCATCTGCCTGTCATGAAACGCATCACTAGTCGCAAATCTCACTCTCACATGTATGCAGTCCCAACGGAAGCTACTCCCCGACCTCACCAGGCTACTCCCCACCATCCACCGGGCAAGCTGACTTGGACGATGATGAGAGCACCGAGTGAAACTGCTGATAATAGATTGGTGTTGGCTTTAGAGGAAGAAATGAATGCACTGCGCTAAGCCCTTTTCTTTTCTGTTACTGTACAGTTGTTGACTTCACGATTTAGATGCCAGCAGAAACCAGCACACACAATCTGTCTTGGAACTCTGAAAACCTTTGTAAATGATCAAATGGTGCCTTGCAGGAAGTACGAATTTCTAAACGCTTAGCTGTTAGTGTAAGTGACTAGGAGCAAATTTGTGATTCGTGTGAGCACTGGAAAGCACAAAAGTTTATTAGGCTTTCCGGGTCGACAGGATATCATGCCACGCCAGTTATGATCAGATTGTGCTTGACAATTCAGTGTAAATAGTATTTGTTCGATTTGTAGTCTGATTCTTTTCACACTATTGTCCTTAGGAATACTATAACAGCCAAAATATGATTACTGGTGATATAAATGTAGCTAGAACTTCCCTAGTTCAATGTCAAGTTCAAGTGTTTTCCTTGCCCGAAAGAGTTGTGACCATTATGGATTGTCGATTTTAGTTGTATGTTTAGTACTCTTGTTACAAATAGTTGCGATCATGATTGGCACAATATTCGGTTACCTCAAGTCCGTGAAAGGTATTTTGCCATATTTGTTACGTCAAATTGAACTTTTTTCAAAACAGAGCCATGTAGGAGTCATAGGAACAAAGTACACTTGTTAAGGTGCTTTCATAACTTTCATTTCTTGTGCAAATCAGAGACAATTGATGGGATTTTTATTCATTATAACTGCAAATGCCGAACTTCATCTGTACCGTTTCTATTGTAGCAATTAACCTACCGAAAATAGCCTTGACGCTGATTGTTGAGTTTGTATGGTTATCTGTTCGCCGTTTACCTTTCCGTCCGCTGAACTATAATGGTCCTAAAGAGAAGAACTATAATGGTCCTAAAGAGACGTGATTATCCAAATTCGCAGCTAATGCAATCTTTTTATGTTGCGAAGAATGTTCTGTTGTGGATTTTTTTTGTGGGGGGTCCTCAATAAAACTCAATCAGTTGCTTGTTCACTTCAGCTTCAAAAACTGACAATGTTGCCGGTTATGAAAGTAGTGCTTGATTGAGAAATAATTGGGCCAGTTTCTTCTGATTGGGAAACAGCAACAATTAGGAAGTGCTAGACGAAATATATGGTGGTGGTGGTGGTAGTCCTGGTAAAAAAAAATGAAGAGACGATTAGTTCTCTGCTTATAAATAGGTAGAGAGCAGAGCAGAGGCATGCAGCCAGGGAACAGAGCAGCGGAGGAATCGGCGAAATGGAGGCCATGGCGAAGATCTTTGTGTTCTTGTTGTTGTGCTGCCTCTCCATGGAAGGTTCGCCTTCTCAGCCCATCTGTTGCATGCTCCGTGTGTTGCATCTCTCTCCATCATTTTTTCGATCGAATTTCTTTCTGTCACATGAACTTTTTTTTTCACTGCGAATTGCAGGAAATGCATCTGCCGAGCAATGCAAGGTGTCGGACCTGAACGTCACCCAGACCGCCGTGCCGGCGCACGCCGTGGGAGGGTACCAGGTGTACGCGGTGGCGGTGGAGAACCGGTGCGTCTGCTCGCAGGCCAACGTGAAGGTGAGGTGCCCCGGGTTCAACTCCTCGGTGCCCATCGACCCGGAAGGCCTCCTCAGCCCGGACGCCGACGGCGAGCTCTGCACCCTCAACGGCGGCCGCCCCATCCACGCCAGCGCCGAGCACACCCTCACGTTCTTCTACGCGTGGAGCTCACAGTTCAGCTTCGAGCCCGTGTCGTCCACTCTCGCCTGCTCGGCTGGTCCTGCGCCGGCGCCGGCGCCTGCGCCGTTGTAGGCAGTGTGTGCGTTAATTTGACTGAATAATGGAATGATAATGAACCCGAAGAGTTGGAAGGTTTTCTATATTTTTACTCTGGAGATGTAAGAAGCCAGAAATTCTTTCGCATTGGTACTGCATGGCATTTCATCGAACAGGTTTAACGAACGAAACAAACAGCAATCTGTTTCTCCGATGACGTGCACAACGCAACCAAATTAAGAACTACTAGTAGTGCAGTAATTGGTCATGAGGAGAGCCAGAGCTGAAAAGCGCGAGAGGGTGGACTGCGGACAGCGCGCCGACGACGAGGCAGGACAGCAGCGACCTCGGGGCTTCAGTTCTACGGCGTCCTGTAAGGGCCAGCGCCAGGTCGCGGCGCCTGCAGCGTGGCACGGCGCCGGCGCGTGGCGGGCACGGGATCAGGCCGTGGCGAGGACGCGGTGAGAGCGCAGCGGCAGGCAGTGGCGAGGGTGCGACGCGGCGGGTGTCCTGCCACTAGCACGCAACTACGCAAGGCGGTGGGTTATGCATGGGAGGCGGTCTGAGGAAGAGACGGCGCGGCGGCGGCCAAGATCTGACTGTGGGTGGTGCTAAATTTTCACGTACGGTGGCTGCTCTGCCCGTGCTCGGTGCTCCGGGAACAACTGCGAGGACGGAGTCCACGGCGGGCGACGTGGAGAGTGCGCTGGGCCTTGGTGGAGGTGCCGTGCAGTGAAAACAAAATAGACAAAAATCACCAAACTTTGGTTTTACCGGTCACCTCTGCTATTTTTTGCATTATGTAAATATGGCGTTTAAATTTTTATTAAATTAATCAAAATTAACTATGTTTTAACCATTTTAAACATTTCTGACCGAAATTGTCTAATTTTCACCCTTTTTTTTGTGCTGCCGGTCTTATCGATCTCCGCTAGTATTTTTTGCATTGAACGAATTTTTAAACACTTGTGCCACGAACGAATGTGAGGTTGAGACTCGAGGCAGGCCGGGGTGCACCACACTTGGGTGCCAGAGGCGATGGAGAGGCTGGGATGGCGCGGGCATGCGTTGCACCTTGGTGCCGGCAGTGAGGAAGAGGCTTGGATTGCGGATGTTCGCTCATGATGGCGACTTAATTAGTTTAACCTTCGCTGTTTGCTACCTTAGTTGTGTCTGCGTTGAATTTATGTGGAGGTTCCGGGCGAAACCCTACTCAGCTCCGATTGGGCTGGCAACGACGACATATGTGGGGGTCGTTTCCCACCTTTGAGGCATTGCCGTGGTACCAACGTATCTCCACCCTTAGGGGTTTCCGAGTGAAAACCTAAATCCAGCTTGCCGAATTGGCAACGCTGGCATTTTCAACGTAATCTTCCCCAAGGCGTTGTATTGGAGTTCATTCTTGATCTCCTATGCTAGACGATCACTAATTAACTTGAACCTGCAGTGCTGCTGGACCGATTTTTTTTTGAGAACGTGCGGAGCACGTATTTCATTAAGAAGAAGAGAAATTGTTTACAACGAGGTCAGAACTAAATCTCCTAAGGGACTCAGCCAAGAGCCGACCACGGTGTAGATTACAAACCCATACAAGGAAAACGAAACCCATACAGATGAACTAACTGGAACAACACAAAACAGTAAGAGACAAAAAGGGAACAGGCTCCCTAAAAGCGGACTAAGGAAGGCTAAGACCGTCTAGGGAAGAGAAGCTTTCGAAGCTTGGAAAAACCCGCAGCCGCCCAGAGATGGGCCTCATCGACGATTTGCTGGGACAGAGCGACCGGCTTGAGTGCTTGGAACTCAAAGATCCTGCTATTCCGTTCCTTCCAAAGTCTCCATGCGACCAATACTAGAAGGGTATCGAAACCAGGACGTAGAAGTTTGGGGACTCTTTTCCGCGCCCTAAGCCACCAGTCAACAAACGGAAGTTCTCCCACCGAAGGGGAGATGTGTTGAAGTCCTACTCTGCGCATAACTCGAACCCAAGTCTCGCGACTATATACACAGTGCAGGAGCAGGTGATCCAGCGTCTCTGGTTCTTGTGCACACAACGCACATGTGTCGTCGTCTCTCAATCCATGACGGAGAAGCCTATTGGACGTCCAGTTGCGACCAAGCAGGAACAACCAAAAGAAAAAGCGACATTTGTTTGGTGCATGCGTTTTCCAAAGCAGACGAGCTCCTAGGACTTCCGATTGACCAATGAAGAAGGAATTATAAGCGCTCGAAGAAGAGAACCGACCATCAGCCGTCCATTTCCAACGGAATAAGTCCGGCGCAGCTGTAAGCTCAACCTCGGAGGCCAACCGTAGCACCTTGAAGAGATCCAGAATCACCTGCACTGTTGGGGGGCCTTGGAAGTCCTTAATCCAACACCTGTTGGTGAGAGCCTCGGAGACCAAGCGCGTTTTTTGGATTTCAGCAGGGATTCCGGCCACCAGGTTTGGTGCCAAGGTTTGTAACGACCGACCATTACACCAATTGTCCTTCCAAAATAGGGTGGAGTTGCCATCTCCCACTGTGACTGAGAGGGAGGAATCAAAAAGCGCCTGGGTTACGGGGTTTGTGGAAACCGGCAAGCAAGCCCATGCTTTGTCTGGTTCGACCCTGGCTAGCCAATTCCACCTCATCCGTAGAGCTTCTCCGTTTATCCTTAGGTCCCTAATGCCAAGACCTCCGGAATTAAGCGACCTACAAACTTTCGACCAAGCGACCGCGCATTGCCCGCCATTGACTACTTCCGTACCAGTCCACAGGAAGGCTTTCATAATCTTTACGATTGGATCAATAGCCCAGCAGGATAAGCAGACTGCAATGGAGAGGTACACTGGAATGGCAGCTAGTGTATCTTTGGTGAGGGCTAGTCGGCCACCCTTGTTCAGAAGGCAGCCTTTCCAAGTTGGTAGTCTGTCAGCCACCTTGTCCACCAGAGGTTGAAGGTCCGCCTTAGTAAGTTTGTAGACAGATAGATGAACCCCTAGGTATTTGCAGGGGAACGATCCCTCCTGACAGGGGAGGTGGGCGAGCACTGCAGCGACCTCACAATCAGAGCAACGAATTGGGTAGAAATTACTCTTGGCGAAATTAGTGGCCAAGCCCGTAGCCCCCTGGAAAAATACATAGGATCTCAGAGATAGCCTGTAGATCCGATGCGACCGGTGATTTGAAGAAAATTACATCATCTGCGTACAGAGAGGCCCGGAATCTGGCTTTGGGGATGCCCAGTGGCATAAAAAGCGACCTCGCGTCCGCTAGGGAGACCAGCGCATTCAAGACCTCCATGACAAGGAGGAACAACATTGGTGATAGTGGATCATCCTGACGGAGACCCCTAGCATGACAAATGCGACGACCAGTGCTCCCATTTAGCAAGATTTTGGTGCTTGCTGTATAGAGAAGCAGGGAGACCCAGTCCCTCCAGCGGGCAGGGAAGCCCATATGCTCCAGCACCTCCAGCAGGAAAGGCCACGACACCGAGTCAAAAGCCTTTGCTATGTTGACCTTTAGCAAGATCCTGGGAAGACGTTTCCTGTGTAGCGCCTTCGCCAGACCTTGCACGTATCTGAAGTTGTCATGTATATAGCAACCTTTAACAAAAGCACTCTGATTCAGCTGTACAAGCTGGGGCAGCAAGGGTGCCAGCCTATTAGCCATACCTTTCGGGAACAATTTTCCGAAGCTATGGATCAAACTAATTGGCCTGTAATCTGAGACCAATGAGGGGCGACCTTTTTGGAAGTAAGGTGAGAAGGGCGTCATTGAGATGGTGGAAACTCCTGCCATCCATCTCGGAAAGGGCGTTGAAACCCTTTATAATATCCTCCTTTATTATTGACCAAGCCGACTGGTAGAAGCGACCAGTGAATCCATCCGGCCCCGGGGCCTTGTCCGGGGGGAGGTCACAGATGGTTTTCCAGATTTCGTCTTCTGTGAAAGGAGCCGCCAACTCGTCCAGTGGGAAAGAAGGGATCCCTAGCGCAGTCAGATTTAGACGCAGCGACCTTTCTGCGCTAGTACCTACCAATCCATCGAAGAAGTCATAGGCGGCCTGCGCTTTCCCTTTTTCAGTGACAACCTGATTACCATTCACGTTGAAGGATGGGATGAAGTTTTTGCGACGTCTAAACGAAGCGTGCAGATGGAAGAACTTGGTGCTCCCATCACCTTCTGAAAGCCAGGCGAGAGAAGATCGTTGTCTAGCAATCGTACACTGGAGGGAAGTGAGGCCCAGGTATTTGAGCTTAGTCTGGCGCCTGAGGCTCAATTCCGCAGGGGGATAGCGACCTCTTCTCTTGTGCGACATCCAGCCTAAAAATGATCTCCTTTGCGACCTCGACCTTAGTTCTAATACTGCCGACAAACCGGGCGCTCCAACTTTGGAGGGAACGGCTAGTTGCCCTTAATTTATGATCTATGGTGCGTAGTGGATCCTCCGTGGGGCAGGGTATCGACCATCCTTCACGTACTGCATCCAGGTAGCCATCAAACTTAGGCCAAACAGCTTCAAAGCGAAAGCGACATTTATTTTGCCATAGGGAATCAAACTGAAGCAGAAGTGGTGCGTGATCTGAGCACCTGGAAGACAGAGCATGTAACATGGAGTTGGGGTAAATGTCTTCCCAATCGACTGTTACAAATATTCGATCAATGCGTTCCAGAGTTGCATGCTGCCGTTCATTACTCCAAGTAAAAAGACGACCGTGCAGGAAGATTTCCTTCAACTCTAAGCCATTAATGACTTGACGAAAGCGACCCATCATCCTCCGATTCAATCTGGCATTATTGTTATCTTCGGCTTTATATATCAAGTTGAAGTCACCACAAATCATCCAAGACCCAGGAGACGACGACCCTAAATCTTTTAGTTCTTGCAAGAATGTGACCTTATCAGCGACCGATTGGGGTCCGTATACATTAGATAAGCGCCAGGTGGGCTGGTTGGGGTCTCCAGCTTGGCGTACACGGACCGATAAGGGGAATATGCCTTGAGTTGGGTTCGACACAACCCAAGCATCTTTCCTCCATGCAATAATAATACCACCACGAGTCATCTCAGCAGGGAAGTCATAATAATCAAACTCTGAACCTAGCATTTCTAACATTAAAGATGAAGAAACAGTTGCGAGCTTGGTCTCCTGTAAACATAGTAGGGAGACTTGCTATTGGTCGTTTGTACGCACCCACTTATATACCGCAACAGGACGGTGTACAGTTGTAGCACTTTTTCCCTTAGAGTATTCCAAGGTTTAATATCGAACCACAGAGAACAAGCGGGACTTAAACTATTATTTAAACTACTAAATTAATATGGCAAAGGTGTGTGTGGAAAGGGTGGTTAACAGCTAGAGATGAAAGGGTCTGCGGTTGTATCAAGGTTATGAAAAGGATTCTCTCCTATGGTTTGGGGTACTGGCATGCAACTCAGGTCATGGTTCAATTGATAGGTTTAGTATTCTACAAGACATGGTGGTTTCGTTCGCCCCGATCCTGTCACGACAAGGTACTAATAGCTCCCCACTGGTTTCTTGCACTATGTAATAAACACGTATTGATCGGATACGAGTTCAAAGCATCACATAGACCAAACACATCAAAAGAGTATTGTAAGCGTGAGAGTTACATAACCAGATTCCCCTCGCCACGGAGAGAATATGAGATCTACTCACGCATCATACTGCAACACATGAACATGGGTACAGTAGGATGCAGGATTTTGGCGTGGTCCCACAGGTGCCGATCGGCATGGTGGTGTGCCGGTCGGCACAATCTTCCTTTTTGGTGGTGATGATCGGTGATCGCCGTCTTCGCCGCCACAACCTTCAACCTAGGTCAAAACCTCTGTATGTCTGTCTCCCCCTTTTACTTCGCGACCAAGATCTCCTCTTTATAGTCTCTTTCGGTTGTGGGCTGGATTCCACCGACTCCGACTCTGATATTTCTCCTGGGCTTCATATTCTCCGAGTGGGCTTCAAGTTTGGGGCCCGACCTCCATGGTGACGGTCGGCACACAGGCCGTGCCGACCGGCACGGACTCCAATTTCCTCGTTCTTCGGGCCTCCGGCAGCTCTTTACTCGTAGTCTCTTAATTTTCACCTGTTTCCTGCAAATCTTCCGAATACACAGAAACTACGCATATATATGATAATGGGGGTTAATTGTTAGCAATTATGACATAATAAAGTATTAAAAACACCATATTTGTCATATAAAATGTGCACCTAGAAAGCACCAACAGCTCCCCCACACTCAAATCATTGCTAGTCCTCGAGCAACACGAATCAAGAAAATCATCACCGTGCTTTCGTCATGTCAAGAAGCAAAAACTCTCACAAGTCTTCAACTTAGCCATTGTCAATCATCCCGTCGAATTAGTATCACTCCACAAGACTTTCTCTCGATTTTGAAAACAATTTCACCTCAAAACTTGAGTCGACCAAATCAATCACAAGGCTTATCAAACGAATATTTTTGTCTCCCTTCATATCAAGCAAGAAGAATGCAAAAGCTTCAGGCTTCACTCAATCGCTCAAATGTATTTCCTTCCCTCTCCTATTCTACAATATAAGGCTCTTTTGTGGATCTCGGAAAGTAATATAACCAAATTGAATCGAAAGAACAACTAAGTCAACAATTCGCTCAATCATGCCTTCTAAAAGGGAGTTTTCATCATAGGAATTCAGAGTATAGGCACAAGGATCAAGAGAAAAGGAAACAATCGAGAATGAAATAGAATTAAGAAGGGATCAAGCCTGAAGCATATACAGATCTTTTTAGAATTTTAACTCTTTCTGCAGTCTGCTTCCTTTGATATTCATTATTCTCTTTCTTTTTGACCATTTTCCTTTATTTTTCCTTTTGTGCCGATCGGCACAGGCCTGTGCCGGTCGGCACCTGACCAATTTAATTCTTTTCCTTCTTTTTCTTCTTTTATTTCCTTGCAGACTGCTATCAGAGCGTATTTTGGATCGAAATCTGTTTATACTCCACATTTGCTTGTAGGTTGTATCAAGGAGGAGGGAGAAACGATGAAATGTCGGTTTTTGGGTAGAAAGAATTTGATGATAGATGGCTAGCAAACTGAGATGAACAAATGAAACTTCTCCCTTCTAGCTTAGTCGTAATCAAGAGCAAAGAGTTGACAAAGACGTCTTCCTATCAAAAGGTTTATGTGTAGGCTTCTCTCATCTCATTTGGCTTAGTGTAATAGGCATAAAATCAAATCCTTAGCTACATGCTTCAACTTATGATGATAGAAGGGGTTTTCGAAAAGTGGGTATATAAAGCCAAGCGATTATTCAATGAACTCAAGTAGATTGGCAAAACGATCGTCAAAAATAAAATCAAGAACATGGGGTAACACATCGATTCGACAACTAACACTAACTTTATTCAAGACATTGCAATAATTCTTGACCTCGAAGCTTAACTAAGCACACCATCTCAAATCTCTCTAAGAAAACTCTCACACTTTAACACACTAACTCAAACATACTAAATCGAAGCAAACGACCTTAAGAAGTGTAAGGGCGAATCCCCCACACTCAAACCTTGCAATGTGCCTATTGCAAAAGAAAAACGACTAGACCAACCTAATCAGAAATGCCATGCCTCCTCAACATGCTAAAGATGCTTCGAATGTTCCTCATGAGAAAAGAGTAATCCGCCGCGGCCATACTCTCTATGTCATCAATCCTTATATCAATGTCCCGATGGTGCCTATAGCATCTCTCCATATCATAATAGAGACGTTCGATGTTTCTTCTGCAGATTGGACAACAATTGGCAGGACGATCATGACGTTCATCTCTCAGGGGCGAGTTTCTGTCAAAACCCCGAGGTGCCGGTCGGCACGGCACCCGTGCCGATCGGCACGAGGCACCATTCACCTGATAGCGCGGTCCTGCACTTCCTTGAGCTCCTGCAAGGTCTCCTGTAGCTCCTTCTGCACTGGGTGGTTCGGAATTAGTAGGTTCTAGCTCATCTTCCATTGGTTCCTCCTCGGGATCTTCTTCTGGATCCTCTTCGGGATCTTCTTCATCCTTTGCAACAAGATTAGCTAATGGGTGTTCATGTGCAGGGGATGCCTCTATATAGCTCACTGATTCCGAGGTATATCTTGCTCTTGGCTTTGAAGAAAGACGAGCGAAACGCCGAACTTCCTCTACTTCTTTCGATCGCTTAGGGTCTGGCTCATCATCAGAGGAATCATCAGATATTTCAACGAAATTCACAACCTTGACGTCGTGCCGATCGGCACAAGGATCGTGCCAGTCGGCACGCCTACCGTTCCTTGCAAAATATGCTTCTAGATCTGCCAGGTTGCGTGCTCTCCTCTTTGCAGCATTGTCCCTGTCAATACGCCTCTGAATTTCATCATTGATCTCTTTAGGGGTCATGCGCCCTTTAGCAACGGAAAAGCCATCATCAAAGACGAAAGTAGCAGGGATGCATTCAGGATCTGCTAGATAATTCTCAATCTGCCTCTGATGGTCTTTCATACAGTAAAAACACTTACATCCAAAACCTCTGGTGTTCTTGTGCAGAATCTTCTCTTGGAGGTCTTCCCAGTCGGTCAGGACGCGTGGTAGTGTACTGTGCCGATCGGCACCGTGCGTGTGCCGGTCGGCACCTCTATCAGGATTCCTTCCATCGTTCAGCCTAGACCTATGGATGGTCAGAAAGCAGTCTTTGTCTTAACTCTTCTTTCTCGCTATCAGTAAGGATCGATTCAAAGGTGATAAGATCATCATATGTCAAAGGACGTTCCATAGCGAGAAGTCGATCCATTGTATACCTATCGGAGACCGGTGTGCTGTCATCAACCTTGGATTTACCTTTGCGTACTAGCACTTCTCTAACCTTCTTCCGAAGGGCTTCATCCATCTCCTTCTTCTCTCTATTGAACGCGTCCGCTTCACTCTTCATCATCCATCGTTGCTTCAGGTGCGACCAGACGATTGGATCGTCTTCGGTGGGGTTGAAGCTCCTGTTGTTCTCCCATGGCAGTGTTGGGCTCATTGGTGAAAGCACGGCGCCGTGCCGGTCGGCACCGCCGGCGTGCCGGTCGGCACCGTCGCCTCCGCTTCCGGTTTCGCCGCCTTGCATTGTTTTCTGCTCTAGGGTTTGGTGGGAACTACGGCGGCGCTCGATTTTTTTGATGATGAGATCCGAGACAACTCCTTCATATATAGATCCATAATTCTCTTGGTCGAACCGGACTCTATCTCTTAAATTTGGAAGTCACCGAAGCATGTCTTGGAGGAAGGGCAAAAACTCGACTCAAAACGACACGGACTCTCCCGTGCCGATCGGCACATGCTGTGCCGGTCGGCACGGAGGCAAAGTTGCCTCGAACGACTCAATAAAACCAAAGAAACACAAAACACACAGAAAAACAGTAAATACAACAGTGCTTTTGTTTTACGTCGTTAAGCTCGACCACCCAATCACTCAATTCACATAATATATATCAAATGACTTTAATTCAAAAGTGTCGGGTTCAAGATATACCTTTAGTCGTTGGCCATTCACCGTGTATGTATTTTGCTTTCCATCCATGATGACAACAGCTCCGGAAGGGAGAATTTTATGAACAAGATACGGTTCATCCCATTTGCTTTTCAATTTGCCTTTACCGAATAACCGAAATCTTGAATTGAATAGTAGTACTCTATCTCCTTCATGAAATTCCTTTTTCAAAAGCTTCTTACCATACCACTTCTTTGTTTTTTCTTTATAGATTGCTGCACTCTCATAAGCCTTTAAACGCATTTCCTCGAGTTCACTAATTTGAATCTTTCTTTTTACCGCAGCAGCATCTAAATTCAAATTCATCTCTTTGATTGCCCAATATGCTCTATGTTCTAACTCTACAGGCAAATGACAAGTCTTTCCATATACGAATTGATAGGGTGTCATACCTATTGGTGTCTTGAATGCTGTGCGATAAGCCCAAAGTGCGCCATTCAACCTGTTTGACCAATCCTTTCCTTCTTTTGTAACAATTTTCTGCAGAATTCCTTTCAACTGTTTATTAGAAGTTTCTGCTTGGCCATTGGTCTGTGGATGATAGGCTGTCCCAATTCGATGCTCAATACCCATCTTCTTCAAAGCTTTAGTAAACTCATGTCCGGTAAAATGAGTTCCACCATCTGTGATAATGACTCTAGGAACACCATATCTTGGAAATATGCACTCATTCAACATCTGCTTGGATTCACGAGTTGTACTGACTCGGCATGGTATTGCTTCTACCCACTTTGAGACATAATCCACAGCAACCAAAATATATTCATAACCATGAGAATTAACAAATGGTCCCATGAAATCCATGCCCCAAATATCGAATATATCAACTTGCAAGTTATACTTCAAAGGCATCGCATTACGAGCATTAACGTTTCCAATTCTTTGGCATTGAGGGCATCTAGCTACATACCTTTTCGCATCTTCATGCATCGAAGGCCAATAAAATCCACTAGCCCATACCTTTGCTTGTGTTCGAAAGTACCCATAATGTCCACCATACTCGGATGAATGACACTTTTCCAATATGCTTTCGCGTTCGTCGCGAGGTACGCACCTTCGAACAGCTCCATCTTCACAATATCTGTATAAATAAGGATCATCCCATATGAATTTTCTCATCTCACTGACAATCTTCTTTCTTGAATTCTTGTTACAATCATCTAGCTTCCCTTTGAATCCATTTATGATGTCTTGCATCCATGATTCTCGATGATCCTTAACTCGAAATAGCTGCTCTTGCGCCATGGCATCACCAATGCATCCCTCCTTGTTCTCAAGCGTCAAAAGAGACAGATGATCTGCTACTGAATTCTCAACCCCTTTCTTGTCTCTAATCTCCAAATCAAGTTCTTGTAACATCAAAACCCAACGAAGCAATCTAGGTTTCGATTCCTTTTTAGAGACAAGATATCTAATAGCAGCATGATCCGTATAGACAATGACCTTAGAATTGAGGATGTAGGATCTAAATTTCTCAAAAGCAAATATAACAGCTAGCATCTCTTTCTCTGTTGTTGTATAATTAATCTGGGCTTCATTAAGAGTTTTACTAGCATAGTAGATAGCATGCACTTTACCTTCTTTTCGTTGTCCAAGAACCGCTCCTACTGCATAATCACTTGCATCGCACATAATCTCAAAAGGTAAATTCCAATCCGGAGGTTGCATAATAGGTGCAGAACATAATGCTTCTTTCAACTTCCGGAAAGCAGTAAGCCTTTCATCAGTCATTTCAAATTCAACATCCTTTTGCAGCAATTCTGTTAATGGCTTAGCAATCTTTGAATAATCCTTCACAAATCTGCGATAAAAATTTGCATGTCCAAGAAAACTGCGCAGTGTCTTAATATCAGTAGGTGGTGGCAACCTTTCAACTGTGGATATTTTAGCTTTGTCTACTTCAATGCCCCGGTTAGAAATAACATGCCCCAAGACAATTCCTTCGGTTACCATGAAGTGATATTTCTCCCAATTAAGAACCAAATCAACTTCTACGCACCTCTTTAGTACTTTCTCTAAATTTGCTAAGCAGTGATCAAAATCAGTACCATGAACAGAGAAATCATCCATAAATACCTCCATAATGTCTTCAATGAATTCAGCAAATATAGCATTCATGCATCTCTGAAATATGGCTGGTGCGTTGCAAAGGCCGAATGGCATTCGTCGATAAGCATAAGTTCCGTAAGGACAAGTGAAAGTGGTCTTATGCTGATCTTCAGGTCTAACAGGGATTTGAAAGAAACCACTATAACCGTCGAGATAGCAAAAATAAGAGTTCTTGGCTAACCTTTCAAGCATCTCATCGATGAACGGTAATGGATAATGGTCTTTCTTTGTAGCGGTATTCAGTTTCCTGTAATCAATGCACATTCGCCATCCTGTAACTGTCCGTTGAGGGATCAACTCATTATTCTCATTAGGCACGACTGTGAGTCCTCCTTTCTTTGGCACGCAATGCACCGGACTCACCCATTCACTATCAGCAACCGGATAAATCATTCCTGCATTAAGAAGTCTCAGCACTTCTTTCTTCACAACTTCCTTCATGCCCTCTTTCAATCTTCGCATGCCTTCGACGACTGGCTTGGCTGATTCTTCAAGATTGATCTTATGTGTGCAAAAAGCTGGGCTTATTCCTTTGATATCATCAAGACAATATCCGATCGCCTTCTTGTATTTTCTCAGAACAGCAAGCAATCATTTTGTCTCTTCTTCATTCAAAGCACTATTGACAATGACGGGGTAAGTTTTATCTTTGCCTAAGTATTCGTATCTCAGACCGTCAGGAAGTGGCTTCTGTTCTACTTCTGGTGCTGTACCAGGATCCAGATTACCCAAAGGCTCAAATTGAGGATTTTCACCTCCGTGCCGGTCGGCACCACCGCTGTGCCGATCGGCATAAGGGTCGTGCCGGTCGGCACAGTCCTGAATCTCGGCCTCTTCTTTATCTGACTCCGCAAACAGTTTGTTTAACGGGTCTGAGTATCCTGTACTAATTTCTTCGTCTTTTTCTGTGAAGAATTCTTGGAGAGAGGGTGGGTCGTCATTTTCTTGAACGACGGGTGGGTCTTCGAATTCAAAGAGGACTTCCTCTCCGCCCAGAGTCAATTTGAGGTGACCTTTCCAGCATCTATTACGGCTCGTACAAGCTTTAAGAAAGGTCTTCCCAAAATAATATCTTCGACTCCCACTTCACCTTTATCAAGAACAAAAATATCCACCGGAATAGTATTCTTTTTTACCTCGATGTTCAGATCTTTGATAACTCCCAGTGGTTTGGTTCTCCTTCCATCCGCCATGATTAGCTCAAGCTCGGTTCCTAGCAATCTTCCTTTTATGTCATAAGGCATATCCATGAATGCTTCATACGTCATCAAACTGACGCGGGAACCAAAATCACATAATGCTTTAGGAAAGCTTCTATATCCAATCTCGCACGGTATGTAAGGATCAACTTCCGTTCGTTCCGTAAGGCCAACTGCATATACTCCGCACAATCCTTCATACGGCGATGGGACAAAACAACTATCAAATAGCTTCTTTGCTTGTTGAACCTCCATCTGATCAATTTCCATATCATCCTTATACAATTTCCCCAATACTTCACCAATGATGACATTGTCCAGTATTTCCGAAGTTCTAGTGTCTTTAGGGAAGTTATACTGAACTCCTGTAGAAGAGGCATACCTTGGATCATATGTTCTCCTCATACTTAGCAGATTATAGGGATCCAATCCAATGGTTCAAACTCGTCCAACGGTCTAGCGTTGCTCAAGGTTGGATCTCCTACTGGTCTTGGAAATTTATTCACGAAGCTGTTCTCGTGCTCCTCTAATATTGCAGCTTCAGTCTTGGAAATCCCTTTAACAGCAATCAGCGTGCCGGTCGGCACAGGAGCTGTGCCGGTCGGCACCAAGGGCTTCAGTGTGCCGGTCGGCACAGATGCCGTGCCGGTCGGCACCTCCTCCAATCTGGGTCTTTTCAGATCGCCTTGCGCTGGTTCTTCTGTTCTTACTGTTAATCCCACTTCGGATACTGTACAGCTTTCCGCTTCAGCTCTCAAATCCAAAGAACCTTTTGCTAGCGTCGACCCTTCAGGGGGAATTGGATCTTCTTGGAATTCTTCCCAATGCCTATGCATAGCTTCAGTCTTTGATATCTTACTCAAAAGATCCAGACCTGCAGTAGCAGTCAAGTCGAGGAAACTCCCTCCAGCTGAACTATCCAAATGCATCCTGGAGGTTCCTTCAAGAGACATGTAGAATGTCTGAGCAGTCAAGTTATCATCCATGCCCAAATCGGGGCCTTGCTTCAATAAAGATTTGAAGCGTAACCATGCTTGCGTGAGGGTCTCTTCTTTCATTTGCTCGAAGTTAACCACTTCTCTTCTCAGTTTCTGCACCTTCGGAAGCGGGAAGAAATGCAAACAGAAATTTCCTACAAGCTTATCCCAGTTTCCCTTAGCTTCACGGGCTGCAGATTTATACCAATCTTTGGCTCTTCCATCTAGAGAAAATGGAAATAGCAACCATTTGTACCAATTCTGAGGCACTCCCTCATGCTTAAAGGTCTGACAGAGAACTTCTAGATCTTGCAGATGTGTGTACGGGTTCTCGTCCTTCGTCCCAGAGAATTTGCTGTTCTCGACCATTTTGATGATGGTCGGGTTGAGAACGTATGACGAAGCAGTGACTTTCTCATCAGAAGTTTGTGGAATCAGCAATCCCGGAGACGGTAGCGAATGCTCCCTAACCGTATGAGCCGGTTCAGGAGTACCCATCCTGAAAACACAGAAAGAAAACACAAAAACGAACTAGTAAAGAGAGGATTAGAGGTTAGTAGAATAAATAAATAGTAAAAGAACTGGCTTGTTCCCCGGCAACGGCGCCAGAAAACGTGCTTGTTGGTCGTTTGTACGCACCCACTTATATACCGCAAGAGGACGGTGTACAGTTGTAGCACTTTTTCCCTTAGAGTATTCCAAGGTTTAATATCGAACCACAGAGAACAAGCGGGACTTAAACTATTATTTAAACTACTAAATTAATATGGCAAAGGTGTGTGTGGAAAGGGTGGTTAACAGCTAGAGATGAAAGGGCCTGCGGTTGTATCAAGGTTATGAAAAGGATTCTCTCCTATGGTTTGGGGTACTGGCATGCAACTCAGGTCATGGTTCAATTGATAGGTTTAGTATTCTACAAGACATGGTGGTTTCGTTCGCCCCGACCATGTCACGACAAGGTACTAATAGCTCCCCACTGGTTTCTTGCACTATGTAATAAACACGTATTGATCGGATACGAGTTCAAAGCATCACATAGACCAAACACATCAAAAGAGTATTGTAAGCGTGAGAGTTACATAACCAGATTCCCCTCGCCACGGAGAGAATATGAGATCTACTCACGCATCATACTGCAACACATGAACATGGGTACAGTAGGATGCAGGATTTTGGCGTGGTCCCACAGGTGCCGATCGGCACGGCGGTGTGCCGGTCGGCACAGTCTTCCTTTTTGGTGGTGATGATCGGTGATCGCCGTCTTCGCCGCCACAACCTTCAACCTAGGTCAAAACCTCTGTATGTCTGTCTCCCCCTTTTACTTCGCGACCAAGATCTCCTCTTTATAGTCTCTTTCGGTTGTGGGCTGGATTCCACTGACTCCGACTCTGATATTTCTCCTGGGCTTCATATTCTCCGAGTGGGCTTCAAGTTTGGGGCCCGACCTCCATGGTGCCGGTCGGCACACAGGCCGTGCCGACCGGCACGGACTCCAATTTCCTCGTTCTTCGGGCCTCCGGCAGCTCTTTACTCGTAGTCTCTTAATTTTCACCTGTTTCCTGCAAATCTTCCGAATACACAGAAACTACGCATATATATGATAATGGGGGTTAATTGTTAGCAATTATGACATAATAAAGTATTAAAAATACCATATTTGTCATATAAAATGTGCACCTAGAAAGCACCAACAGCTTGCTCGTAAGCGACCAACTCACGTATAGCGGTACGCCGGGACCTCCTATTAAGTCACGGACGTTCCAGATGGACAAATTAAGAGAAGCCATTAAAATAAAAAGGAAAAAGCGACCTAGAGCCTAGACCTACTCGTCTGGCTCCTCGACCAAATAATCCACCGAGAAGTTGCTGTTGAGCAGCTCTCCCAGTGCTACACATTCCTCGTCGGTGAGTCCACGCTCGAAGATTCTCATGTATTGAACAAACGAGGTGGAGTCAGGTGGCTGATCCCCGGAGATGATGTTCAGCGCCTTCATCATCTTGGTTTGTGCAACCATTTTCGCGGACGACCCGCGCACTCCAGTTCTGGCCGCAATCCTCTGGCTTCATCGGGGAAGGCTGGGCGGCGACCTCGCCCTCCTGGGTTTGGGCGGAACACGGGAGACCGGCTGCGGGTGGGGACTCGCGACCACCGCAACGAAGTCCCGCGGCCCACCTCCCTCATGGACTGGGGAGTCCGGCTTGTCTGCTGGATCTGTCGAGGGGAGGTTGGCGGAGCAGTGAGGCGGGGTCACAGGCCCGTCGCTGCCACCCCGAGCTGTCTCCAATGCTGAATCCAACGCTGCTTTGATTGTGTTGAAGACCAGAGCGACCGGGATCGACGCCATCCCACGAATTCTTCCTTCGTTAGTTTTCTTTCCGGGGATCGGCGGCGACCACGGCGATGCGAAGCCGGGGGGGGGGGGGGCGAGTCATCGCCGAGGGGGGTCGAGTCATCCCCGGGGGTTGTGTGGCCTGCCCCTGACGGTGTTGTTGGAAGGCTGGCAGCCAGTTCACTGAACCCGGGCGGTGCGTCGTCGGGAACTACCCCGCGCATCTGTAGTTCGGCGCCATCTTCCGAGGGAGGCGGAGCTACCGCTGAGGAGGAGGGTCGACGATGGCGGTTTATGCCATGGCTAGGCCTTGTCATGCGGCCAGGATGGAATGGCCTGGCGAGAGGAGAAAGCTTCTTGAGACGACCAGTCGCCGCGTAACCCAAGCCGCCAGAAGAGCTAGGCTCCATTCCGGCGCCAGGGCTGAAGACTGCCGGTGTATGGATCCCTTGCAAGCCCCAAGGCGGGAAGGAAGGCAGGGGAGGTGGCGAAGGAGGCTGGTGGCAAACAGGGAGCCAGACAGGCTCGCTGTCACCAGCAGCCGGGCAGCCTGCGCCTGCAGGGGCAAGATCTTGCGACACGGCACCTGCAACTAGGCCAACGTCACTGCCGCCAACACGAGCAGCATCATGATTGTAGGAGTCTTCAACATTAACTCCAACTCGACCATCATCACAAGGGATGTCGCATCAACGGTCCCGCGACCATTTTCACGACCAAGATCGCCGCCATTGCGACCCCCATTGCGACCTCCATCGCGACCACCATTGCGACCTCCACTGCTACCACCAGTGCGACCTCCATCGCGGTTACCATTGTGACTGCCATCACGACCAGAATTGCGACCTCCATGACGACCGGAGTTGCGACCTCCATCATTGCCAGCTCCTCGACCACGCGACCCGCCGTCTTGATCATCATCATGCCTTCTGTTGCGACTGCGCGACCCTCCACGTCCATCCTGCTGGTGTGGGCGATGTCGGCCATTGCCATCGTCATCACCATCTCCTCCGTTATGGTCATCAGGTGGTAGCTGAGAATCATCGTCCTCTGGAGGTGAAGGAGGGAGAACCTGGACATCAAGAATTTGATATCAACCGGGTAATATAAGGACATGTGCGGTGCGCCTGGTTCTGGAACTGAAGCTAGTTTTTGTTCCGGAATCAAGTCCGGGTGCATGCACGCCGCAAGTACTTTGAACTCAGCAACATTGACTTTGGTTTCCGTCTCAGTGGCCATAGCAAGAATATTGCATGCTGAACCAAGTACCATCTGCGCGGTGGAGAGCGACCAAAGATGTGCGGGGATTCTGGAAATCTGCACTTTGAAGCGCATTGGAAGCGATTCTGCCTGAAGCAAACGACTCCAACGTTTTACAGTGAGGTGGAACCTCGCCACCGGCAGGCAAGGTGAGCGCAACACACGCATCAAGTCCGCCGGTTCCTCGAACATGAGCAGCCAATCTTCTGGTTGGTAAGCATGAACCATCACAGTTTTTGGCGAGACTCTGAAGAAGCACCAAAGGTGGTCTTTGATTTGCTCGATGGTAACCTCACGCCGGCAGCCACCCACGACCGCGAGAAGCGCTCTGGAGAGAGCCAACTCGTTTGCATCAACTTCCGCTGTGCGCGGTAGAACACAGATTTCCCTTCTGATGCGACCAGAGAGCGGTCGCCATGGTGGCGAGCCAGCCTTGTCTGTCTTCCGCTTGGACTGAGGAGAGGGAGGTTGGGGCGGAGGGGAAGGTGTGCGCCTCCTAGAATCGGAGAACAGGAGTTGCGGCCGCGCCTCTTGAGCCCGGCGCTCACGCTTGGGCGGCGCACTTGTAGGCACCCCTGGCGGAGAAGTGGCCCGTCGCTCGTGCTTGGCTGGCGGCGGAGAAGTGGCCCGGCGCTTGCGCTTGGGCGGCGCATTCGGTGGAGACGCGGAGCGTGAGGCAGCACTGCGACATCAACCGGCTCGCTCTTGCGCGCTGCAGCCTCGGCTTCCCTTCTTCGGCGCGACAGGATGACGCGGGTGTCCAGCGGCGGCCAAGCCGACTGACCGTCGAAGTGCGGCCTCATGGACTCTGCCGGGCGACGCGACGAAGCCCCAACAGGCACAACTTGCGACCGGCCGGAAAAGTGCGACCTTGCAGCATCCTGCGACCAAGCTCCATCAGACACATCCTGCGACCGCGACCTTGCGGCATCCTGCGACCAAGCCCTATCAGGCGCGAACTGCGACCGGCCAGCAAAGTGTCAACCTTGCGGCATCATGGCGACCTCGCGCGACGCGCGCTCGTGTGGCCCGGCCGTTCTGCTGATCGGCGGCACGGGGAGAGCGCGGGCGTTTGCAGCCCTCATCATGGTGCCCAACTTCTTTGCAGTTGAAGCAGCGAGGCCGGGATTTGCAGTCCGCTTTGACATGGTCCGGCGACATGCAATTGAAGCATTTGCCCACCAGATGAGCCGGAACCGGCCGGCTTGGCTCCGACGGGAAGGGGGGAGGGGAAGCTTTGCGCTTGGGGCCTTTCTTGCGTTGGACCAGCTGCCAGCCATCGTCGGTCTCAGTCACGGCCGCCGCCATGGAACCCGAAGGCGGCCCGATGATCGGTTCCCCCTCGGCCCGCCAAGGCCTGTTGCGTGCCCGGCGAGGCGAGGAGCGGCAAGCATCCGCCATGAAGCTTTGCGACCTGGAGGCGGTTGGGGAAGGCGACCGAGAGGAGAGCGACTGGAGGGGAGGCGAGGGAGATCTCCTGGCCTTGTTTTTGCCCTTGAGATCGAGCAAGCCGAGGTGCCTCATGCGGCGGGCGAAACTTCCCTCCGAGGATTCCGAGCCCGCCGAGGAGCTGGCCTCCCACAGCTCGTCGATGGCCGGCCTAGGATCTGCGCTCTGCGCGACGACGAAGGCCCAGGTCGGAGCTGTTGGTGGTTTCTAAGTACCCCCTTTTATATGCCCAAAACCACCAACATCGTACCATATTCTCATCATAATCATGTGTTTTACCTCTAACCTTGATGAATTCCACATGTAGTGTCGTTTTTGTGCTATATGGCAGAAACAGGTGAAAAGACGACAAAATGGCTCTTATATGAGAAGTATTGACATGAAGCCCGACTCGCCATGTAAAGAGGGCTTCCCACTAGCCCATGGCACTTATAAGGCACCTCTGAACGTCCATGGAACCCAACATGCAAGCCCAAGGTCGTGGCCCAATGCCTAAGGATTTCTAGAAGGTTTATCCGGAAGGAAAGATCAATTCGCGCAGTCCAGAAATAGCACTGTATTGTCACGCGGATTTTGAGTTCAAGACGTGCTCTAATGGGAATCTAATGTAAAGGAAAGTTGTAGATCTCGTCGAGAGCTTTCCGGAACATATATGGATTGTCCCGTTTGGATTCTGGAGCTTGGAGATATGGGCCCCGCAAGGAAACCTGCGCAGAGGAGACAGATATTTTGGCATCGCATATTTGGGAACAAAGACAGCCGAATCTGGAGATCCAATGAATACCAAAGTTGTAGATCTTTTCGAGGGCTACGCGATAGAGTCCAAGTTTGCCTCATTTGACCTACGGACCAGGAAGTTATGGTTCATGGAAGGCAGAGCTACGAAAAGGAAAATCAAGTCCGAATTGGAAACGATTCGTGCCGATCGGCACGACTTTGGTGCCGACCGGCACCGACCCAGAATTGCTTCCTTTCGCCTCCAAACGCCTCCCCACTGTATATATAACCCATGGGACGCCCTAGGGTTAAGGAGCCGCCGCCAGAGGGACAACACAGCTAGTAAGTTTAGAGCTACCGGGGCTTTGCCCCGTTCTTCATGTTCTCTAGTTATTGATCAAGAACCATTGGTGCTAAAGAGGTGATCCATCAAGGTAGGCCTACTAGATGGTGATGTATCTTGCACTATGTATTATCGAAGTATGGTTGAATATGTGGATGAATGGTTTTGATTATTGATTGCCTGGATTTTATGGTCTTTACATGCACTTGTTCCTACGCTTAGTGACGACTAAGTATTAGATGTTATCTTAATTGTGGTGGCAAAAAGAGGTGAGAGGTTCAATCTCTCACTATCTCCATTGTGGTTAAGGTAGCATTGAGATCTTGTAATGCGCCATAATTGCACGTTGTCTCTGTACCCCCACAGCCGCTAATGCATACGCGATGATCCTTGAGATGATGTGTAGAGTAGGAAGAGGTCAGCGACTACGGCGAATTGGTCGTGACAGGGCATTCCGGAAAGGGGCTTTGACCTACCGATCTTCGGTTATCAATAATTGAGTAATCTCGTTTATGATGCTATTTGATTAAGCTTTTTGGTTACGATCTCAACTAGTAGACTTGGCTAACTTACCCCGTGATCTAATCAAGTTCCTTAGGCTGTTCAGACAACACCCGAACAATTTAGCTCCCGTGCCGATCGGCACACCCCTTGTGCCGACCGGCACAACCCTCACTTTCCCCTTTTTCATGCTCTTGTATATGCAATGTGTACTTTATGCTAGGATTAATTAGTTAGACGAAATAGTAAACCCCAAACACGGTTCTCTTGCTGATCCTTGTGGATTCGATATAAACCTTGGAATACTCTAAGGGAAAAAGCTACAATGTACACCGTCCACTTGCGGTATATAAATGGGTGCGTATAAACGACCAACAAGCTTTTTCTGGCGCCGTTGCCGGGGATCGGCAACTCGAACCTAGGGCGATCTATCTAGTTTATCGAACTAATCCTATATCCTTTTATTGCATATACCCTGTTTTTCTTTGTTTGTGTGTCCATTGAAAACAGGTACAAGGCTAGGCACACAACCTCACCTGGAGCACGACGATGTTGCTTGCTCCATAGCAGTAGGTGCTAACTTTGTTAGTGGCCCATCATCTGCTATGGAGCCCCTCTCAGTAAAAGACTCACTTGTGCCGATCGGTGCAACGCCCATGCCGATCGGCACCACACTGCTCAAGACAAGGTACGCGCTCTTGTGTTAATTTGTTTTGGACTAATGCTCTGCGAAGATTTGGCTTGTTTACAGCAATAGGTGATGGGAGAGAAGATTGAGGGCTATTTACCATAAAGATCGAGGATTTCAATTGATAACATTGAAGGCATGGTGGATACGTTCTTGATCATGAGTTGTTATTCTGTTTGCTGACTTCCCGGAGGTGTGCATGTCAGTACAGAGGATTGCAAGGCCTACAAATTTGATATTCTGAAAGAGCATCAAGTCTAGTTTCCAACGGTTCAAGTCTCGCATTATTTGGAGCTTCCTACAAGGATTTGTGGCCAAAATACGAGATGCTGCGCAGGTTGTTTGGATATTTCGCGAGAGATGCAAACAATTGGAAGTTTGAGCCAAATATGGAATTAAAGTCCAATATCCACGTGATCTATGGGTTTCCAATATTTAGAATACTTCTTTTTATGATTGACACGAATTCAAGTCGTTCCAAACACGGAGTTTGAATATTTGGAAAGTTCGAATTCAATTCGGATTCATCGCGAGACAGCCTGACATACCTTCAGAAAAACGGCCATATCTCCCTCATACGGAGTCCGATGAGGACGCACGAGTACTCGTTGGAAAGATAATTTGATGCCCAACGCAATGGCACAGGTCTCAGCCTCTAATTCCTCCTGGTCACAGCAGAAAAGCACAAACAAGTCGTCGGCTGGAACAGGACATGGTAGATTTCTTCGGAACTCTTCTCCCGTCAACTTGGTGGATCAATGGGCAAGTTTTGAGAAGTTGCATCAACTCTACATCATCATACCTTGCTGGTGCAACATTGATCAAGATTCACAAGTCATAGGACAAGCCGACACATGCTCCGATGCTTGAAAAGATGAAGTCATCAAGATTCTCCAGAAGACGAAGCAAGAAGCTGAAATCATTGGTAATTCTGTAAGTTCTCCGAGCTGATCAATATATGAAACTTTTATATCTGGATAGAGCTTCAAGTCTTCTTTCCAACGCATCAAACGGTGCTGGATTTGGATGTTTCTACAAGGATTTATGAGCTAATCATTGGACGCTGCGCGGGCTGTCAGATTTTCAAAACAGCACGCAGCCTTGGAGTAAAAAATTCATAAGTCCTTCATACGGAATCCGTTTGAGGTGTATGAGCACTCGTTGGAAAGATATTTTTGCTACCTACATTATGGTACAGGTTTTAGAACCCGTTTCATTCTGTTGGTAATGCGAAATTCAGAGAGAACATGAGCTGCAGATTATCGATGGCAAGATTAAGGAAGGAGATGAAGATGACAACAATGAAAATAGCTTGAGCGATTCTCCCGTGAGCAAATGATCAGAAGTTAAACAAGATTGAAGATTCAAGAGCATTATATCATTTACACACATTGAGCAATATGCAACACAACAAAGACGGGCTATGAGTCAACCACGACGAAGTTTGCATAGTACAAGCTGCATGGATATCATTGGGATCTTACACCAAGAACCATGGCTTCGCGACAATCAGGTATGTAAGAAGTCTAGCTATTCGACTATAACTAAAGCGCTTTTCGGGAGGCAACCCGTGTTTTTGAGTCTTTTGTGTGGATTGTTTAGTGCTGCTAGGAGGGCAACCTAGAGTTTTTGCTTTGATGTGAGCTTTACCCAACTCAATTGGTTCATTTGTGTCTAATTTGTTCTAGTTTAACTTTTTCTTTTTAGACCACCATCATTATGTGTTTGCTTGCAAAAATCATTCATTGCATGCATAATTTGTGAGCACTTGCTTTGTTTTTGTATTTGCATAATTTTTCCGCCTGCATGCATTTAACCATCTAATTTCAGCCTACCTAAGCCTTCCACCACCCATTTTTCAGAGCCAAGACCCCTTGTGCCGATTGGCACGACTCCATTGCCGATCGGCACAAATGCCTAAATGCTTTTCTAAGCATTCCATTGATGCCGCCTAACATGTTTTTATTTATTTCACACTAGCCTCTGACTTTGCATGTTCATTTTCGCTTCATCACTCATAATAGCTTGCTTTGAACTCTCCAATGATCACTTAATTGGTGTGAACACACTCTCTAGCAAATTTAGGTGTAAACGTGGTGTTTATACTTGTTTGTTGAACAACATTGGATAGTTAATTTGCATTGCTATGTTTTGCATCATTTGCATTGGTTGGTTGCTACTCTTTTTCAATGCGCTATCTTTCTAATCCAGCGGAGTTTTGCAATGGCTAAAGTCGTGATAAACATGGTGTTTAGACTTTGGTTGTTAAAGAATTTCGTTTTGATTGCTAGCAATTTAGTTGTAAGCATGGTGCTTAGAGCTAGGTGTAAACATTGCAATTGTGTTGCTTCCACGCCTCTAACTGTCGTTGCTAATATCATAAAACCTTTTCTTCACTTTGATAGCATTGTTTCAAGACTGAACAATGAGTAACTTATGTTTCTAGAATTGTGTATGCATGCACATTCTTTTAGCATTTTTGTGTGAGCATGGTGTTTAGACGAAAATGCTGATCAACATTGTTATGGTCTTGCTTGCTAACATTGTGATAGCTAACATCATGCATCCACACTTGTGCACACACGTACACCCATTAGGATTTTGTTTTATTTTCTGCTAGAATCAAATTGACACAAGTGGAACTTTGAAGTTGTTGTTAGCTGGTAGATATTCCTCTACTCCCGAACATCACCTCGGGGGTAGTGTGTGTGCTTCAATTGTTTTGCAGAAATGAAAGAATTGATCTTCAAAAAAAAAAAGGACGTTGAAGGAATTAAGGAGAAACAGCCGCATGAACAAGAGGGAGCAACGGGACAGCAGCTACAAGGCGATGATCGAGTTGAAAATCTAGAAACGAAACCGAAGATGGAGGGTGCCGACCGGCACCAATCCTTGTGCCGACCGGCACCACTGTTGTGCCGATCGGCACCTCGTTGTTGCCCCTACTGTCAAGCTTCTCTCATGCAATTCAGCAACATTCTAAGCATGAGGGAGGCACGCTCTGAACTTCAATTCACTAAAAGGACGGTAACATCTCTTTGCTCCTTCTCTTCTCTAATCTTATTCTCTTCTCATTCGCTGCTCTTGCCTTTTGCTATCAACTTGGGTTTTGCTTTCTTTGATGATGTGGTACCCTTCTCGTTTTGTTCATGCGAAAGGTTGTTTGTAATTTGCCACTTAGAATTTAGAATGGACAATGACATATCCCTAATAGCTACCTTAGGGTGACCAAATGTCATTACTCTATCTAGGGGAGCTAGTTTGTATCATCACCGCCTATGTTTGAGCTTTCACTTCAAATAATACATATTTATGATGAACTTGCTTGAGATATGATGAAAGTTGCTATTGTTGTTAGAACTTGCATGTATGACTCGTTGCATATAATTGTCCCCCGCTGAATTTTAATGAATTTGAACTAAGCACCAATTCTATGAACTCTATTTGCTTTGGTGGTGGTGTTTGTTGACAGATGAATTGATAGAGACCCCATATGATTGAATTGTTCTTCAGCACAACATGCTTTGCTCTCTAAAAAGAAAACTCCAACATAGCTTGAGTCCTTACTACTTTTTGGAAAACTATAATGTCTTATATCTCTAATCCTTGCAAATATTGCTCTATTGCATTGATCATACCTACCAAAGCCAAATATGCTACACCTATATGATAAACCTGTAGATTGCAACATATAATTTGGTGAGTTGGGTCAAGTTTGTGTTCTTTTGGTATGAGACTTAGAAGCTGGCCATTCCGTTTGCGTAACTATCACTTGTTTTCTAGCCTTATTCATATTCAGCATTGCATATTCTACTCTAGAATGTGTGCATACTTCGCTGAATATTCCCTCCTGTAAACCCATATTTCTTTTGGTGTTGTCCAATCCTTGTCCACAACCTATGATATGAGTTTCTCGTCGAGCCGTTGCACTATTTCTATGGTTTTATGCACAAATTATCAAGATATCTTGCTCAAGACGAAGATTTTCATCACCAAACACCTCTGAAGACTTTCTGAAGCGCAAAGGATCAATTTGAGGCGAAAACGGAGAAAAGTCGGGTTCGTGCCGACCGGCACAATCTCGTGCCGACCGGCACAATCTCGTGCCGGCCGGCACAAAGTCCAAAATCAGCGAAAAGCCTCCTGTTATCTCCAGAAATCAAGTATATGTGTTTCAGACGGTCAAGGAGAAGAAATAAAAGGGTTAACTAGTGCTTTTTCTTTTTCCACTTCCTATATGCTCGGGACGAGCATCGTTTAAGCATGGGGGAGTTGGATCGTCATCTACATTCCGAAGCACTAGTTAATGGACTTCAAAGATTGTTGATGGAAGATCAAGATTGTTTATAGTGTTATATCAAGTTGCAAGAGTGGACTTCAGATTGTGCATAAACCATCATATTCAAGTAAGTGCATTCAATGGACTGAAACTCTATCATTCCAACCATGTGCAATCCGATTTTGAGAACTTCATTTGTGTCTTGAGATCATTCTTTGCCATTTGCACATGTCCACCTTTCTAAAGCGTGTGTTTTCCTCTCTTTCATCATGTTATTCCAATGGCCTTTTTGACAAGTCTCTGTAAAACCAAGTAGAACTATCTCTTGATTTGACAATATTCTAAGTTACATTGTTTTGCTAGTTGTTTTCCTACCAAGCTACACATAAAGCCTTCCACTAAATATTTGTAGATAGGATCACTTCTAGTTGTTTGGCATGTGAGATTTATGAGATGAGTGTTGTCTTGATTCTTTGCAAGAGAGTGTTTTGTTTGAATGAATGAGACTGAATTTTTGGAAAAACTTTATCATCTTAAGGCCTAGTTTGAGGAGTAATCTGCTTTGGGAGTTGAAGTTACTTTATTTGATCATTGTGGTCGGTTCTAAGTCATAATCTGTTCCCCACTAGTATCTTTGAGTAGTAGAATTGGTGCAATATAAAACTTTTGTGCTATACTTTTAAAGCGGGTTGGATATATATGTGCTTTGATGAATGCAAGTGAAGATGACATGACTGCAACGCTGATCTCTCCTTGAGAGGGTAAAGTGATTTATTTACTCGAGGACGAGCAAAGGTTTAAGCATGGGGGAGCTGTTGGTGGTTTCTAAGTACCCATTTTATATGCCCAAAACCACCAACATCGTACCATATTCTCATCATAATCATGTGTTTTACCTCTAACCTTGATGAATTCCACATGTAGTGTCGTTTTTGTGCTATATTGCAGAAACAGGTAAAAAGACGACAAAATGGCTCTTATATGAGAAGTATCGACATGAAGCCCGACTCGCCATGCAAGGAGGGCTTCCCACTAGCCCATGGCACTTAGAAGGCACCTCTGGACGTTCATGGAACCCAACATGTAAGCCCAAGGTCGTGGCCCAATGCCTAAGGATTTCTAGAAGGTTTATCCGGAAGGAATGATCAATTCGCGCAGTCCAGAAATAGCACTGTATTGTCACGCGGATTTCGAGTTCAAGACGTGCTCTAATGGGAATCCAATGTAAAGGAAAGTTGTAGATCTCGTCGAGAGCTTTCCGGAACACATATGGATTGTCCCGTTTGGATTCTGGAGCTAGGAGGTACGGGCCCCGCAAGAAAACCTGCGCAGAGGAGACAGATATTTTGGCATCACATATTTGGGAACCAAGACGGCCGAATCTGGAGATCCAATGAATACCAAAGTTGTAGATCTTTTCGAGGGCTACGAGATAGAGTCCAAGTTTGCCTCATTTGACCTCCGGACGAGGAAGTTATGGTTCATGGAAGGCAGAGCTGCGAAAAGGAAAATCAAGTCCGAATTGGAAACGACTCGTGCCGATCGGCACGACTTTGGTGCCGACTGGCACCGACCCAGAATTGCTTACTTTCGCCTCCAAACGCCTTCCCACTGTATATATAACCCATGGGACGCCCTAGGGTAAGGAGCCGCCGCCAGAGGGACAACACAGCTAGTAAGTTTAGAGCCACCGGGGCTTTGCCCCGTTCTTCATGTTCTCTAGTTATTGATCAAAAACCATTGGTGCTAAAGAGGTGATCCATCAAGGTAGGCCTACTAGATGGTGATGTATCTTGCACTATGTATTATCGAAGTATGGTTGAATATGTGGATGAATGGTTTTGATTATTGATTGCCTGGATTTTATGGTCTTTACATGCACTTGTTCCTACGCTTAGTGACGACTAAGTATTAGATGTTATCTTAATTGTGGTGGCAATAAGAGGTGAGAGGTTCAATCTCTCACTATCTCCATTGTGGTTAAGGTAGCATTGGGATCTTGTAATGCGCCATAATTGCACGTTGTCTCTGTACCCCCACAGCCGCTAATGCATACGCGATGATCCTTGAGATGATGTGTAGAGTAGGAAGAGGTCAGCGACTACGGCGAATTGGTCGTGACAGGGCATTCCGGAAAGGGGCTTCGACCTACCGATCTTCGGTTATCAATAATTGAGTAATCCCGTTTATGATGCTATTTGATTAGCTTTTTGGTTACGATCTCAACTAGTAGACTTGGCTAACTTACCCCGTGATCTAATCAAGTTCCTTAGGCTGTTCAGACAACACCCGAACAATTTAGCTCCCGTGCCGATCGGCACACCCCTTGTGCCGACCGGCACAACCCTCACTTTCGCCTTTTTCATGCTCTTGTATATGCAATGTGTACTTTATGCTATGATTGATTTGTTAGACAAAATAGTAAACCCTAAACACGGTTCTCTTGCTGATCCTTGTGGATTCGATATAAACCTTGGAATACTCTAAGGGAAAAAGCTACAATGTACACCGTCCACTTGCGGTATATAAATGGGTGCGTATAAACGACCAACAGGAGCTTCCGAGGAACCCGCCGTGGCGGCGGAGGAGGGGGCGACCGGCGCGGCGTGGGGGGAGGGGGAGGGATGGGCAGGGTGAGCGCGGGAGGGCGAAGCAGGCGCCATGGCGGAGCCCTACGCCGGCGGCAGGGGAGGGAACGGCGGCGGAGGGGGGGCGGCGGCGGCGGTGGAGGGGGAGCGGAGAGCACGCGTTTTCTCAAAGAAGAAACTTCTCCGTGCTGCTGGGCCGATGATTATGGATCAGTATTACATGCATCTTTTAGTGCGCGACATTTGTGAGCCACTGTTTGGGAGTACTCCCTACGGTTTTAAATTGTTGACATTTGACTATTTTTGAGTTATGTTTGATCATTCGTCTTATTCAAAATATTTTAAAAATTATTATAAATCTTGTTATGATTAGTTGCATCACTAAAGGAAATTGAAATGTAGCTTATAATTTTGCATATTTAAGCTAATATTTTGAATAAGACGAACGGTCAAATGTAACTTAAAAATAGCCAAACGTCAACAATTTAAAACCGGAGGGAGTACATTGTTTGATGGACATCATCATCCTCATGTGCTGGGCTATTTCGACTACAAGAAATGAGTGGATTTTCAGTCGAATATATCCGACAGTTGCTGCATGCAGAAGTAAATTCTTCAAGGAATTGGCTATGGTTATCCATAGGGCCAAACGTTCGATTGCTTTAGATATTGATCAATGGATCACTGTAAATATTTAAATTCTTTTTACTCTTTTTGTACTTTTCAGACCTTTTATAATATAATCAATAATCTGTAGGGGCGTGCAACTCCAGTTTCTTCAATAGAAAAATATATATAGTTGAAGACTGACAGTGGATGATGTTGCTAAAGGAAACTGAGTGGGTCGTTGTATTGTCTAGTGCGTGGGGTGTAATATGGTAACGTGGGAAGGTTGAGGTCTATTGTGTTGACGTCGGAGCTGCTTTGACGCATGATAAGCTTGGCAACGATACAAGTGACAGACTCCACCATTTGCTTTGTTGCTGGTGTATTTCTTGTTATTTGTGTCTATCGTTTTTGATTGACCGATCAGATGTGAAACATTATAAAGATTTCCTTTTTATTTTGTTTGCTTCAGCATGTATTTTTGGCACTTTTTTGTGTCTTGCTTCTCATCTAATCTTATTGTGCACTCTATGATTTAAAAAACCTTCAGCTTTAAACAACTAACAATGATGCCAGTCATGAAAGTAGTGCTTGATTAAGAAATAATTGGGCCAATTTCTTTTGACTGGGAAACAGCAACAATTAATAAGTACCTAAGATAGCAGACGAAATATGGCAGTAGTATAACCCTGCTAAAGAACTGAAGAGAAGATAGATCCATGTCCTCCTATAAATAGATAGCCTGAATGACGAACTAAGCACAAGCACAGGGAACACTGCAATTTGTGCAACACAAGTAGAGCAGATCTAGGCAGCCAGCGAATAGAGCGGAATCGGAGAGGAATAGTGAAATGGAGGCCATGGCGAAGATCTCTGTGTTCTTGTTGCTGTGCTGTTTCTGCGCAGGAGGTTTGCCTTCCCACCATTTGTTGCATGTTAGCTAGTACGTTTGTTGGATCTGTCTCTTATCATTTTTCGTTTAACAAGTTTCTCTCAATCCCTTTGGTGGCAGGAAATGCATCATCCCAGCCATGCAAGTTGTCGGACCTGGACCTCACCCAGGCCGTCATGCCGGGGCCCGTCGTCGGGGGATACCGGCAGTACGCGGTGGCGCTGGAGAATAAGTGCGTTTGCAGCCAGATCAACGTGAAGCTGGCGTGCTCCGGGTTCAACCCCTCCGTGGACCGTGTCAACCCAGCAGGCGTCCTCCGCATGAATGGCGACGGCAAGCTCTGCACCCTGACCCTGAACGGCACCGCCGTCGGCATTGGCCCAGAAAGCGCCGTCATGTTCGCCTATGCGTCGAAGTCCCAGATCAGCTTCAAGCCCATGGCGTCCACCATCTCCTGCAGCTCGGCCGTTCCTGCTCCTGCTCCTGCTCCTGAGTCCTCTCAGTGATTGTATGATTTCTAGCTTGGTGGTAGCTTTCGCACACCTGTGTGACATTGTGCTTGTAATAAAGAGCTCAAACTTTGTTAGAACTTCATTGCAAAGGCAAACTCCTTAATTAATGCAGAGGCTAGAATATTGAATATATTCCGTTTTCAAAAAAAAAACTCCTTAATTAATTATCCGAGTGACCCGATTTCTCCAGTTTCTATTGTCTTGCGCACCGTGCTTCCTTGTATCCGTACGAGCTTAATTTTCAACTACAAATTTAAAAGGGCTGGGAAACGAAACATGATATCGAATACATATCCGATGATACAAGATCTGCAAAAACAAGAGATGATTCCAATGTTGGAGTGTCAAGTATCGAAGCAGCAGGCAGGCAGGCTCAAGGCAACGGCGGTTTGCAGGTCGACTGTTGTGGACAACTGCAGCTGTTTTTGCCGCTCCTCGATCTGGTACTGTTGGTGGCGGTGGAAACGTCTGCGAATATTAGCAACGACGAGGGGTGCCAAGAGACATTACGTTTTCCTTGTTTTTATGAAGCTCTGGCAAGTCTGAATGGTGTTTGTTTCAAGGAGGTGGATTTACAATAGTTTTTCCCCGCTTCTCATGCCATATCATTACCCCTTACCGAGCAAACAAAAGATATGGTCACGCAATAAAGAAACAAGAAAGAAAGATGCAACATTTTCTCATCTACCTCTTACATGACAGGTGCCAATCAGGCCAAATTGTATTGCAAAAAGAGAAGATTTAATATTCAAACGATAGAAAAACGGAACACGTTTTTTATGCATTCCTCGATGGATTGAGAAGCGACAAATAGTGGGTGCCAAATGTATGAGACAGCATTTAGCAGTAGTAAACTCTGCTAAAAATACTGAAGATAATCATGTCGGCCTATAAAGTACTAGCTCACATGGACCAACTGTGAACAAGCACAAATAGTTAAGGTGCAGTTTTTGCAACATAAATTTCACAGATAGGTAACAGAGCAAAGGACAATTCAGAAATGGAGGCCACGAAGATCTCTGTATTCTTGTTCCTGTGTTTACTTTGGGACCAAGGTTAACCTCCCTACACATCTGTTGCATGCTCAATATGTATATTCAATTTGATAAAAAGAAATTAAAAGTTTAAAGTAAAAAAGAAGCAAACAAAATCCATGAAGTGTGCATTTCTTATATATGGAAGCAGCAGTTGGTAATGCCCATCGTCATAATAGTTGAATTGTCCCTGCTTTACTCAACTTTTGTTTTTAATCTTTGTACTGTGAGCAGGAAATGCATCTTCTGAGCAATGCAAGGTGTCTGACCTGACCGTCACCCAGACTATCGTGCCGGGCAGCTTCATCGGACCATACCCGGAGTACACGGTGGTGGTAGAGAACCGGTGCATCTGCACTCAAACAAACGTGAAACTGGCTTGCCACGGGTTCAACTCCCTCCGTCCACGTCTACCCAGCAGGCATTCTTAGCTCTGATGACGACGGTGAGGTCTGCACCCTCAGTAGCGGCTGCGCCATCGGCATGGGTCGCAGCCACGCCATCAAGTTCTACTACGCGGGGAGCTCCCAGTTCAGCTTCAAGCCTGTGTCGTCCAACGTAGCCTGTTCAAGTGCTCCTGGGCTGTAATAAGCACTGAATAGAAGAATAACGTTCTAAAAGAATTGACGATTTATAAACTTTTACTGCCAAAACGGAAATTCCTCATCTGAGTGATTCGGTAGGGTTGCGACTGGCTTAAATTCATCTGGATTTGTTGTCTCTCACAACAAAACTAGAATCAGAATTGCTTCAAAAGAAAAAAAAAACTAGAATCAGAAATGCAGGTCACTCCGAAGATCTTTGCGTTCTTGTTTTTGAGCTGCCATTGAAGAGGAGGTATGCCTTAGTAGACATATTGTGTATGATCAAAGTATTAATTTTTTCGTTGTTTTTTTCTTCAGAATTGTCAAACACACGTTACCAATGCAAAGAAGAATGGGGAAAAAACTAACATCACAATCCGACAGACTGTGAAACTTCTCTTTCACTGAATTGGAATCCTCCCTGATAAAGAGTTTATGGAATTCCTTAAATCTTTATGCTCAATGATGGTTTTCTGATGTCAAAAAAAAAAAAAAAAACGATGGTTTTCTTATAAGTGAGTAATTCCGCACGGTTATGATAGTTGGCTGCTCTGGCTATGGTTCTATTGTACTCCTTTTTCTTTTTGGCAAATTTGCTTTGGCACACCGCAAAAAGGTAGTTTTTGGCCTAGCACACTGCAAGATTGGAATTTAGCCCTGGCACACTAAAAATTTTTGGTTCTTAGCCACAACACTAAAACAACAGAAAGTGATATTTTCACATTTATTTATCTCCTTGCACGAAATACATTACAACTTGAAACTTTGCACAAAGATAAGGTTTTGCATTCTCTGCCCATGTGATTTTTTGTAGATGTTTTTTCGACTTTTCACATAGTTTGGTTGGAAAAACAAAGACTGTTTCAATGAAAAGTTATATGAACAGTTGAGAAAAAATCTACAAAAACCACATGGATAAAATGCAACAGTATGTGTCGTTGTGCAAAGTTTCAATTTCTAATGTACTTCTTGTAATGAGATAATACAGCTGAAAATATCACATCTTTGATTTAGTGTGCCACAGCAAAGAGCCACAAATTTGCAATGTGTTGTGGCTAATATCGCGAGTTCTGGTGTGTTGGACCAAAACCATGTTTTTGCAGTGTGCCACAGCAAATTTTGCCTCCTTTTTTTGTCCCTCTTTTGGCGGTTCAACAACATTTACCTGTCTTTGCATGCACCTTTGACTACTATGTCTAGTTTGATGAAGAGACAAATATCAGTAGATGATGCACCTGAATATTCTGGAACAATAGTGATAGATCTATATTCTCGTTGTGGCCTTATTGTTGTTCGTAGTGCTGTTAAACGTCGACTGAATGAAGGACTATATGTGTTAAATTTTTAGATAGTAAATGTTGCAGATTCAATGAACTGAACATAAACTAGATCAAGGATTTTATATCTATACTTATATATTTCTTTTGTTACCCTTGTTACCTAGTCACCCAATCACTTAGACTTGTTACCCTTGGTCTATGGCAATGCCCAAAGCGGTTAGGCGTGAGTGTTGAGCCTCCCGTCCTTGGTTGTGAAGGCCGGCAAAAAGTTTGTACAAAATCTTGAAACTTCCCTCACAAAGAAGCATCACTAGGAGAGCGGCCTAGGCTCCACATACTTTTTTTTTTGAATTAAAGAGCTTTATTACTTGAATTAAAGAGCTTTATTACTCCAGTCTCACCCAGAAGGGCGGACCATAACATTCAGTTACAACACAACCAGCAGCTAAAATGCAACGCGCAACCCCACACCATTTGTCTTGGATTACATAAAGAGAAATCTCAAAAAGCTCATTTCAGCTTGATACAGCTATCATCTTCATGAGGCTCGTATGTCAAAACGCTCTGGCCTTCTGATTATTTCTGCTATGGCTTCTTGGAATCTGGGCAGTTCCCCTTTTGCTTGCTCTAGACTTGCTTCATACTTTTCCACTGCGTATTCCGAAAACATATATTACTACGACTTTTCCCCAGTCCCCACAGGACAAGAGAAGTAGGAGCAAATTTCTTCCTATCTAACCACAATGTTGCTACTTGTTCAAACTCCCTACCCGTGTGGATCATTTGCTCGAAGGAAGAATTGCTGGTGTGCAGTGGGACACGTCCGCGACTTCACTTGGATGGTGAAGCATGTTTCGAAGGGAATTGCCTCGTGCGGGGTATGGGGTTTATACTCAGGCGAGAGTGGCCCAAATAAGGAGTAAGGGAAGGCGCCATCCTTCCGACTTTGGAAAAAATCTTGGGCATTCTCCATCTCTTCTCATTTACTACATGTATTTACTTTCCTTGTTTCATTTGATATGCTTGCTTGTAGTACTTGACTAGATTGCCTATCATGCTTGTTCTTGATTGATCCTGGGTCCTTGTTAGTGAAGCTCTTGCTATCTTTGTGCTAGCTTGAGTGTTGTTCTAGAGTTACCTTGTACTTGCTCTTGTTTAGTCAAGTTGTAAGCTTTAACTACTGAGAATCTACTCTTGATAAAAAATACTACAATCAACTGGAAATAGGGTTATTACTCGGTTTTAGAGGCTTGAATCAATATAAACTTGTCATCCTCTGCGATTGATCTTCACTTATGTACTTACGTGAAGTCTGATGAACCAAAATATCTGCTGATTCAAGCATGCATGGAGCTTGGTAACATCCACAAATCCGTCTTGTCGGAACGCATGTACGTGGTGCTGCGTGCCTCAGGGCCGCAATGGCGCATCATCGAAGTGGACCTATGTCGTCGCTGCAGTACAAGGATTTTGCAATCATCTGTAGAAGGATCAACATTGCATTGCTGACTTGTCAATTTTCTACAACCTCGCAATTTGCAAACTGATGGTGACTGACGGGCATCAGTACAAGGATCAACTTGTACTATTGATCACTCAGACACTCTGCATGATTGGAGCCAACTCGCTCGAGTAGTGGTCCTTAGTCGCAAAGAGCATGAGCATTCGTGTCCCTGTATTATTGGACCTAAGTGGGAGGACGGGATAATTGATTGATAAATTAGCAGAAAAGAGCGCCCAGAAATTGCAGAGATTTTTGTTTAATTACCCAGCAGGTCAATGCTGACATGGACGAGTCAACGCGAGTTAGCTGCCTTTGGGTCTATAAAATGGTTTCCTGAAACCAGTAATCTCTCTTCATTAGAGGGAACAGAAGTGCAGAATCCTGTTGCGGGGACGTCAAAGGTACTAACATTTTTTTCCTAGATTTGGTAACTGTTTCATAAAAGGTTTTACTCTCAGTCGCATGCTGAGTCATCTTGTACCAAGACATCTTAAATTGTTTAGAACAGAATTTTATAAGAGCAACAAGCATTGTGTGGAAAGAAAGTAGCGGTAGCTATACCCTCTGCGGACCATGGATCAGATTAACCATAGGTTTGGCACGCTGTTTCTTCTTAACGACTCGGCTGTTTAGGCGTACTTTCAACGAAGCCAGACGCTTGTGTTGACATCATTTACTTACTCTCTTGCTTTGCAACCAAGTCTCCTACATATCTGAGTATATACATGTTTATATGTCTGTATATGGTTGAACTGTGTTTCTGACAAAAAACATTTTAAAAGCTCAAGTTACAAACATGTCAGCTAACTATCTGAGTTATGTTCCCTTGCAAAAAAAAAAGAACTATCTGAGTTATGTTGAATTGAGAAAAACTCTCAAATATTCCTTTAGAAAGAAAACTAGTCTGCTAACTATGAATAAGATTAAAATTGTCGAAAAGGTTCTGAAAAACTATAGCTAGTTTTGTTCAATGTTCCCAAAATATATTAATCGAAGTTGTATTAAAAAAAATTAGTACCATGTTTACGAATTTACCGAACTAGGCCTCAACAATTGTTTCTGGGTATCAGAAGCGTTGAGGTGATACCACCACTGTAGTTTCTTGTGTTACAACAAGACAAATAGTTTTATGTAATCTAGGGATGTAATATGATTTAATATCAATAAAATTCCCTTTTTGCTAAAAAAATAGTTGTAGGTTTGTGAAATGTACTCTTTTAAAAATATGGCAATCATGGAATGTATAGACTTGGTAAGGAAATCTGTATATGCATTCATAGACTTGGTATATTGACTATAATTCTTTTTCTCATTTCACTTTCAGTAACAATTACTTTATCCATCTTGGCCTCAATCTCCATCTCAGATTCGCAGGTAGGCGTACATACGTACGCGCGCTCGTCCTCACTCATGCACGGCTCCTGTCACTGCAATGGCGACGACGAGCCCAATGGCTCCAAGGCGGTGACCCTCCTGCTCCGCCTGGCCAGCCTGGGGCTGGCGCTCACCTCGGCCGTCGTCATGGCCACGGCCAGCGAGTGCACCATCAATGGGAAAGACAGCGCCACCGCCAAAGTCACCGTCACCTTCAAGGACTACCCGCCCTTCGTGTACGTCAAGTCAATTCTCAACACCATGTCTTACACATATACGCACGCTTGCAACTGCATATGCTTGCTGATCCCGCGCGTTTCTTGATCGGTGCAGCTACTTGGTCTGGTTCAACATCGTCGCGGCTGTCCTGGAGTCGGCGGCGACCTACCTGCAGTTCGGCAACGGCGGCGGCGGCGACGACGACGACGAGGCCCCGAAGCTCCCCATGGCCCTCCTGGTCGTCATCGACGTGGTCGTGCTGGCGCTGCTCTTCTCGGCGACGGGCGCCGTGTTCGCGGCGGAGGTGGCGTACGGCCCGCAGATCAACGCCTGCGGCGGCGGCGGCAGCGCCGGCCGCTTCTGCGACCAGGTGCGCCGGTCCAAGCTCCTGTCCTTGGGCGCGAGCTTCTCCGCCGCCCTCGCCGCGGTGGCCAAGGACGTTCCGATGCCGTTTTCCGTGTGGCCCGTCTCGTCGTAATCAGACTGTTAATTAATCGGCCGTTCGAAAAATAAAAGACTGTTAATCGGCTGCATTTTTTGATTTCAACTGCGAAATAGAAGTCAGTTATTATTATCTTGATGTATGTACAAGTCATCCGAGCACTCTGCTTCCAGAAATCCACTGGGCCATCACGGTCCATCTCCCCTCCCTCGGTCTAAAGCCTTCATTATCAGAGTTTTGTGCACATTGTCAGAGTTTAGTCTAGTCATCTTTTTATTTTTCTCTCTCTTCTAGTCTTCTTTACTACATTCGTTTCAGAAAAGATGTCGCTTTAGATTTTGACATGGGAACTAGGAGGTGTGAAAAATATGAATGCATATGAAGCGAAAAAGAAATATAAAAATAGATATGTATTGGAAAGAGATAGTAATGCAACTGACAGCCTCGAAGGCATGGTTCCTTTGAGCTCATATTTTCATCTCTACCGCAGCCCGTTTGCACTGATAAGGCTGACTCCAACAGCCATATGCAAACGCATCTATGGGTCATGCGAGACACTGTGCGTCGACAAAAACTCCTCCAATAGACAGCGCATACACCTCAGGCAAACTGCCTTCGAAGAGAGAGGTAGCGCAAAGATAGATACCCTCTCTCCTCGATTGCATCCGCGTGGAGCGACCGTCGAGGCGGGGAAGCTGAGGCGCGGAGCGACGTCGAGCACCGCCCCGTCTCCTCCCACCGCCGCCGCCGGCGAGCAGATAGAAGAGGAGGCGACGACGGAGCAGGACCTCCTCCTCTGCCTCCCTGACGCGCAGCTCCACCTCGTCGACTGCATCCACCCACACCGCGCAGCTCCACCTCGTCAACTGCGGCACGGGCGGGCGCGGAGGAGGGCGCGCGGCATGGGACGGAGCGCGGCGGCGCGGAGCAGAGCGGGGAAGGACGCGGGGCGGATGGAGGAGCGCGACGTGGCGCAGCGGCTCCCGGCGGGGCACAACGGCGCGCAGGAGATGGCACGGGTGGGCGGGGCGCAGGGCGGAGGCGCGGTGGAGGGCGCGCGGTGGCGGGGCGCGGAGCCGGGCTCGGCGGGGGAGCAGAGGCGGGCTTGGCGGGGCGGAGGCGCGGAGGAGGGCGCGCGGCGGGGGGGGGGGGGGGGGGGGGGGCGCGGGCCGGCGGGCTGCGCGGAGCCGGAGCACGGCAGCGAGCGGCGGGGGGCGCGCAGGTCGGCGGGCTGCACGGAGCCGGAGCGCGACGGCCAGGCGCGGAGACGAAGCGCGGGTCGCCGCCTGGTCTGGTGCGCGCCGCGACGGAGATGAGCGCGGCACGGCGGGAAGGCGAGCGGAGGAGGAGGAGCAGTTGCCGCCACCGGAGGCGGAGGCGGAGGCGAAGCGGGCGCGCAGGCGGCGGAGGCGGAGTGCGGAGGAGAACGGCGCGCGGGGCGACGAGGAGGGGGAGCGTGGCGGCCGAGCGGCGGTGGCGCGGGGTGGAGGGCCTCGACGGCGATGGGGCGCGGCGGCCGGGGCACGGAGGCTGAGTGAGGAGGCGGGCGCGCGGCGACCGGCCGGGGCGCGGAGGAGCAGTGGCGGCACGTCCTCACCACGTCCGGCACCGAGGTCGTCATCGGGGAGGTGGAGCGCGTGGTGGTGGTGCTCGACAACGGCCGTGTCGCCGGCGTCGCGGTGAAGGGCCGCAACGGCGTGCTAGACGCCGACGCCATGGTGCTTGCGCTCGGGCCGTGGTCACTGCGCACAGCATCGTGCTCCGACGTTTGCCTCTCAATGATGCGCTTGGTTGTTGGAGACGCGAGCTTTGCGTGCTACTGTGCATGGGAGGCAAAGCTCTATTTGCCTCTCAAATATGCATATTGCTGTTGGAGTCAGTCTAAGGCCCAACAGACATTTGTGTGTATTGGATCTTTCAAAGATCTAGCCCATTATATGAACTCAACATTATTAAATGTGAGCTTCAACATTTTGAAACACTAAATACAATAAAAATATTAAAAAAATATTTTCAAAATATTGAATTTATAAAATTCACAAAATATAAAAATATATTCCTAAAATGTTGACAAAATATAAATAAAATGTTGACACAATACAAGAAAAATATTAAAATGTTAAATTTCGAAAAATTAAAAACTATATTCACAAAATGTTGACACAACACAAGAAAAATGTCAAAATGTTAAATTTTGAAAAATTTAAACTATATTCGTGTATGATTTCATTTTGTTGTATTAATTCTAATAAACACGATAGTTTAAATAGGTTAAAAAAAGAGTTATCTTTTGCGGTAAAATACGACCTGTTTGTTGGTAATCAAACGCTAGTTCCAGAGCGTACCTAAAGCAAAGCCAGAACGTCGTAAGAGTTTGTTTTCCGATCTATGGAAACGCTGTAATAATAGTTGATACTAGCAAGATGGCCCGCGCAATTCTGCGCGGCTAGAATTGTTGTGATTTTTCATGTCGGTATGATACACCTTGGCCGGTACATTGTGTTCCACGTTCTCATCAGTGATGCTTCTCCCATCCTAACCATGCATGAGACGCCCAGTCATTTCATTCATTCTATTAGTTATTTCTTCTCCCTTGCCTTGATGGCTCCATTGATGTTCATTCCATGTTATGTTGACCACCACATATTTTTTGTTTTAGTTGTCTCTGATATAGTTATCCTAGATCCTTAAACATGGGGTGCCCGATCCACACATATAGCATATATGTCAGATACTTATGTTCTCACTATTTGTTTTTCTTTTATTTCATTCATCATCTAGTTGATATGGTTTAGCGATATATAATGAACTTAGTTTGATTGATATCAATACTCTCGTATAAAGTTTGTATGGTTAAGAAATTGTTTTAGGCAGCCAAATGTAGACTCCTTTGTTCTAGAACAAAAGTGAAAGTTTCTAAAATTACCTTCAGATAGTGTATGCAAATTAACCAAAACGGTTTCAGAACCAACAAATTAGCTAGAACATTATATTCAAAATTATTTAAATGATAGTGATACCGACTAATCTAGATTGTAATAATCACATAATTTTTCTTAAGCATTTTGATGTGCGTAGTTATCTGTAAGAGGAAGCTGGATGACCTGTGCTGTGTCTTCGTAGAAAAAAAAAAGTTGGATGACCTGTCTAAGCATGTGTGCGGCAACATATAGCTCAACAGAGACATCCGTTTCCGTATTTCCGAATCAATCCAAAGCAAACGATCTAACTTGTGCGATTCATTGCACTCAAAAAAGAAAAACTTGTGCCATTAATCTTTTATTTCCTTGACTATAGAGTCCCAATAAAGAAAAATGATGAACTCGTTGTGCAAGTTATTCTTTGACTCCTTTAACTGGTATGTGATTGATCCACAATGAAGCCTCCAAGGAGAGAGCAGGTATGAGCTGCAGTCCGTGAAATCCCGGTTATGACGGGCCCAAGTGCCCATTGAAGCAACACCCAGCAAATCGCCCAGCATATTGCCGCATGACCTGTCTACTCATATTGTCGATCAGACTTTAGACGCCATGCCAGCGGTTTCTGCATATTCTCCCTGTTTCTCGCTACTAAATTTGCCTTGAGCTGCATCTTGCAGATCGAGCAGGTGTTAGTCGCCTTGTTTTTTGATCTCTTCGACTTCGAGTATGTGATCTGCAGCGTGCGGTGCACCTGGCCATGGAACTTCTCCTTGCCACCAGTCTTTTGCTTAGCTACTTACCCACTCCTCCGTCCAGTCAATGGTTGATGCAATTGAAATCCACATCGAGCCTGCCGATTCTCACATCCACATATGCGCTATTCAATCTGTATTTGAGCGTCGATGTAGACCGTGAGTAGCCTGAGAGACCAGATGCAAGGATCGTAGATGTCTGCATCGGCTTATCTTATCAGCCCCAATGGTGGAAATCAGAAGGGTTGGGCGCGACGTTGCGAGATCGCTCCGGATCATTCTCACTTTAATTTCTAATGCAAAATTCTCTCTTTCCCAAAACGCGGCCTGAACACTTGATCCCATTTTCAACTTAATCATCGAGCTTGTTTGTAGACGTTTTACACTGCATCGACGACCAAACATTGTGTTCGGCCGTCTCTGTTATTCTTGATCTTTGTTGTTGTCGTTCATGCATGGAAAATGCGCATTAGAGTCCCAATAAAGAAAAATGATGAATTCGTTGTGCAAGTTATTCTTTGACTCCTTTAACTGGTACGTGATTGATCCACAATGAAGCCTCCAAGGAGAGAGCAGGTACGAGCTGCAGTCCGTGAACCCCCGGTTATGCCAGGCCCAAGTGCCCATTGAAGCAACATCCAGCAAATCCCCCAGCATATTGTCGCATGACCTGTGTACTCATATTGTCGATCAGACTTTAGACACCATGCCAGCGGTTTCTGCATCTTCTTCCTGTTTCTCGCTACTAAGTTTGCCTTGAGCTGCATCTTGCAGATCGAGCAGGTGTTAGTCGCCTTGTTTTTTGATCTCTTCGACTTCGAGTATGTGATCTGCAGCGTGTGGTGCACCTGGCCATGGAACTTCTCCTTGCACGAGTCTTTTGCTTAGCTGCTTATCCACTCCTCCGTCCAGTCAATGGTTGATGCAATTGAAGTCCACATCGAGCCTGCCGATTCTCACATCCACATGTGCTATTCAATCTATATTTGAGCATCGGGGTAGGCCGTGAGTAGCCTAAGAGACCAGATGCAGGGATCATAGATGTCTGCATCGGCTTATCTTATCAGCCCTAATGGTGGAAATCAGAAGGGTTTGGGCGCGACGTTGCGAGATCGCTCAGGATCATTCTCACTTTAATTTCTAATGCAAAATTCTCTCTTTCCCAAAACGCTGCCTGAACACTTGATCCCATTTTCAACTTCATCATCGAGCTTGTTTGTAGACGTTTTACACTGCATTGACGACCAAACATTGTGTTCGGCCGTCTCTGTTATTCTTGATCTTTTGTTGTTGTCGTTCATGCATAGAAAATGCCGTAGACGGTCCAGAGAACATAATTGACACCTCGTTTTGAACATATTGTTTACATCCAGCCTCTCCCAACCTCATCAAAGGGGGCCAGGTTGAGAGCTGACGGCATGATCGACACACCTAGTGTGCTAGCTGCAGATGATGGTGTGGAACAATGGGCAAAAAGGATGACTCTGACATCCGTGGTAGTGTATCAAGCTTTGGCATAGACGTCCGCAAGATCTGGTCTAGCATCTAGTTCGGCTTGACCCATGATTTTTTTTTCTTTCATCACATCGCAAGTGCACGTGATGTGTTGAACCAATGAACCCAGAACCCTGATATCGATGAACACTTTTTTTTTATGTATCTCTCTCGCGTCCTGTTTCTCTTTGTTTTCCAAATGACCGACTTTGCTGGATGATTCAAGGACACATATATTATCGATGCTTTATTTCCTTAGACCCAAAATATATTTAAAGAAAGAGTCATGAAGGACCTCAAGTTATTACGTAATGATGAAATGTAGGTGAACAGGACTCTTGATTGAATCCGTAACAGATCAGAACCGAATTTTCTGATTTAACTATTCAGTTATTCTTTTAGCAACTTTTAGCTTCTCGTGAGTTGTGTTTGACATGGACTTTCTTTTTTATTCCGAATTTAGACAATTAATCCGGACCGTTCAAAGTTCATAAAATCCAACAGTTCACATCTTTCTTTTTTTCCCGATTAACGTGGTAATTTCGTGGCCTTGAGAGCGAACGTGGTGGCTCCTTTTTCTCTTCAAATACTAATAAGATAATAATAGATGGCATGTTCTACCCGGTTCGGATGTACGATGGGAGCCACGACCTGTTTGTAGGCACGTTTCGAGGGTTCAGGGGAGTGGCACGGATTGAGAACAGTAGAAGTGCACACCGAAAGCGGGCTACAATTAATGTCTTGGACGTTCTGGAGCTGCTGCCTAGCTTGTTGTCAATGTGAACGTGGCAAGGAGGTGGATGGCATCCATGGGGCGCACATGAAAGAAATTTTGCTTCGTCCTCCGTCGTCATGCGTGCAGGGTCGACGGCCGGTCACGGATGACTGTGGAAGAGGAAGCATGTGGAGCCACTTGCGCTATGATCGCAATGATCGATCACGATATGACGATATGCAGCTACTAGCTAGCTAGCGTTGCCTGCACGGCGATACATCGCCTTCGATGATACATTGTCGACAAAAGCGGTCAATCTTGATGGATGTTGAGAGTCCTCTGAGATGGAGTAATAATAGAAGGGGTGGACGATGATTGAGACACCCGGAACGGAGGCAGCCACACATGCTTTTACGCTCTGGCGTGACCGTCCTCTCCTCTCGCCCTTCCCTACCACTCGCTAAGCCATATCATAGGCGTATGGCGGCCGCTTGATGGCTGCTGAAAATCGTAGCACGTCTCTTATCTTCCTACGCTGACAAGATGGTCGTGTTTGCTTATCTTCTTTTTCTCAGCTACAGGCAAATACAGTGGCATACATGTATCTGTTCATCGGCACGTGCATCGTACAGCCAAGATCAGTTGGTGTGGCCGACCACGAGCGATGGAGGTGTGACGTCATCCCTGGCGTACTGATGGCACACACAGGCAGGGCTTTGGACCAGAGTAGCCATCACCAGAGGTGGTCATTCCGGTTTCGGACAATAATTTCCACACGCGGCCAGCGGACAATTGAACTGCTTATGTACAGTAGCACGCAGTTCTTTCTCTCCTTGCCGGGTTTGCTACGGTTTTGACAGAACCATGGTTGAACAGTCCAAGCCCACCGGTGGTAGAAGACATTGTTTCAGTGATGGCCTACCACTTTCTAAACAGCTTTTTCTCTAAACAAAAACTTCAGCATCGAATCTTAACCCTTCAGCTTTATTCCAAACAACATCGACCGGAACAGAGGGAGCCAGTGGCCCAGTGTGGCCGTCCTCGTCCTTCCCTCTCGATTGCTTTAAGCTATCTAGGGATGAAAACAGTGACGGAAATTCCCGACTTACCGACGACCGTTTCCGGAAAAACAAGAAATGAGAAAAACAATTATGGGAAATATGAAAACAAAAATGAAAACGAAAAATCTATACGGAAACGAAAATGAAAATGATAGAGAGATTTTTCGATCGAATGGACGGAATATCGTATTACCTCGAAAATTTCCGTGAAAATTCCGTATACCGCAGTCACCATTGGACATTTCCTTTACCCAACTAGCCAAAGCGGCAAGCCCAACTACCTCATGTGGAAATAATAGAATCGCATGGAAATAGGCACTGTGATTTTGGTATGGTAGTGATTACAGTGATTTCTATCTAACTATAGCCCAGCTGCCTCCATCATGCCACGTTGCATGAACTTGATTAGCCCAATATTCACATATTAGTTTTCAATTTATTTAAACTAATGTTGAGTGTTTGCATGAACACATGTCTTTATACAAAATGAATTGCATGTTTATGTCAATATGAGTAGTTTATCATATATATTAGAGCTTAGTATTTTCGACCACAATTATCGGCTTCCGACCGATATCGACATATTTTCGTTCCGATAGTTTCGCTTTCGATATTCCGACATTTTCGGTATCGTTTTCATTTCCGAAGTTATCAGTTTCGATTTCGTTTTCGACGAAATAATATGGTTAGGAAATGATAATGGTATTTTTCGATCGTTTCCGACCGTTTTCATCCCTAAAGCTATCATATTAACAGCCTGATGGGCAGTAGTTGATGGCCGCTTAACCATATATATCACCTCTCAGATCTTCAATTATGTCTGAGGAGAGAGGCGTGCTTGCTTATCTTCTTTCTTATACCGATACAAGGAAATACTAGTGTATACGTTGCTTTTTATGTTCATTGGCTCGTTCATAGTACAAGGGTCCTACGTACTCTAAGATCAGTTGTGGCCGACCACGAGCGATGGAGACTGGAGTGATGTCACCCTGGACCGGTGGCATACGCCGACAGCAACTTGGACATGTTCAAATAATCCACTCACTGCGACTGGATATTCACCAACTTTCGAAAGTTGAAACCAGAAGAAGTAACTTTTACGAAAAAAGAAGCAGTAATTTATTAAGCATTGCATTTGCCACACCTATCCTAAGGCGTGGTGAAGAAATTGCCCATGACAACAAGGACAAAGTTTGTGGAAGAACAGAGTTGGCTTACATACGCGCTGAAAAAGCATGACGCGGCAAAACTGTGGCGGTGAACCATACAAGTGCCACAGGAGGATATAGCAAAGTGTGCCAGACCTGTGTGGCTACGAACTAAACATGCCCTCTAACTCTAATCATGTAGCATCTCCATCGTTCAGCCACGCCATGGCATCCGCGAAGCACTTCCGGAACATCTCCATGCCGCGCCGCGGCAGCGACACGCCGATCTCCATGCCGCCATTGCCGCTCCGGCTCTCCGCCACGGCCACGGCCCCGGTGCGCGCCACGGAGACGATGTCCACCTTCGCCGGCCGGCCGAACCCGAAGTCGAGCTCGTAGACGCGGAACCTCGGCGACCCGGCCACGGACAGCGTGCCCATCGCCGCCACCTCCTTGACGCGCTCCATCCACGCGTCCATCCGCGGCGTCCCGATCTCGCCGACCGCCTCCTGGATCGCGCCGGCCACCGCCGCGCACGCCACGAACAGGCCGCCGGCGCCGGATGCCGCGAGCTCGTTTTTCGACGCGATCCCGATCGCCGGGCCGACGCAGTTGCCGAGGTACGTGTCGGGGAGGGGCGGCTGCACCCGGGCGCGGTGGTCGACTGCGAAGAGCAGGCTGGTGGGGCTCCTGTCGCCGTCGCCGTCCCCGCCATCGCCGGCTTCTTTCTCGGCGCGACGGTAGCACGACCAGACGAGGCCCAGGGCGGCGACCAGCGACGAGCACCGCGGCGGCGGCGCGGCGCCGCGCCGCCCGGCCTCCGCGGCCACGGCGTCCTTGACGCGCTGCAGGTCGTCCCTGGAGAGCGCGAACGTGGCGAGGACCTGGTCCGGCGACATCTTCACGAACTCCGACTCGTCCCTGCTCGGCGTCGTCTTGCAGAAGACGTCGTAGAGGTTTCTCGGGTCGGCGAGGAGGCTCCGGTCGACCACGGGCGGTATCTGCGGCGGCGGCGATGGCGCGCCGCCGGTGCAGGCCGCCGCCGCCGCCGCCCAGGTGTGGAGGAAGTGCGTGGACGCGGCGCCGTCGCAGGCGGCGTGGTGCAAGGCGACGCCGAGCGCGAGGCCGCGGGAGAGCACCGTCGCCTGCAGCGCGAGCACCGCGCCGCCCGCCGGCAGCGGAGGCAGGAACGGCGCGAGCGCGGCGACCTCCTTTGCATCGTCGGTGGCGAGCGTGTCGACGACATCGTCGGCGTCGCACTCGGCGACGGTGAAGGCGACGCCGTCGCCGGGGCGGTAGTGGAGCTCGTAGCGGTCGGTCGTGCCGGGGGCGACCCGGAGGCGGCCGGCGAGCGGGTAGAAGGCGCGGACGGCGTGGGACAGGGAGGTTCTGAGGTCGGAGAGGATGGCGTCGACGTCGGCGTCCGGGGCGAGGCGGTAGAGCAAGAGGCGCTCCACCGGCGGGGAGTTTAGCCACATGATGTCGAAGAAGGTGAGCCGGAACGAGGACTCCGGCGGCGGCGCAGGAGATGTCGGTGAGGTTGACGGCAGCACGAAGGTGGTGTCGTGTACGCGGATGGCCGGAGGCGAGGAAGAAGACGAGGTGGCTCCAGCAGCCGGCGGTGTTGGCTCCGTTTCCGCAGCCATGGCTGCTGTCGGTGTCTGTGCGGCGTACGATAAGCTGTTGATGGTGAGACGAGCTGAGAGGTGAGAGGACAGATATATGGGTTGCTTTGCCTGGTTGCAATTCGTCTCCGTGGTGGTTGTCCAATCGACTGTGCTATTCCATGGATCCGTCTTCGTTCCTCTATGCATTTTTCTTTCTCCCGGACCCGCAGTAACGACGTCATGTCTGACGAAAACGTCCCGCAGCTGCATGCACGATCGAGTCGACGTGCTCGGACCAAAGTTATACTAACTCGGATGACCAGGAGTATCACTTTGCTTTGGTGCTGCTACTTTTATCTTTCACATTTGAATTGTTTCTTTCGTCCAACTGTCGCTGTCCTGTCATCACATTATGGATTACGTTTGAGGTAGTGAGAAGGCTAATTTCGATTCTAGCGCGTGTGATAACAAGCAGGCCTGATAACAAGAGTTTTGTGGGTCTATTCGTACCAGGTACACAGTTGCTAGAGGTAGAATGGACCGATCTAGCTAGGATGACGTACTGTACTGCTTCACAGGTCATAATAACAGCAACTGAATTATCACCAACGATCAATAAGTTCGGCCACTGATCCTTCAACGTCCACTACCAGCGGCAACTACATGCTGCATGCAGTATTGATTGTCCACGATACTTGTTTGGAACTACCAACCACGGGCGCTCATCAAACGAGAAAAAAAAAACGTACTCTCGCCAGCCACAAATATATTTTCTTTTCAATTTTTTTTCAAATCAATGATTCAGATTCAAGCAAAGATTATCATAAGCCGACATATTTCCATGTCCACATGGTTGGTGATAATCTAGTTGTTGCTATTATTTCGTCGGGTGTCACCGCGGGTCCCAAATGTCAGAGTTAGGTAGGACCAACACATCCACGTGTTGGCGTGTTGCCATGGGTGTCCTTTAGTGCTGGTCCAGATGTGGTCACAGCCATGGCGCGTACCTGCGACAGGAGTGTGATATATAGGTGTGGTAGATGGGGAGACGTGAGAGGCCGAGACACAGACGGCCAATGCAGAACAAGAGCCAGGGTTTGCTTGCCTAGTTGCCTGGTTGCAATTCGTCTCCGCAAGTGGCCTGTTACTGTCTCAGTGCCTGTTAGAGCATGCTGGCGGCTGGTCTTTCCCATCCATGAATCTTCATTTCTTGGCGATGGGGATTTTTTTCTCCCGATGGTAACGTCATGTGTGACGGAAAAGTCCGGCAGCTGCATGCACCACCGCGCATTGGTACAAAGTCGTAGGAGTAACAAAGTTAATTAACGCACCATTCCCTTCCGGTGGCGGCCGACGACAGTAATCCCTTTGCTTTGGTGATGTTAATTACTTTATCTATTATGTATGAAATACGTTATCCCCCGAACTGACCGATCATCTAATTAATGATATTGATTTCTGATTACGTTTTGAAATAGGTAGGAGGAGGAGAATTTGTGCTTAATTTCATTTTCAGGTACAATACAAAGAGGTTTTTCGTTTTATTCCTATTGGTACGGTTGCCCATAATAAGCGGGTTAAATCACGAGTTATGACGAAATAGGCGATGTCATGTCAGCAGCCACGTCGGATTGCTATCCGACGTGGCTAGTGGTTATGTTCGACTCAGTTTATGACAAATGAAGAACCGCCACCATCCTGTGATCTGCGCCTAAAAAAGGTCATAAATCACGACTGGCCACGCTCGACTGCTGACGAACCCTAAATAGTCATAAATCACGATTTATGACAAAATTTTCGTCACTAGCTATAGTCGGTGACACCTTAATTTCGTCATAAATCAGCACATCTGTTCTAGTGCCTAAAGAGGATACTAAAACCAAAAAACTGTCAAAACATCCAAAAACTGCTCCATTAGAGTACCTAAATGGATACCAAAACCTAAAAGTTTTTTGTGTCTACCTAAATTTCTCTCTCCTGAACTCATATTTGGTACCTAAATTTTAGTGCCATCCACTGAAAACCTAAAACTCACTCACGCGCGTGGGAAGTGCCAACCGCCAGCGATGGACATTTCACTACCCCGCCGCCACCACGACCGCATCCGCCCTACCGCCACCGCCACTCCTGCCACAACGAATCCGCCTGCCTGTGCCGCCATGGACGGCGAGGACTACCTTCCAGCGCCTCCTTACCCCTCCCCGTCCTCCCAGTCATCCTCGCCGCCACCAAAGGAGCTCGACGCAAGGCGGCCATGGCCGACGACCCGATGTGTGGCTCGTCGGGGTGGATGGCTTGGCGGGGCCTAACCCACTCCTTCTCACATCCCCTTCATCACTCAGCAGTGGCACCACACCAACGGCGATGGGAGCGGCGGGTGAGCGAGCTTCAGGGGCAGCGGCACAGGGGAGCTTCGGGGGCGGCGGGTGGGGGAGCTTCTGGGGCGACGATGGGGGAGCCTCAGGGCGGCGGGCGGGTGAGCTTCCGCGGCGGCAGCGGGCAAGCTTGCACGAGCTCGAGGGTGAGGCGGTGGGCTGGAGCAACCAGGAGCGACGTGCGAGCTGGGAGAGTGGGAGGTGTGGATAAGGCCAGGCCGGCAATTTTGCAAAAGAGCCATAGCTGAAAGTTGTAATTAATCATAGATTTTCTGTGTCTTAACATTTTTCTGAAAACTCCCTTGAAGAGAAACGTATTTTTGAGAAGCTTTATAGGTATCTAGTTTTAAGTTGTCTGCTGAAGAGGAGCAGAATTTTTTTAAAAAAATTTTCTCTCTCCTATACCTAAAACAAGTTTTAGGTCATCGATTTTAAGTACACTGCTGCTCTTATACAGAGTTTCTCGTCTAGTTTCCTCTAAGTTTGACTGCATTGGGCAGCTCTCTTCGGGCAATTGCAGTTCTGTGGCTGCCTCCAGAAGAGGTTGGGCCCAGACACGTTCTGGAACAGGTTGCAGGTCGAGGCCAGAGTTCAAAATTTGTGATGAAGAATTCTTTTTTTATCAACAAAACGTTTGGGATTTGTTGATTGGAACAAAAATGTCATCTCAATTATTCATACGACCGTCACTTAATCTAAATTTTTATTATGCCTTGTATGACAAGTAGAAAATATATACCTGCAAAACATTAAAAAATTTAGTTAGTTTCATACAAAAATAAATGTTGTTGTATGGTTTTCAAAACTTTGAAAACCGCATATCAGTTTTTTCTTATTTGCACTTGTATCTTACTATGTAAATCCATGCCCGTCGCACTGCTTTGGCTTTTCATCTCTATAGCTCCCAACGTCAGATCCTGGCATGCCCTTTGCCAGCAATAGCATACAACTCTATTTTCTTGTTGGCCGGACGCTGCCAAAGTTTGTGTCATTCCCATGCTCTCTAAGCAATGCTCTCTAAGCAATGCTTGGACTGAATTAAACCAATGTTGCACGTACCACACACTTTGAACAACGTGATGACAGGGACATAGCCGCCAGTTGAGCTGATTGGCGAAGTTCAGTCAGAAAGTTTTTTCTTCAAAGTTATATAGTATTGACTATAATTTTAGATTTATTCCATTTTCCTGTTTCTTTAATCAATCTATATTAGTTGGTACAAATTCTCTTATGGTACCTACAAACCATGAAACACAAAATAAGTGTCTCTCTCACACGTTTTCTAAAATCAATCTGATCTTTGTGTTCTTTGTACGAGAGAATTATAATATTTTGTGAGGATTCTAAACTCGAACGGCAATACATTTGTATAGAGTCCTGTCAATTGGTGAAAATCAAGCAATGTGTATTGTCACCATGGGCCCGTCGCAGTCTCCTTTGCATGCAGCCAGCTTAATGGACTCAACCATAAGTCCATTGAACGCATCACCCAGCAATGCACACTTGTTGCACAACCTTTGTCCCAATATGCCAGCGGGCAGCTGATCAATTTATGGAAACGATTTTCGTTGAATAAGTTCAGGAACAACTTCTAGGAAATATTTTTCAATTTAGTTCATGAATAAATTCTGGAGAAACTTTGTCAAATGCATTTGTGAATAACTCAGAAAACTTTTATTGGGTGGAGGACTACAGGCTTGTTGACTTGCAGAAGCACGTGGAGGACCTATGCGTACATGGTAGACCCAGGTGCAAGAATGGGAAGGAAGGGGGCAGCGGCATTAAAAGTTGCCAGTCCACTCCGATGGCGCCGAACCATCAATCAATCAAATGGCTACCACCTTCCCCTCCGCGAGCTCGGTCTACGACCGCCTCACCGAGCTCAAGGCTTTCGACGCGACAAAGGCCGGCGTCAAGGGCCTCGTCGACGCTGGCATCACCTCTGTTCCACGCATCTTCCACCATGATGATTTGTCATCTCCTCGTCATCCTCAGCGCGGCGTCGCCGGGAGCAGAGTCCCCGTCATCGACCTCGCCGCGGCAAGATCCGACCTGGTCGATGAGGTGAAGGCCGCCGCGGAAACCTTCGGCTTCTTCCAGGTCGTCAACCATGGCGTGCCGGACGAGCTCCTCGCCGAGGCGCTCGCGTCGGTCAGGAGATTCCACGAGGAGCCGGCCGAGGCGAAGAAGCCATACTACACCAGAGACCGGACGAAGCGCGTCAGGTACGAGAGCAACTTCGACCTCTTCGAGTCGCCGGCGGCCAACTGGCGGACACCCTGGCCATGCTGGCGATCCCGGCGCCGCCGGAAGAGGAGGTCCCTCCGGCGTGCCGCGTCGCCGTGCCGGAGTACGCAAGGCAGGTGCGGAGGCTGGCCGCCACTCTGCTGGAGCTGCTGTCGGAGGCGCTCGGCCTCCACTGTGGCTACCTGGAGCACGACGCCGGGTGCCTGGACGGGCTCGACGTCGCCGGCCACTACTACCCGCCGTGTCCGGAGCCGCACCTGACGATGGGCACCACCAGACACTCGGACCCCTGCTTCCTGACCGTGCTTCTCCAGGACGGCGTCGGCGGCCTGCAGGTGCACGTCGACGACGATTGGGTGGACGTGGCTCCCGTGCCCGGCGCGCTGGTGGTGAACATCGGCGACTTTCTTCAGCTCCTTTCCAACGACAGGTTCAAGAGCGTGGAGCACCGGGTGCTGGCCATGGCTGCCGGACCGCGAGTCTCGATGGCGTGCTTCTTTAATTCACACGACGGCGGCAGGGTGTACGGCCCCATCGTCAGCTCGCCTGATGATGAGCGCCCGATATACAAGAGCATCACGGTGGAGGAATTCCTCCGCTACTACACGGATAAGGGCCTCGACGGCCGACCGGCGCTCGAACACTTCCGGCTATGAAGAAACAGATATAGATATAAAGGTGGTTCGCGCATGGACGGTCTCCTTGAATGATCGCTGTCGCGTTATTGTCATCCATCTTTCTTGTATCCATTCCATGAGCTGAGAATGCAATAGGTATTACAACCACAAACAGCACACCACTGCGGTGTGATTCTAGGTGTCCATGACTTCCTTCCATACCCGATCTGTCACCCAGAATGCAGACGAATGGAGAAATATCTTCACTTAACCCATGAGGCAGGCATCAATCGAACTAAGGGAGAGTGAGGAGGAGAAAGTCAGAGCTGTCCTGCTTGGAAGCCGGATGTGCTGAATAATTTTGTTCTTAGCCATGTCCTAACATCATCCTTTATAAATTGACGTGAGTAACATTCATTTCATTTTCCAAAACAGAGTCTTTTTCAGCCGAGTGATATTGATTTTCAAGGTTCTATTAACACGGTGCAAGAAACCAAAGAGGATGTGAGATAAGTCTGTGCATCTACACGACCTATCAACATCAAACTATGTCTCTGTCAAACTACTCTTATCTTGCTTAATCTTTTACTCGACACTAGCATCTTCCACTCTCGCGCTTGCACATGCTAGAGATTTCAAAAAGCATACTTGTAATGATGAATTTTTTTTTTAAGAAAACTTGTGACATTGTAGATTGGAACACACAAAAGGGGTAAGAATTATTTATTTTAGGATCATTGAAAAGCTAATTTTTTTATTGTATCTTGTATGGCCATTAGACAAAACAGATGAAAGAAACATTGAAATAGTTTAGTTAGTTCCACGCGCTTTCCCTAAGCACGCCTCAATCAAATTACACAAATGTCACACGCACCCCACACTTTGAAACAATGCGGTGACAGGAACATAGCCGACGATTGAGCTACCAAGCAAATTTAGATATTAAATTTTATTTATATTAATTTACTTAAATTTATATCATTTGGAATAAATTTTGGAGTTATTCCATTTCCTACATCGTAGTCTCATCTATGTACTTATATTAGTTAGTACAAATTCTGTTATGATACTAACCAGCATGAAATAGCAACTCCAATGCTTCTCTGACACATAATTCAAAATCCAACTGATCTCTATGTTTTTCCTACAAGAGGATCTAAACTGGAAAAGCAATACATTTTGTTGGGTGTGTTCTATGAATCAGTAAAATTCAAGCAGTGTGTGTTGCATTATCAATAGCTCCAGATTTATTACAGAGGCTTTCATCAGATTCATTTGCTCTCAACCACACTGCATTTTGTTTCTAATTTACTTTTAGTACTCGCCCCGCTTCAAAATATAGACATTCGTAGCATTTAAATTTTTTCTCAAAATATAGACATTCCTACATTCCTAATGCATCTCTCTCCTCCTACTTTCACTTCCCAGTGTATTAAATTGGTGAAAATCAAGCAATGTGTATTGTCACCATGGGCCCGTCGCAGTCTCCTTTGCATGCAGCCAGCTTAATGGACTCAACCATAAGTCCATTGAACGCATCACCCAGCAATGCACACTTGTTGCACAACCTTGTCCCAATATGCCAGCGGGCAGCTGATCAATTTATGGAAACGATTTTCGTTGAATAAGTTCAGGAACAACTTCTAGGAAATATTTTTCAATTTAGTTCATGAATAAATTCTGGAGAAACTTTGTCAAATGCATTTGTGAATAACTCAGAAAACTTTTATTGGGTGGAGGACTACAGGCTTGTTGACTTGCAGAAGCACGTGGAGGACCTATGCGTACATGGTAGACCCAGGTGCAAGAATGGGAAGGAAGGGGGCAGCGGCATTAAAAGTTGCCAGTCCACTCCGATGGCGCCGAACCATCAATCAATCAAATGGCTACCACCTTCCCCTCCGCGAGCTCGGTCTACGACCGCCTCACCGAGCTCAAGGCTTTCGACGCGACAAAGGCCGGCGTCAAGGGCCTCGTCGACGCTGGCATCACCTCTGTTCCACGCATCTTCCACCATGATGATTTGTCATCTCCTCGTCATCCTCAGCGCGGCGTCGCCGGGAGCAGAGTCCCCGTCATCGACCTCGCCGCGGCAAGATCCGACCTGGTCGCTGAGGTGAAGGCCGCCGCGGAAACCTTCGGCTTCTTCCAGGTCGTCAACCATGGCGTGCCGGACGAGCTCCTCGCCGAGACGCTCGCGTCGGTCAGGAGATTCCACGAGGAGCCGGCCGAGGCGAAGAAGCCATACTACACCAGAGACCGGACGAAGCGCGTCAGGTACGAGAGCAACTTCGACCTCTTCGAGTCGCCGGCGGCCAACTGGCGGACACCCTGGCCATGCTGGCGATCCCGGCGCCGCCGGAAGAGGAGGTCCCTCCGGCGTGCCGCGTCGCCGTGCCGGAGTACGCAAGGCAGGTGCGGAGGCTGGCCGCCACTCTGCTGGAGCTGCTGTCGGAGGCGCTCGGCCTCCACTGTGGCTACCTGGAGCACGACGCCGGGTGCCTGGACGAGCTCGACGTCGCCGGCCACTACTACCCGCCGTGTCCGGAGCCGCACCTGACGATGGGCACCACCAGACACTCGGACCCCTGCTTCCTGACCGTGCTTCTCCAGGACGGCGTCGGCGGCCTGCAGGTGCACGTCGACGACGATTGGGTGGACGTGGCTCCCGTGCCCGGCGCGCTGGTGGTGAACATCGGCGACTTTCTTCAGCTCCTTTCCAACGACAGGTTCAAGAGCGTGGAGCACCGGGTGCTGGCCATGGCTGCCGGACCGCGAGTCTCGATGGCGTGCTTCTTTAATTCACACGACGGCAGCAGGGTGTACGGCCCCATCGTCAGCTCGCCTGATGATGAGCGCCCGATGTACAAGAGCATCACGGTGGAGGAATTCCTCCGCTACTACACGGATAAGGGCCTCGACGGCCGACCGGCGCTCGAACACTTCCGGCTATGAAGAAACAGATATAGATATAAAGGTGGTTCGCGCATGGACGGTCTCCTTGAATGATCGCTGTCGCGTTATTGTCATCCATCTTTCTTGTATCCATTCCATGAGCTGAGAATGCAATAGGTATTACAACCACAAACAGCACACCACTGCGGTGTGATTCTAGGTGTCCATGACTTCCTTCCATACCCGATCTGTCACCCAGAATGCAGACGAATGGAGAAATATCTTCACTTAACCCATGAGGCAGGCATCAATCGAACTAAGGGAGAGTGAGGAGGAGAAAGTCAGAGCTGTCCTGCGTGGAAGCCGGATGTGCTGAATAATTTTGTTCTTAGCCATGTCCTAACATCATCCTTTATAAATTGACGTGAGTAACATTCATTTCATTTTCCAAAACAGAGTCTTTTTCAGCCGAGTGATATTGATTTTCAAGGTTCTATTAACACGGTGCAAGAAACCAAAGAGGATGTGAGATAAGTCTGTGCATCTACACGACCTATCAACATCAAACTATGTCTCTGTCAAACTACTCTTATCTTGCTTAATCTTTTACTCGACACTAGCATCTTCCACTCTCGCGCTTGCACATGCTAGAGATTTCAAAAAGCATACTTGTAATGATGAATTTTTTTTTAAGAAAACTTGTGACATTGTAGATTGGAACACACAAAAGGGGTAAGAATTATTTATTTTAGGATCATTGAAAAGCTAATTTTTTTATTGTATCTTGTATGGCCATTAGACAAAACAGATGAAAGAAACATTGAAATAGTTTAGTTAGTTCCACGCGCTTTCCCTAAGCACGCCTCAATCAAATTACACAAATGTCACACGCACCCCACACTTTGAAACAATGCGGTGACAGGAACATAGCCGACGATTGAGCTACCAAGCAAATTTAGATATTAAATTTTATTTATATTAATTTACTTAAATTTATATCATTTGGAATAAATTTTGGAGTTATTCCATTTCCTACATCGTAGTCTCATCTATGTACTTATATTAGTTAGTACAAATTCTGTTATGATACTAACCAGCATGAAATAGCAACTCCAATGCTTCTCTGACACATAATTCAAAATCCAACTGATCTCTATGTTTTTCCTACAAGAGGATCTAAACTGGAAAAGCAATACATTTTGTTGGGTGTGTTCTATGAATCAGTAAAATTCAAGCAGTGTGTGTTGCATTATCAATAGCTCCAGATTTATTACAGAGGCTTCCATCAGATTCATTTGCTCTCAACCACACTGCATTTTGTTTCTAATTTACTTTTAGTACTCGCCCCGCTTCAAAATATAGACATTCGTAGCATTTAAATTTTTTCTCAAAATATAGACATTCCTACATTCCTAATGCATCTCTCTCCTCCTACTTTCACTTCCCGGTGTATTATTTCCTGTGCCTATCTTTATCTCTCTTTTCATTCACTCCTTACGGTTTCCTGTGCCCATCACTGTTTCCACATCTTCTTAGTTACCGTGTCCAAACCCAGAATTGACTATATTGTAAACGGAGGGAGTACATGTGGAACCATGAGTACACATAAAATTCTTGGGAGATGAGGCTGCTTTATTTGTACATTAGATGAAGAATATTTGCGATAGATTTTTATGTAAAATTTGGCCCCACGAAATTAAAGGATACACATAAATTTCTAACGTTGGGCATAAAACAACTTTACTTCAAGCTACCTCTTCGCAAAATATAATCTCTAACATCCTATTGCCCTCTTGCGTCGCCCTTCCAAAGTTGCCATCTGTCCACCACGGCACTAAACTCCTGTAGCCCGTCTCCATTTTCACATTCTATTCTGTAAGCCACTCAACTGTCCTGATGTGCCTTGTCATACCACAAATGTGCCCGCTGTTTTTATCCCATCAGTACAACTTGTTAGCTGATCAAATCATTTCTGTGGGGATTGCACTACCGGAATTCCCTTCTTTGCCGAGTGCCTCAGGCACTCGGCAAAGCGGCAATTACACTCGGCAAAGGCTTTGCCGAGTTTAACACACGGCAAAGCTCACTCGGTGACGAGGTACTCGGCACCTCTTTGCCGAGTGTTTTTCGTCGGGCACCCGGCAAAACCTTTGCCGAGTGCAAGAAGAGACCCTCGGCAAAAAAAAGTGGACGGATGGCGGCCTGACGACAGAAAGCTTTGCCGAGTGGTCAGGTTGGACACTCGGCAAAGCCTTCACGTTTTGCCGAGAGTCTGTGCTTTTACACTCGGCAAAACGTGCACCCTTTGCCGAGTGTCTTTGCAAAGGCACTCGACAAAGGCTGGCTTTGCCGAGTGTCTTTGCACAGACACTCGGCAAAGCTATTTTCCAGAACCTTTTTAAATTGTTTTTCACAGACACTCGGCAAAGCTATTTTCCAGAACCTTTTTAAATTGTATTTTCCACCATTTCTTTTGACAAACACACAGGCAGTTAATATATATGACATTCAACATCCAATTCACAACCACATCCACATCCAATAGTCCACAAATGTTGAAATATTCCACAATTACACATATATAGCCACAAATAGTCCATAAATCCACAATAGTCCATAAACTCCACAAGTTTGTTCACAAGTCCACAACCACAAATAGTCGCTAATAAGATACAAATCACAGAAAGGGAGGTGGGGGTGGGAAAAAGATTGCGAGCTGCCGATAGATCTACGTCTTGAACTGCAGCATTCGACCCCGCCGATGCAGACAGATGCTGCACAAAGGAAGACATATAACATTTGTGATACAACCCGTATAGAAGAACTCTAAGTTTTCTAAGTCTCTAAGTTTTCTAAGTCTAAGTTTTCTAAGTCTCTAAGTTTTCTAAGTTTGTTTAAGGTTGTAAAGGGACGCATCGGAGAAATTGGAGGACGAGGAGCCCAGGGCACCTGTGTCGGCAAAGGGTGGCCCATCGCCTCAAAGTGAGTCTGAAAGAAGGAGTACATCTCCGTCATCTGCTCCTTCACCTGCTGCGACACCTGCTCCTGCACCCGCTGCGCCATACTCGCCTCGAGCTGCTCGCGCCTCATCCTCTCTTCCTTAAGCTGGGCCTGCAATATTCAATCAAATGTTATACTCAAGTGCATGCATCCCAATGTTAAAATGAACGAACGATGAATATAAGAGTAATAACCTGGAGGGCCTATGCAGTGGTCGGTCGTTGGCGTATGCTCGGGCCAGTGCTCACCGCTCCGTGCGCGAATCTGGGACAGCGTGAGAGTATTTGCCGTGTCGATGATGCTGTCAACGAGGTAGTACCGCCGCCCATGCTTCTTGCCTCCTCCCGCCCTCATGACGACTTCGCCATCGAGGTTGTGTGACCTCGGATCGAAGTCTAGCCCATGGACCTCGTTTGCCACCTCTGAGTATGAACTCAGGCGGCTATGGACGCTCGGATTGCTGTACGCCTTGGGCCCGTCCCCCGGTTGTACTGGATGTCCACTGTCGCCTTGCCCTTGTGGGCCAAAGCAAAAGCCTCGAAGGTGTTGATAGGCTCGCCACCATGAGACGCCGCATAAGGGAAAAAAGATGATTAGAAATTATGCAGTATTGAGCGTTAGAATAAAGAAATGATTTAACATACATATCTGGCCGCATATTCGTTGAGGCTAAGACTGCCCTGATGGTGCGGTACACCTTGCATCATCAATCGACGCTCCCGACAAGCGTTGTGCTGCTCCTCCCAGTCCTCGCGGCACCACTTGTCCACTAGGGCCTCCCAGCACGTGGGATGCGCTGCCATCCACCACGGAATCGCCTACAAGTCATCAAGAATATGACATATAAGAAGCTAGATAAAAATAAACATATATACTTAATGAAATGGAAGCTTGGTCTATATTTACCGCCATGTATTCATCCTTTGTCAACCTCATGTTTACCGTGTCCTTCTTTGTGACCCTCACTTTCTTGCTAGCGTAGAACTGAACGATGGCCTAGGCGCGCGCCTCGTATAGCATGTCCTTCACAAGTTTCTGACACACTGTACGTGCCACCTGTTGTGCCAGGGTCACGGTTCCAGGCTCAGGTATGTAGAAATCCTGCATACATACATGGTGTATCGAATCATTATTTCAAGAATGTTGTATAAATGCGAATGGGAGGAACAATGTAGTGAGGAAGACTTACCCATAGCTCCATGATCACCCGCCCCAGCTTGTTGCGGAATACCCTGGCATCTCAATCCGGGTGGTCGGCGCAGGTGGCATAGTGCTCAAACGTGGTGGCTAGCTCTATTCTGTTGCCAATCACAACGTGGCCTGGGAAGTGCTGCCTGCACAAGGTACCAAAGATGCCGTTGACCTTGCGTTTGTGAACACCCGCGGCGACTATGTCCCAATTCCTGCCGAAATCATTAAGATAAATTGTTAGTATCAATTGTAATTTAAAACATATGAAATGAAAGGATATTGAAAACATATAAAGTAACTTACCGGGGAGGGCGGGGGCGAATGATCGGACGACTGTCAAAGGCTATCGATTGCTTCGGGAGAGTCGAGGGCCCTCGCAACCAGACAGCCGGCTCGCCCTCCTCGTGGCCCTCGCGCTCCTCCTCGTCGCCCTCGCACTCCTCGCCCTCGCGCTCCTCCTCCTCCTCAGACGACTCCTCGCGTCTCTGGTGCTCCTCGTGCTCCTCAGACGAAGCCTCAGGCGACGGTGACCTCCCTCCACCCCTGCCTCCACCTCTCCCTCCACCCCTGCCTCCACCTCTCCCCCCACCTCTCCCTCCACCCCTACCTCCACCTCTCCCTCCACCCCTGCCACCACCTCTCCCTCCACTACTCCCGCCTCCACTACTCTCGGACTCAACTTGTCCTTTTTTTCCTTTTTTTCCCGGGTAAAAAAAGGACAAGGACTTCAAACCGCGCACCATTGTGCCCCAATCACCTGCAATTGAAACAAGTAAACCGATCAGCATACTATAAAAGAGATGCAAAATTAAAAAAAACAGAAATCAAAATAACATTTTATTATAAATATAAATTAACTAGGAACATTTTATTATAAATATAAATTAACTAGGACGGACCATGCATTGTATTAAAAATAATCATCATCGTCGATATTAGTTGGATCATTAGTCTCATTGTCTCAATCATGCATGTCGACATAATCATGCCCGGCGGCGTGGTCCGAAGGAGGAATGTCGTCATCACTGTCCAGATGTAATCGCTCAAGTAATTCTAAGTCCTTCGCATTATCAACCTCATCTCCATCGTCCTCATTGTCTACTTCCATTCCAAATACTTCGGTTAAGTCTATCACAAAACTCCCCCTTCTAGCCCATTGTCTTGAAAGAAGTCATCTCCGTCATATGTGTTTGGGTCTATGGTGTAATCGGCATCGTTTGGGACAGGTAGTTTACCGTGTGGCAATACCTTGTACACAATATCCCAACCTATGAGACATTCGTCGGTTTGGCACGGGTATGAGAGATAATAAACTTGTGTGGCCTGAGTAAAAGCCACGATGTAGACATCGTCTCCTGGTAAGACGGATGACTGTTGAATTTCGACTAGCCCAAGATTAGGAGTCTGTCTCACTGCTTCCGTATCAAACGAATGGCATTTGAAAATTACAGGATTAAGAGGTTTGAAACCAGGAAACTCGATTTCGTATGTCTCTTCAATTCTACCATAATACTCGACGCCATCAAGGCCCGGCATTAAAACCCCAGTATTGGTGGTTCTTTGATTCGGACGCCTCTGCTTGTAGCTTGTTGTGTGAAAGCGATATCCGTTGACGTCATAACCATTAAATGACCTGACCCTATAGACGCAACCGTCGGAGACTTGTCTCAACTTGGGACTCATGGATGCATCGGTTTGGCCCTGCACGATAGAGCAGGATAGGTCTTAATTAGTTAAGAGCAAACTTACCGCATGTCAAACTAAGTACGAGATAAATCGGACGGTACCTTCTGTTTGAACCAAGAAATGAAATCGGGCTTTCTATTTCCCGCACCCTGCCTAAGTAGGGTCTCAATTTCATTCGATATAGGTTCCCTTGACGCACGCTACAATTCATTAAGAAATTTCCTGTGCCAACAAGGAACAAGATTAGGTGGGGGTTTCATGCACAATAGTGACTACTCGAAAAGAAAGTTGGTTGAGAACTTACCGCATGTACGGCTCGACTTCTTTAAGGTTGGTCAACACATATAGCATGATCTTCGCCACTCTTGATGTGTCAATACCTTGTTGGTCGCACCACTTGCACTTCCGAGTTGCCCTCGGGAAAGGCTGAGGGTTGAATCATTTTCGGCAGCATTGTAACGAGGGGGTGGATTATGCACGCTAGGAAGGTTGTCAGCATAATACTTTGTTGTGAAGTTTGGCATCTCCTCGAGAATGTATGCCTCTGCCATTGAAGCTTCAATTTTACATTTATTTTACATTTAGTCCGAAGAACCTTTAGACATCTCTCAATTGAATAGCACCAATGGTATTGCACAGGCCCACCCATTCGTGCCTCATACGGGAGGTGCAAAATCATGTGCTGCATCTAAGTGAAGAAGCCGGGTGAAAAGATTTTCTCCAACTTACAGATCAAGACAGGAGCCATTTTTTCCATGTCTGCTATCACCTTTTCTGATACCTCCTTAGCACAAAGTGGTCTAAAGAAATAGCTTAACTCTGCCAGCACCTGCCATATATGATCAGGGACATAGCCTCGCACCATCGCGGGAAGAAGCAGCTCAAGCCACCCGTGGTAATCATGACTCTTGACCCCACTGATTCGCATAGTAGATAAGTTCACTCCCCTCCTCAGATTCGCTGCAAACCCATTAGGGAACATTAACGTTTGGAACTATTCAAGTACTTCCCTCCTTTGGGCCCTCGTTAGGACGAAATCGGCATTAGGCTTTGTCCATTTCTTGTTGCCAGGTTTAGGAGGCGCCATGTGAAGCTTAGGTCTATCGCACAAGGTTGCTAGATCCACTCTTGTCTTAACGTTGTCTCTTGACTTATCAGGATAGGCCATGATTGTACAGAAAGCCGCCTCCCCAATATTTTTTTCTGTGTGCATTGGGTCGAAGTTATGTGGAAGAAGAATGTCATCCATATAGGAAAGCCTATACAAGCCCGAGATATGAATCCAGGCATGTAGCTCACCATATCCCACAAAACCATCATTATTTTCATTGACCTTGAGGGCATCTAACTCGGCACGAACATCGGCACATGTCATGATCTGCGGTGCAGGGTCGTTAACTTGTAAACCTTTCATAAAGTTTTTTATGTCTCTTCTGAATAGATGGTCAAGAGGGAGGAATTGTCGGTGTTTGTCGAACGAAGAATACTTGGTACCCTTCTTCAAGTAAATGAACTTCAGCTTTGACTTGCATACTGAGCATGGGAACTTCCCGTGAACACACCACCCGGAGAATGTCCCATATGCCAAGAGGTCATGCAGAGAATAGTGGTACCAAACATGCATTTTGAAGTTTGTCTTTGTTGCTCGATCATATGTCCATACCCCTTCCTCCCAAGCACGGACCAAATCATCAATCAGAGGCTCCAAGAACACATTCATATTACTCCCCAGGTGTTCAGGAATTATCATGGACAAGAATATGTTCTGTCGTTGAAAGAGGACACGGGGGGGGGGGGGGGGGGGGGGGGGGGATTGATGGGTATAACGAACACGGGCCAACAAGTGTATGGGGCAGCCCCCATTCCATAAGGATTGAACCCATCTGTTGCCAGTGCGACACGTACATTATGAGCCTCATCTGCTTTCTCACGATGGATCCCATTAAAATGTGTCCAGGATTCACCATCGGCTGGATGGACAAGATGCTCCTTATGGTATCGCACTCCTTCTTTGTGCCATGTCATCTGTTTCGCGGTCTCCTCGATCATGTAAATACGCTGGATCCTCGGTATGAAAGGGAGGTAAGGATTTTCGCAGGGACAGTGAGCTGCCTCTTCTGACCATCACCATAGTCTACCTCCAGGTACCGTGAGGATGAACACTTTGAACAGTACTTTACTTCTGCGTGTTCTTTCCTGAACAAGACGCATCCATTCGGACAAGCATGTATCTTCTCATATGGCATCTTAAGTGCACGAAGTAGTTTCTGTGACTCATACATGTTCTTTGGCAGAATGTGACCATCCGGAAGCATGCTGGCAATAACTGTCAACATGACATCGAAGTTGCGGTGACTCAGGCTAAACTGGGGCTTTACGGCCATTAGGCGGGCAATGGCATCCAGTTGAGAAACCTTGGTATGACCGTGAAGGGGTTGTTGTGCCGCAGACAACATTTGGTAATACGCCTTTGCAGTTGGCTCTGGCTCCTCCTCGCTAGGCCCTTCATCAAAGTTGTGTGCCTCTGCATAGTTATTTAACATGTCTCCTACCCCGGCATCAGCATCAAAAGCCTCATCAATGTGTGGTCTCACGACCTGATGCCGCACACGATATGCCTCGCCATGGTGGGTCCAACGTTTATAGTTCACCATGAATCCATGCGTGATGAGATGTTTACCCATTTCCTCCTTTGTTTGTCGTTTACGGTTTTCACAAGCACTACATGGACAGAAAGTCTGAGGAGGCGCTCCTTCAACATTGGCAAATGCTTGGTCCATGAAAAGTTGAGTCTTTGTAAGCCATTCCCTAGTCCACGAACTCCGACTTGGTCGGCCCTTGTACATCAACTCACGGTCATCCATCCTCTAACATATCACCGAGTAATTGATAAATCAATTGCATCTACCGTTCAATTATACAGTCTAATAGGTCAAGATAGGTCCTAATCCCACCCGAGGATGTGTAGACGTGTTAGTTTTCATGCTCTACTCCTAACCAAGACAGAATTTCGACAGCACCTCCCCGCTGTTCTCCAACCTGAGAAGGAGATTGTGTATCCAAAGAACAACTGGGAGATGATGCCGAAACTCTGTCTCGGATAGGAGTAGAGCACGAAAACTAACCCATCTACACATCCTCGGGCTATCCAAATAACATGGACAATTCGAAACAGATACGGCTATATATATGCAAAGATCTGCATATTTCCAACAGTATCTCTTTCGAACGGGAGATGCCTAGGTTACGCGTAACCTACAAACAAACATGAATGGAAAAAGGGGTTCGTTATGCCTCAACTTGCTATGCTGCAAAGTGACGAGTCGAGGACAGGGTGCAAAAGCCCCTCCTGCAAAGAACGGAACATAAAAGAGACAATTACAAATTTTGACATAAGGATGATTACTTGGATACATCAATCGAAATCGACATCCATTTCACAATCACATACACAATTTCCATTTCACAATTCACATCCATTTCATAATCTATTTGACAATCAACATCGATCCATTATCAATGAACAAAAATAGAACAAATTGCTAAATTCACCACTGCATAGGAAATTAAAAAAAAAAACAAGACGCATGGTGAACTCACCTTGCCGGAGGGGGGGGGGGGGGGGGGGGGGGGGGGGGGGAAGAACGCCGGGGCCGGGCGGCGCCAGGGCAGGAAGCTGGGATGGGGGCGTCGGGGCAGACGGCCAGGGAGGACGGCGGCGACGGCGTCCGGTGGCGGGGCGCGGCGGCGACGGGGTCCGGTGGCGGGGCGCGGGGGCGGCGACGGGGTCGGGGGTGGGGCCGGCGCCGGCCTCGGGCGCGGGGCCGGTGGCGGCGCCGGGCTCGGTGGGGGGCGCCGCGCCAGGGATGGCGGCAGGCGTGCCGTGGTGGGGGCGGCGCCGGGAGGGCGGCGGGTGCGTCGCGGTGGGGGTGGGGCAGGGGAGGCAGGTGTTGGCGGTGGGGGTGCCAACACCATTCAATAAAGGCCATCATACAAGGATAAAATGAACATTCTTTTATATTAATGGCTCTCCACAAGTTTTGTTGGAGTATTTGAATGCAGAGAGCAATATGGACAAAATTCACAGGAAACGGGGGCTAAAGCCCACTGGCCGGCCCAATCATAGGCCGGCCGGCCAGCTCAGGCTCCAACCCAAGTCCAGCTCCTCTCCAGAGGCCTTCTACAGCTTTCCCACGTGGAATTCAAGGCCCAGCCCAATATCAAACAACCGACATTCTAGAACATGGGCTTTTGGGCCTAAACTTGAAGGCCACTCCACTTCTGCCGACCCCACAAGGAAACCGACTTTCTTACCGCCCTCAGGAGTCCATCGGAGCCGTCCAGGGAAGAGTCGGTGGCAAACCGACCACATCAGTGGCCGGCCGGCCCCCCTACTAGGCCGGCCGGCCGACCTTTGCTCCACCGACGCTCCAGCTTCGGCCAGATGATGCGCACCGACTCCAGCAGCCTATAAATACTACCCTTCGGCTCCAGAAGCAAGACACACCTCATTTGATACTTCATTTTAGTCTTTTGGTAGTAGCATAGTGCTAGGAGTGAGTGAGTGAGAGGGAAGGAGAGCTAGAGGTCCCCGGTATGTCGGGACTCTGCTTCTTCGTCGCCTCGGGTATGCTCCTCGCCTGGGAGTAGTCGTCTTAGTCTTCCAGGCCGGGCAACATGTAAGAAGATTATTGGTCGGGCAATAAAGTAAGGTATTCTGCTCTATTTATTTGTGGGTTCCAGGTGTGCAATATTTATTTATTTATTTATTGCATTGACTAGCTTATTGATAATCTCACTAGTTGTAACGATAGATGTAAACGTGGTGTTTATATCTGGAGTTATCCCTGGTTTGCTCGTAACCCCACGGAGGATGGTAGCCGCGAGTATGTGTGACAGGCATACCGGTCTTTGTAATCCACCACGTCCGGGTTATTGTTTTTAGTAGGGAGGTCAATAGCACGTAGTTCCCCGTAACAGTTGAACCTAATTATTGGGTTGCTGTTCTGGCATGCGTGTGCCCCGAAACGAATAATAGAGTAAGGCCCTTACCAAGTTGCCCAGCTACATAGCTTCTTATCATTAGATTGCCTGGCCAGAAGACCTTTTTATTTACTGCTGCAAACTCCGCTCCTGTGTGCCACCTAACGGATCAATACCTCTAGTGTTTAGGCTTTTGTACACTATACGTTCCTTGTGGATTCGATACCCTAGGAATACTCCTTGTGGTGAAAGCTACATCGGTATCCGTACGCTTGCGGATTAATTTCTGTTAGGCCTTAGGACTGCCAACAGCAGGCGGGGTGAGGGCGGCACGGTGGGGGCGACGCGGGGAGGCCGGCGGGCGCGGGGATGGCGGCGGGTGACGGCGGCGGCGCAGTGGGGAGGAAAGCGATGACGGCGGGCGAGATTCACTTTTCGAATTGGACGCGAGGAGAGAGACGACGCGGGCGCGGACCGGCTAAGTCCTGGGCCAACACGTTTGCCGAGTGTCGAGATCCAGGACACTCAGCAAAGCGGGCCTTTGCTGAGTGTCCTGGATCTCGACACTCGGCAAACAAATCGAGCCGGGGACTTAGCCGTTGCGGCGCCCTCGCCGATTTCTTTGCCGAGTGTGACAAATTTTGTGGAGTTTTTCTTTTACAGTCGGCACAAATTGTAATTTTGCCGAGTGTTATAGGAAGCCGACACTCGGCAAATACTTGTTTGCCGAGTGTTCATGTTTTTACCGAGTGTTGACACTCGGCAATAATAAAAATGGCCACCTCAAAAAAAATTATAAAATCGCAAACAAATTCAAAAAATTACCAAAATTTGTATTGATGCTTTTTATACGATCTGTTGTATATGGAAAATATGTATGATGTCAAACTCAAATTCGAAAACCCATATGACTCCAAATCTTAATGACCTAATCTAAACTCTATGTCTCTTCTTCGGAGATTCTCCATTTTGTAAACAACGTACGTGACAACTTGCGCGAAATCTTGTCTACTATTTATCACAACATCCCCGTATGATATCGTGACGTCCTGACAAATCTCACAATTTTCTAACTATTTATATTTTATATAATTTTAAAACAATTCGGTCACACGCTCGCACTCATATTTCATGTACAAGATGCGCGAAATTTCATTTCATTTCCTGGATACGGCCTCACGCTGAACTCAGCAACGTGAATATCATTTTTTCATTCACTCGATTCCATTATTCGAATCACTCGCAGTTCAATTTGGACTTATCACCAAAAAACAGAATTAATAGAAATAAATAGCTAAATTTATCAAACGGACCGTGAAATGTACCAAATTTCAACATGAAGTATAATGAAGTGTATGGAGGCAAGGAACAAATTTTGGGTTGCAAAATGTAAAAAAAAAAAACAAAGTTTGTCGAGTGCAGAGGGTGGCACTCGGCAAACAAGGTTCTGCCGAGTCCTGTTAAGGACACTCGGCAAAGCGGCGACGGCGCCGTCCCCCCTAATGGCACGGGCGCGTGCCCTGCATGTGCACCCGCTTTGCCGAGTGTCGACATGCAGGACACTCGGCAAACGACCCTTCTTGCCGAGTGCAGCATTGTTGCCGAGTGTTCTTGGTCAACGGCACTCGGCAAACGTTATATTTGCCGAGTGTCTTTTCGTTGCCGAGTGTATTTTACTCTGCACTCGGCAAAAGGTCTCCTTTGCCGAATGCCCGATAAAATACACTCGGCAAAGTGGCCGGCACTCGGAAAATAGCCGTTTTTTCCGGTAGTGTCGGTTCTATGATGTATTTTTGAAGAGAATAGAAGTTCTATGATACTATTCTTTTTTGAAAATTCTTTGCGTGCCTTTTTTATTTCTCTGGAACCAAACACGTACACGTCGATAGAAAAATGCGGACCCAACAGCAACACACGAACCAACGACAGAATTAAAAGCTGACAGTGCACTCCAGCGGCGCCGAACCACCAAATCCAATGGCACTCACCTCCCCCGCCGCCCCCGCTCCAGCGACGAGCTCGGACTACGACCGCCTCAGCGAGCTCAAGGCCTTCGACGCGACAAAGGCCGGCGTCAAGGGCCTCGTCGACGCTGGCATCACCGCTGTTCCACGCATCTTCCACCACGCCGTCCCTGCCGTTGAACCTGAGGAATTGTCCTCTCCTCGCCGTCCTCAACACGGCGTCACTGAGAGCAGAGTCCCCGTCATCGACCTCACCGCATCATGGTCCGACCTGGTCGCCCAGGTGAAGGCCGCCGCGGAGACCGTCGGCTGCTTCCAGGTCGTGAACCATGGCGTGCCGGACGAGCTCCTCGCCGAGACGCTCGCATCGGTCAGAAGATTCCACGAGGAGCCAGCTGAAGCGAAGAAGCCATACTACAATAGAGAGCGGACACCAAGCGTCCGTGTCAGGTACGTGAGCAACTTCGACCTCTACCAGTCGCCGGCGGCATACTGGCGCGACTCACTATTCATGCTGATGAGCCCCCCGCCATCGGAGGAGGAGGTCCCGCCGGTGTGCCGCGGCATCGTTTCGGATTACACGCCGCAGGTGCAGAAGTTGGGCTCGACGCTGCTGGAGCTGCTCTCGGAGGCGATGGGCCTCCCCCGAACCTACCTGGAGCACGACGCCGGTTGGCTGGACGCCGTCAGCGGCCACTACTACCCGCCGTGTCCGGAGCCCCGCCTGACAATGGGCACCACAAGGCACTGGGACCCCAGCTTCCTGACGGTGCTGCTCCAGGACAGCGTCGGTGGCCTGCAAGTGCACATCGATGATGACTGGGTGGACGTGGCTCCCGTGCCCGGTGCGCTGGTTGTCAACATCGGCGACTTTCTTCAGATCGTGTCCAACGACAGGTTCAAGAGCGTTGAGCACCGGGTGTTGGCCATGGCCGCTGGACCGCGAGTCTCGGTGGCGTGCTTCTTCAGGAAGCACGACTCTGCTAGGGTGTACCGCCCCATCGTCAACCAGCCTGATGATGAGCGTCCGCGGTACAGGAGCTTCACAGCATCGGAGTACCTTGGCTACTACATGGACAAGGGTCTTTACGGCCGATCTAAGCTTGAATGTTTTCGGCTCTGATCGGTAGAAACATACTACCTCCGGATTGAATTATTGCCGTCCGTACAAAAGAACTTGGAAATAATGGGATTGTAAGGTTGCTCGTGACTGTTCTCCTTGAATTGTTATTGTTGCATGAACTTTATCCATGCATCTTCCATTGCAGATGGAATTTTACTATCTCTTTCACTGATAATTTCTAATTTGGCCTCCCTCCAGGCTTGTACTACTATTTGCCCCCCTCCTGCTCATTTTCTGGCTCCACCCCTATTCCTACCGCACCAGATATGTCATCCAGCATCCATACAAATAGTGAAATATCGTCAATTCATTCATGGCAGGATACATTCGATGAAGCAGAGCCAGTGACAACTGAGCTAGTGCTGTCCTGTGTGGAAGCTGGATGTGCGGAATGATTTTGTTCTTATATCATCGGTACCACATGTTGCCTTCTTCTGAACCATGTCATTACATAATATGATCAATTAAAAACTGAATGGAGTAACATTGATTTCATTTCCAAACCAATCAGTCTTTTTCAACTAAGTAATATTGATTTTTTCAAGTTTCTGTAAATACTCAGCGCAAAAATCCATAGAGGGTAGGATATGAGATAAGTTATTACATCTCCCAAAACTACTGACATCAAACAAATAATGGCGAAATTTGTCTCTATCAACACAAACAAACAGATAATGGGGAGATATGTCTATCAATCACAAGTGTATTACTACACTGTGTAATTATGTAGGTCCAAGACCGATTATTATCTTGATAAAATGAAATTTGTTTTTGAAAAATTGAAGAAAATCAAATTTTGCAACTTGTTCCTAAATTATCAAGAGAAATGTCGAACTTTGAAGTGTTCCAATGAATTTGACAACTTTTATCATAATTATTTTTATTGGGAACTTAACATGTGTGTCGTGGTGAATTGCGGAGTAGCTCACCATAACAGCATCTATAGTTACGCCATTTTCATTTCATTATCGTTCTAATTGAAGGCATTGCTTGCAAACAAAGCGAATCCTATCGGATCCCCAGGACAGAAAAGTAGTTGTCCCTCCTCTAGATTCTTATTTTTTAGAGAAAGGGAAATTCTATTTCATCAAGCAAATGAAAAGGTCACGGCCTCTACATCGTGTGATGTATTTGGCCTCCACATTATTACAGTTTTTCAATATGAGTAGACTCCTCTAGTGAACTAAGTGCATGGATTTCCTGCATGTGGCTAGAATTAGTTGTCCAACTAGATATATTGCTATTAGAACATTGTGCTCCTCGTCCCTTGGCTTCCTCCTCCTCCTTCCCCATAGTCACTTGTTCCTAAATTCTCAAGATTTAGTCTTTTTTGAGAGACAATTCTCAAGATTTAGTGAACCTGTTCAACATGAATAAGGATGACTTTTAAGAGTTGAATCCACTGAAAGCAGTCCAGAAAGTCGTAAAAAGGAATAACTACCACGTATTGCAAATCTTAGAGATTGCACATCATGACAAAAATTGAAGCATAGACTATTGTAAATATATCAGAGACTACCTGCTGCATGCATTGCTGATTGTGCAAGGCAAAGGGCACTAAACAGACGCGCACGCTGATCCATAGAGAACAAAACGTTCTAGCATTTCGTTTCATTTCTACCACGGCAATAGAAGTCGATTGGCAACAGCACAATCGGAAGAAGCCGTATGTTGCCACCAAATATGAGCAACAGGGCGCCTCGCTTGCGCCCAGACATTATGCTACCTCGTGGGACGGAATAAATGTGGCGACGGGTTTGTCACTAAGGACAAGATGTCTAGGAAAGTGCCGAGTATGGATGCCTTACAAAAGGAACCTGGGTTGAGATCCTCTACATTGGCCAATCACTCACAGGCTGCAGATTGAGTTATTAGTGAATTTCAAATAGACAATTTTATTTCTTTAGTCCAATCTATAGTTTAGGAGTTATTCAATTTTCCTATTCCTAAACCTTTAGTCCAATCTATATATCCTTACTAGCCCATATTTACTTTGTTACAAGTGCTTGAAATTTTGCTTTCTTTCAAGCACCGTGTGGAGCGTCCGATCTGCGCCAACATTTGTGCTTCTGATGCAACCCATCGGCCGCTTCTGTTGTTTGTTTTGTCGGGCCCGCATTGTCATATTGGATCTGTATTCGAAACCCGATAAGGTGAGCGGATAAACTCCCGAAGCGCTTCGTTTTGTTTCAGACACCACGCATCAGAGAGAAGCGGCCGCCGGGCCCTGCCACACTGCGGAGCTCGCTCAAGGGCGACCTCGCCGGCGAAGTGCGCAACGGAGTTTGATCGGCGCTCGAGCTTCTATGTCGGTCTTGCCGAGCAGTAGGTCTTCCTCCCTGCCTACTTGTACTAGCTCTGGATTGCCCCATGTATGAGCAGCACCAAACGGGTGATCCCCTTTCATTTCCATGTACATTTTGCTCCTATGTCTTCGAAATATGTGATCCTTTCAATGCAGAGTTGTTTATTTGTGTTTTAGATGATAGCTCTCCTCTAATTTTGTCTCCTGGCTCTTTTCCCCCAAATCTGACCTCCGAAATGTGCAATAGGTAGGGTTTGTTCGATCTAATCAATGTCTGGTGTAATTTTATTGTCTTATTGCCTTCAAATCCTAGTTCCCTGTGATTTTTCTACTCGATCTATTCCCCAAATGCATGAACAGTTCCTGTTCGACCTAGTACCAGAACCTGCACGAGTTATGGTTAAACAAGCTTCAGTGGATCTGATTATTTTGTACTGTTATTGTTGGCTTTGAATGGTAGTTTCTCAGTTATTTGTAATCTCATTTTTTCTTCACAAATGCATGAATAGTGCTTTTCTGACCTTAGGTATGGAGGAACTAGTATTTGCAAAACCTGCTGATCGAAGCCAATATTTACAGTATTTTGCAGATAACTGTCTTGATATTATTGACATGTTCATGTTTAGTGAGGGTTACATCTTGTAAATGGATTTGTCTTTTGCCTGCAGGAGACCGTTTGTATTTGTTATAGTGGGAAGCCAAGAAATCACTACGGGAAACCCGGAGTTGCCGAGTGTTGTTTTCTTTGCCGAGTGTATTTATTCGGGCACTCGGCAAACAAGGTCTTTGCCGAGTGCAAAATAAAACACTAGGCAAAGAGATGTTTGCCGAGTGCCAAAAAAAAAACACTCGGCAAAGAGATGTTTGCCGAGTGTTTTTTTTAACACTCGGCAAAGTTTTTAATCTTTGCCGAGTGTTTTTTTCCAACACTCGGCAAAGAGCCCTCTTTGCCGAGTGTCAACAACTACACTCGGCAAAGATCTCTCTTTGCCGAGTGTTTTTCCAATTACACTAGGCAAAGAATATTTCAATTAATTTTTTGAAGCACTAAATTAATTAAAATCAAAAAGTTTTGAACTACAAAGTTGTATAACTTCTCAACATCTACACTTCTTATTTTGGTAATTTTTCATTTGACAAAGCGCAAGTAAATTTGTTCACAAAATCTACGGCTCCCGTATAGTTTTCCGAAACATAAAGAGAGATATATGAATTTGTGAACAATGTTACTACCATTATTTTAGATAAAAAAAGACCAAAATAAAAGTTGTAGATCTTCAGAAGTTACACAACTTTTCTGTTGAACACTTTTTAATTTGAATTAATTTTGTCAACGAAAAATATGTTTGAATTTCTCAAATTTCAAAATTTGAATTTTTCAAATGGCCTCGGATGGAGAAACAACCAAAATGAAAGTTGTAGATATCAAAAAGTTATGAAACTTTCTAGTTGACAACTTTTTTATTTGAAATCATCTTGTCAACAAAAATTTAGTTTGAAAGAGTTCAAATTTGAAATTCAAATTTTGTAAACGACCTAAGATGGAGAATCGACCAAAATGAAAGTTGTAGATCTCGAAAAGTTATGAAACTTTGTACTTGAGTACATTTTAATTTGAATTCATTTAGGGCCTCAAACAATTAGTTGAAACTTAGTTTAGTATAATATGAGTAGAATCAAAACGGAATATGGGCACATGTGATGCTGTGGTGTAGTGGTAGAGGGGCTCCACGCGCAAGGGAGAGGTCGCGGGTTCGAATCCCACCGGCCGCGTAGTGCGCGAATATTACGCGAAAAATGCCGCGACTTGAGACTTGATGATGGGGACGGGCTGGCTAGCCGGTGGGGGCCTCCCCTCATTAAAAAAAATATTTTTGCTATTTCTTTCGGGTGTTTTTTCAATTAACATTTTGCCGAGTGTTTCTCTTTGCCGAGTGCCACGTGGGCTCTTTGCCGAGTGCCCGACATTTGGCACTCGGCAAAGAGCTCTTTGCCGATACCTATTTGCCGTGTGCCCTTTGCCGAGTGCAACACTCGGCAAAGGGTTTGCCGAGTGTATTTAGCCCTTTGCCGAGTGCCCTAGGCACTCGGCAAAGAGAGGATCTCCCGTAGTGAATGTCATGGGCACACTTTTAATACGAGAAGTGTATTGAGGTAATTGTACGTTCGTGGATCATGAAAATTCATAGCAGGTATATACTAGCACACGCTTAAATACTCTGTGTTCTTGTTTGCAGTGGTCCTTATTTTCCTGGTTTTGATCTGCCTACGTTGAAGCATTTAGTTGGATTTGTCGTTAATGTTCCCTTATATACCTGATGATCGTGTGATTATATATTGTGATAATAGATAATTGACTTTGAAAGATACTACAAGCATCACTTTTTTAGTGAAGTTATTTTTACTTGGCAGTTTCTTATCGGATGCTGTCTAGTGACAACACGTACCGTCTTTATCATACTAAGGTACCGTCTTTATCATACTAAGGATTGTTTTCACAGGAATAATAAACTGGTGATTGTAATTTGTTTGTGTTCTTTAAGAGGCTTCTCATTAGTGCTGTGTTGGATCATCTTTTCATCGGATGAGCTCCTTTCCAAACTGAACACAAAAGTTAGTTTCAAAATTTGTGTTGACAAGAAGATTGAAATGAACTTTGTTTTAGACGTGACTCACTTTTTCTTTCCCAAGCTGGCGCATAACCTCTGGACTTTGTGTTGCTAATGCTATATGCCATTTATACTTGTTATTGCAGTTACACTGTACCACATTTACACATCTGTTTACTAGTAATTTTAATGTTCGAAATGTGCAATTGTCACTTTTTGTAAAAATATGTATATTCCTTTTTCTGTTTTATGTCTATTTGCACATTTAAGAAACCTAAACTTAAGCTTTATTTTTGTGCAATTGTCAACTATCACATGTGCAATTATCACTTTCATAGTTCGCTAATAATTGTCACTTTCATAAAAACTGGTACTCTTACGCATGGACATCGATAATACTCCCTCCGTTCTTGAAAAATCATTTGGTGCTTAGGACAATAAATGTAGTTCCATTTGAACTAAACTAGTTGTCCAAATTTAAGTGCCGTTATATATTAATGGACAGAGGTTACTCGACATCAGTAGTATTTGACATGAGCATTTGATCCCTGCATCGTAAACAAGTCATTTTTGAGTGCACGCTTTTACCTTGAGTCCTTGTGTGTTGTTTCATGATTATGATAGTTTTCCCAATCTGTTTTGTGGAAGCAATGTTTGGGTTGCCCGGAAACCAGCCGACTTTGCATTTATTGATCAAAGTTTCCATGTGAAAATTTCAACCTTTCCCAATGTGTTTGATGTATATTGCGTTCCTCCTGTTCACTCTTATCTTTCTGTGGCACAAAGAAAGAAGTGGAATATGTCTGAATTGCTATAATGTTACATTCAGAGTTTATGTAATGGCAACACTGTTTGGTTTAGGTGATAGTCCATTATATTTTGCAAAAAAAAAAATGTAGCTTATTGCGGCTGCTGGATGAGAAACATTAATATTACTGCTTTTAAATTTAATTTATATACAGTGCTTTGTAGATGCATTTAAAAATTGTAGTCACATGTTGTGGTTAACTTACACTCAACTAGCTATTTGTTCACAAATCTATGTTACTATTCTCAAGGTAAGTTATTATATTAGGTTTCATAGCCTGAATACATGATTTAGTAGGTGCTACTGCAAATAGAATTTTGCTTACACCTTAGTAGTGACAATGTTGTTCTATTTTTGTTCCTGAACTAGAGAAATTGGTGGCATACAACTAGGTTTTCTTTTCTTTTTATAATTGTAGCGTTTAAAACATCTTATTATTGCTCTTGTGACTTTTTTTTTTGAGACGGTCTTGTGACTCTTGTCTTGCTTACTCTTTACACATAGGTGGTGGGCACCTTCAAAGTTTGATCCAGCACAATCGCCAATGCTGTTTTTTGAGAATGGGAAGCCAATCGTACCTCCTTTACCTCCACCTGCAGGACTGGATTTGGCACTTAAACACATGGTATGCACAATTCATCCACGCTTGAACTCGAATATAGCTAAATCTGGAGGTTCTCTAACCGTGGAAGGGACTGCTAAATGGTTTTTTTTTTGTGAAACAATACGTTTTCCAGTAGACTGATATTCTACTATGTCCATTTGTACTGAGTTGTTCGTCTGGGTGACTGGGTCACAGTTCTAAACTTCTAGTACTCTTTAAAAGATTCTTTTACAGCTAACTCTTGAGCTCTTAATTTTTTAGATGAGTGCAAGTGTAACATATATGTTTTGTTTCTTGTATCTTAGTATCCTTCCAACTCGTTCACTCTATTTTCACTTCCGTTCTTTTAATCGTCAATCGACATGAGCATGGTTGTTTATTTCTTGATGGCTGGGCTACGGGCATTTTCAAGTTTTCGTATGAAATCATACTTCATAGTATGTTTCTTCATGCTTGCCTAAGGTCATTTTCAGCTTTTTAACGTAAACCGGACCTGTTCAGTTCGCCACAGAAGTCCCTTTGTTCTTTTGTTCTAGGATGTGTGCATTTCTGCCTCTTGCGGTTAGATAGCTGTGAGTGAGTGCAGAACAAGGGTTAGTAAACTTCTTGTTATCTTCTGCTATTTATGTTGATATACCCATAGAAAAATGGTTGGTGTCCTGTTATAGGTTATCAACGTAGAAAACAGGTGAGCTTTGCTTGTGCACTTGCTATCTTCTTGTTATCTTTTGCTTGTGAGCTTTGCTGGATGCACTTGCTAGTTCTGTATTATGTTAAATAGTCCAAACCTTAATTTTTACAATTGCATACTCTTATAATGTAAATTGCAATTGTTAAGTACTGCAATTAAGGCATTTGTTATATGCAATTTACCCAAATAATTTATCGTGATCTCCACGGCTTCTCCACAGCATACAACAGACCATGATCTCCATGGCGGAGCTCGTGCTCCGGTGATTGATCGCCATACCATTTTCCACGGTAAGATTATCTATCTGCTACTTCATGCTCTTTATTTTTGTTGGCCTTTTTTCCCCAATATCTGTCCTATGAAAGTTCAATCCCCTCTCAATTTGGGCTAGGGTTTGCGTTTCATCCAATATCTCCCCACGTTTGACTATTTGAGTGTCAATTTGTCGAGTATGTGATTTAGATTGCTAGTTCCTTCTGATTTTTTATTCATTTTGTCTTCCTAGTTGCATGAACCATGGCCTATTTGTCCTATAGAGTTTGCTCCCTTAGGTCCAGCTCAATTTTTTTAATTTTATCTCTAGGTAGATTCAACCAAAATATTTTATTCTGATGAATTTTTTATTGGAGTATCTAATTGCTCTGTATTTAATCTATATATCTCTGTGTCTATTAGCTACTGTAATATTTTGTCGAGATAGGGATTGTTCTTACTTTTGGTTACTAGATTCATTTTTTTGTTCATCCTAGCAATGTAGGTTTTTTTGGTGGTCATTAGCAGTAACCTCAGCAGCATTTTTGTATTTTATCAAGCTTCAGCATTTTTGTAGTTTATCAACCTTCAGCCTTTTTGTATTTTATCAAGCTTCAGCATTTTTGAATTTTATCAAGCTTCGGCTTTTTTAATTTGAGTAGTTCTTTTGTGACCTAACTCAAATGTCCCAGAGCTATCTGTGCTATGTTCCTTCTTCATGCTTTGTATTGCTGCTGGTGCTCCATGACCGTTGTGAGGGTAGAGTATACCATTAATTAGGGAATTGCTTATTCCGTAGTGGCAATTGCATCTTTTGTTTTCTCTAATTCTACTCTTATTTAGTTGTAAATCCATAATTTAGAATATGCAATTGTATCCCAGTATCCTGATTTTTTTTATATGTTCTTTTGCTCGAAAGGAACCAAAGCTCTAGAAATTCACACTAATTTACTTCATTTTATAGCTCAGCTCTGAAAAGAAGCCCTTGATGGATGCTACTGTTGTTTCTTATGTGACCTTTGCATGTAAATTATTCAACATTTTAATATTCAGAGTGCAATGTATTGAGCAATACATTATTGATCAGTGTTGTAAGCGATTGTGTAATTGTGTTTTTGGTACACATTGAAATTATATTTATATTGAATATAGAACCATTGTTTTTTGTATCTATTTGTGTTTGTATTTTCTCCTTAATAATATTCGAATTCATTGCGTATATTGTGCTAGCAGTGTCCAGCGTAAAAACGGGTCTGAACGCGCCCGTTTGTGTCCAGTAGCTCTTATCGGGTCTGTGTTCCTGGTTTGTGTACCCGTTTTGTGAGTAAATCTGCTTATCGGATAGTTCTGGCGGGCCCCGTAAGCACAAGTAACAACAAACAACCGGACAAGTGCAAGTTACAACTAGGGACAATGGTAGCCCCCCGATCTAAATCCAACGCTTGTGCTCGTTGCTTGAAAGCACCCCTAGATTTCAAGCACTTGAAATTTAGACGCGCCCGATCCATGTAGGCCTATTCTTGGATCCCTTTGGCACCTAGCACGCTGTCGTCGCAGGCTCCTAGCGCGCAGCCATACATCCCCCTTCGCCCAGCTGTGCACACTGGTTCTCGGCTGACTGCGTGCGTCCGGAACCACAACCTTAATTATGCCTGTTGCTGGTTTCTATGCTGACCCTGGCAACGTTGTCGACAACAGCACGACAAAGTTAAACGTTGGTGATTTTTATCCCACCTGTGACCCTAATTGGAGTAGTTTGTGTACAACTTGTCGGCTGATTAAATCATTTCTTTGGGGCTGTTTATTGGTGGCTGTCTATCATGCGATCAGAAACTAAAATGTGGAGAATAGAAGTTCTATGATGTATTTTTTAAGAGAATAGAAGTTCTATGATACTATTCATTTTTGAAAATTCTTCACGTGGCTTTTTTATTTTTCTCGAAGCAAACACGTACACGTCTACCGAGAAATGGGGATCCAACAGCAACGCACGAACCAACCCAAGAATTAAAAGCTGCCAGTGCACTTCAGCAGCGCCGAACCACCAATTCAGTGGCTCCCGCCGCTGCGTCTGCCCCCGCGACGAGCTCGGACTATGACCGCCTCAGCGAGCTCAAGGCCTTCGACGCGACAAAGGCCGGCGTCAAAGGCCTCATCGACGCTGGCGTCACCGCTGTTCCACGCATTTTCCACCACGCCATCCCTGCTGTTGAACCTGACAAAGTGTCCTCTTGTCGCCGTCCTCAACATGGCGTCTCTAGGAACGGTGTCCCCGTCATCAACCTCACCGCGGCACGGTCCGACGTGGTCTCCCAGGTGAAGACCGCCGCAGAAACCTTTGGCTTCTTCCAGGTCGTGAACCACGGCGTGCCTGACGAGCTCCTCGCCGAGACGCTCGCATCGGTCAGGAGATTCCACGAGGAGCCAGTTGATGCGAAGAAGCCGTACTACAACAGAGACCGGAAACCACGCGTCAGGTATGTGAGCAACTTCGAGACCTCTACGAGTCGCAGGCGGCGAACTGGCGCGACACCCTGTTCATGCTGTTGAGCCCCGCTGCCGGAGGAGGAGGTCCCGCCGGCTTGCCGGGGCATCGTCTCCGATTACACGCCGCAGGTGCAGAAGTTGGGCTCCACGTTGCTGGAGCTGCTGTCGGAGGCGCTGGGCCTCCACCCTGGCTACCTGGAGCACGACGCCTGGTGCTTGGACGGCCTCGCCGCCGTCGGCCACTACTACCCGCCGTGCCCGGAGCCGCACCTGACGATGGGCACCACCAGGCACTCGGACCCCAGCTTCCTCACCGTGCTTCTCCAGGACGGTGTCGGTGGCCTGCAGGTGCATGTTGACGATGACGACGACGAAAGGTGATGGCGGCTGCTGGGTGGACGTGCCACCCGGCCCGGTGCGCTGGTTGTGAACATCGGCGACTTTCTTCAGCTCATGTCCAACGACGTACAGGTTCAAGAGTGTGGAGCACCGGGTGTTGGCCATGGCCACCGGACCACGATTAAGTCGTGGTGGGGCTTTGGACCAGAGTAGCCATCACCAGAGGTGGTCATTCCGGTTTCGGACAATAATTTCCAAACCAGCCAGCGGACAATTGAACTGCTTATGAACAGTAGCACCCGCAGCTCTTTCTCTACTTGCCGGGTTTGCTACGGTTTTGACAGAACCATGGTTGAACAGTCCAAGCCACCGGTGGTAGAAGACCTTCACTCAGTGATGGCCTACCACTTTCTAAACAGCTTTTCTCTAAAACAAAAACTTCAGCATCGAATCTTAACCCTTCAGCTTTATTCCAAACAACATCGACCGGAACAGAGGCGCCAGCCAGTGTGGCCGTCCTCGTCCTTCCCTCTCAATTGCTTTAAGCTATCAAATTAATTAACAACCTGATGGGCTGTAGTTGATGGCCGCTTAACCATGCATATCACCCCTCAGATCTTCAATTGACTGAGGAGAGAGGCGTGTTTGCTTATCTTCTTTCTTATACCGATACAAGGAAATAGTACATACGTTGCTTTTATATATATTCATTGGCACGTTCATAGTACAAGGGTCCTACGTACTCCAAGATCAGTTGGTGTGTGGCCGACCACGAGCGATGGAGACTGGAGTGATGTCACCCTGGGCCGGTGGCACACACCGACCGCAACGTGGACATGTTCAAATCATCGACCCACTGCGACTGGATGGATATTCACCAAGTTTCGCAAGTTGAAACCAGAAGAAGTAACTTTATGAAAAAGAAGCAGTAATTTATTAAGCATTGCATTTGCCAAACCTATCCTAAGGTGTGGTGAAGAAATTCCCCATGACAACCAAGGACAAAGTTTGTGGAAGAACCGAGCGGCTTACATACGCGGCAAAACTCTAGCCGTGAACCAAATAATTGCCGCAGAAAGTAGTATACCAAACTGTGGCCGATGCGTGGCTATGAACTAAACATGCATGCCCTCTAACTCTAATCATGCTGCAGCTCCAACGTTCAGCCACGCCATGGCATCCGCGAAGCACTTCCGGAACATCTCCATGCCGCGCCGCGGCAGTGACACGCCCATCTCCATGCCGCCAATGCTGCTCCGGCTCTCCGCCACGGCCCCGGTCCTCGCCACGGAGACGATGTCCACCTTCGCCGGCCGGCCGAACCCGAAGTCGAGCTCGTACACGCGGAACCTCGGCGACCCGGCCACGGACAGCGTGCCCATCGCCGCCACCTCCTTGATGCGCTCCATCCACGCGTCCATCCGCGGTGTCCCGATCTCGCCGACCGCCTCCTGGATCGCAGCGGCCACCGCCGCGCACGCGACGAACAGGCCTTCGGCGCCGGGCGCCGCCAGCTCGTTTCTCGACGCGATCCCGATCGCCGGGCCGACGCAGTTGCCGAGGTACGTGTCGGGGACCGGCGGCTGCATCCGGGAGCGGTGGTCGACGGCAAAGAGCAGGCTGGTTGGGCTCCTCCCGACGTCGCCGTCGCCGCCGCCGGCTTCTTTCTTGGCGTGACGGTAGCACGACCAGACGAGGCCCAGGGCGGCGACCAGCGACGAGCACCGCGGTGGCGGCGCGGCGTCGCGCCGCCCGGCCTCCGCGGCCACCGCGTCCTTGACGCGCTGCAGGTCGTCCCTGGAGAGCGCGAACGTGGCGAGGACCTGGTCCGGCGACATCTTCACGAACTCCGACTCGTCCCTGCTCGGCGTCGTCTGGTAGAAGACGTCGTAGAGGCCTCTCGGGTCGGCGAGGAGGCTCCGGTCGACCACGGGCGGTTTCTGCGGCGGCGATGACGCGCCGCCGGTGCAGGCCGCCGCCGCCGCCCAGGTGTGGAGGAAGTGCGTGGACGCGGCACCGTCGCAGGAGGCGTGGTGCAAGGCGACGCCGAGCGCGAGGCCGTGGCGGGAGAGCGCCGTCGCCTGCAACGCGAGCACCGCGCCGCCCGCCGGCAGAGGAGGCAGGAACGGTGCGAGCGCGGCGACCTCCTTGGCGTCGTCGGTTGCGAGGGTGTCCACGACGTCGGCGTCGTCGCACTCGGCGACGGTGAAGGACACGCCGTCGCCCGGGCGGTAGTGGAGCTCGTAGCGGTCGGTCGTGCCGGGGGCAACCCGGAGGTGGCCGGCGAGCGGGTAGCTGGCTCGGACGGCGTGGGACAGGGAGGTTCTGAGGTTGGAGAGGATGGCGTCGACGTCGGCGTCCGGGGCGAGGCGGTAGAGGAGGAGGCGCTCCACCGGCGGGGAGTTTAGCCACATGATGTCGAAGAAGGTGAGCCGGAACGAGGACTCCGGCGGCGCAGGGGATGTCGGTGAGGTTGACGGCAGCACGAAGGAGGTGTCGAGGACGCGGATGGCCGGAGGCGAGGAAGACGTGGAGGCTCCAGCAGCCGCCGGTTTTGGCTCCAGTTCCGCAGCCATGGCTGTCGGTGTATGTGAGGCGTACGATAAGCTGTTGATGGTGAGACGAGCTGAGAGGTGAGAGGACAGATATATGGGTTGCTTTGCCTGGTTGCAATTCGTCTCCGTGGTGGTTGTCCAATCGACTGTGCTATTCCATGGATCCGTCTTCGTTCCTCTATGCATTTTTCTTTCTCCCGGACCCGCAGTAACGACGTCATGTCTGACGAAAACGTCCCGCAGCTGCATGCACGATCGAGTCGACGTGCTCGGACCAAAGTTATACTAACTCGGATGACCAGGAGTATCACTTTGCTTTGGTACTGCTACTTTTATCTTTCACATATGAATTGTTTCTTTCGTCCAACTGTCGCTGTCCTGTCATCACATTATGGATTACGTTTGAGGCAGTGAGAAGGCTAATTTCGGTTCTTGCGCGTGTGATAACAAGCAGGCCTGATAACAAGAGTTTGTGGGTCTATTCGTACCAGGTACACAGTTGATAGAGGTAGAATCAATATATATATACAAGTGGAATGGACCGATCTAGCTAGGATGAGGTACTGTACTGCTTCACAGGTCATAATAACAGCAACTGAATTATCACCAACGATCAATAAGTTCGGCCACTGATCGTTCCACGTCCACCACTACCAGCGGCAACTACATGCTGCAAGCAGTATTGATTGTCCACGATACTTGTTTGGAACTACCAACCACGGGCGCTCATCAATTGAGAAAAAAAACGTACTCTCTCCATCCACAAATATATTTTCTTTTCAATTTTTTTTTTTCGAAATCAATGATTCAGATTCAAGCAAAGATTATCATAAGCCGACATATTTCCATGTCCACATGGTTGGTGATAATTTAGTTGTTCTAATTATTATTTCGTCATCGGGTGTCACTGCGGGTCCCAAATGTCAGAGTTAGGTAGGACCAACACATCCACGTGTTGGCGTGTTGCCATGGGTTGGTCCTTCAGTGCTGGTCCAGATGTTGTCACAGCCGTGGCGCGTACCTGCGACAGGAGTGTGATATATAGGTGTGGTAGATTGTGAGACGTGACACGTGAGAGGCCGAGCGCCCGAGACACAGACGGTCAGCGCAGAACAAGAGCCAGGGTTTGCTTGCCTAGTTGCCTGGTTGCAATTCGTCTCCGCAAGTGGCCTGTTACTGTCTCAGTGCCTGTTAGAGCATGCTGGCGGCTGGTCTTTCCCATCCATGAATCTTCATTTTTTGGCGACGGGGATTTTTTTTTCTCCCGATCGTAACGTCATGTGTGACGGAAAAGTCCGGCAGCTGCGTGCACCAGCATTGGTACAAAGTCGTAGGAGTAACAAAGTTAACGCACCATTCCCTTCCGGTGGCGGCCGATGACAGTAATCCCTTTGCTTTGGTGATGTTAATTACTTTATCTTTTATGTATGAAATACGTTATCCCTCGAACTGACCGATCATCTAATTAATGATATTTTTCGCAAAAAAAAAAAATCTAATTAATGATATTGATTTCTGATTACGTTTTGAAATAGGTAGGAGGAGGAGAATTTGTGCTTAATTTCATTTTCAAGTACAATACAAAGAGGTTTTTCGTTTTATTCCTATTGGTACGGTTGCCTATAATATTCTTCACGTGGGATGGACAGATCTAGCGCGAGGCACTACACGGCTTCACAAGAAATAATAACAATAACTAAATTTTACTATATCACCAACCATCAATAAGTGCAACCGCTGATCCTTTCACGTCCACTGGCTGCACCTACCTGCTGAATCTGACTGCATTGCTGATTGTGCAAAGGGAAGGGCACTACCAGCCGCCCGCGCTGATTGACTGCGAACGAGACACACTAGCAATTAATTTCATTTCTGTACCACAGATTATATGTTCTCCTTTGAGTACAAAGTATTTTCGGAGTCTTAGAAAAATACTACGATACTACAAAATACTTTAGTTTTATAATTAGTGACTCATGAGGTGTTTGAGTGGTATAAACTTGTTGCTAAAACCATAATATTGCCAAACCTGTAGTCTTTTTTTGAGTTTTGAAAACTCCACTCAAGACCTCTTTTTTTTCTAAACTATGGTTTTGCTTGAAGATGGATCTTCTAAAACCATAATTTCATAATATTTGTTTTTAAAAACCACACCATCTAAACATGGCCTTTCGATTGTCAATAGCACAACTAGGAGATGTCATAATTAAGCACCGGATACCAAATATGAGCACCGGGGCGCCTCGCATGGGCCCACACACAACGCCACCTCGTGGGACGGCTGGTAGTGTGGCACAAAGAGCCGCAATGGGTTTGTCATTGAGGACAATATGTCTAGGAGAGTGTCAAAAGAGATGCATTACCAAAGGCACTTGTAGGTTAAGATCCTACGACATTGCTCAATCACTCATTGGTTGGTTCAGGCCAACCGGTCAGTGACTGCAAATGCACGGAGGATCATGTACGTTGAGCTACCGCGCTATATTTCAGCATCATGTGTGCCAAATCTGTACACCGATCAAATATTTCCATCCGACTCACACATTTTTATATGACTGTCAGAGGTGGAGCTATAATTCATTTGCCCAGTCAACGGAATATTGCTTGAATTACGTAGTCAGGCATTAGAGCGTATCCAGCAAAACACCTCACTAGTACAGATCTGCTGATTTATGACGAAAGTACTGTAGATCTGTCACTATTTTGGAGGTCTTCTCCGTTTTCGCCCAACTTTTACGACGTTTCCACGTTTCGTCACTAAAAATACCAAAACAGACCCGTTTGGTGACGAAAAGGCGTCACTGTTGCCATTCGGGCCCATGGGTCGGGTCGTTTATGACGAAAACTAAGCGTCACTAACGTTCATTCCACGCCGCCCGCATCCTAGTCAGCGCTCGGTGGACCCACATATTCGTCACCGGAGGGGGATTTCGCCCACCCGCATCCTAGTCAGCATGTTGTGGACCCACACGTCAGTCAAAGCTCATCCTTTGCTACAGAATTTCCCCGCATACGCATCTCAGTCAGCATAATATGGACCCACACGTCAGGCACTTTTCGTCATTAAAATGGGTAAATATGCCAACAGGCATCCTAGTCAGCACATGGCGGACCCACACATATCCCAGTCAGCATATTATGGCTCCACACGTTAGGCAGCATTCGTCATTAAATTGTGCCCACGCATATCCTAATCAGCACAAGGCGGACCCACACGCACCCCAGTCAGCATATTGTGGACCCACACGTCAGGCACTATTCGTCATTAAAATGGGAAATATGCCCACAGGCATCCGGACCCACACGCATTCAGTCAGCATATTATGGCCCCACACGTCAGTCAATATTCGTCATTAAATTGTGCCCACGCATTTCCTAAATAAGCACATAGCGGACCCACATGCATCCTTGTCAGAACATCGGGACCCACACGTCAGGCAGTTTTCGTTATTAACTCTTTTTTTTTAGAACTCAGTTTGCAGCATCATGCCTGATGTGTGGACCCAATTCAAATTCCGCACCGAACGGCTCACGTACCTCCTATGCAAAAAGAAGGGGTAGGGGGGGGGGGGATGCAGCCCATGTACAGTATCCTATATTCGGCCGGAAACATTTGGGCGGGCCGCCGCTCTGTAGCGATGATTGGACCCGTCATTTGTCCGGTGTGTTATCGGATTGGCCTTGGTTCCTTTCCCATCTCTGTAGGTCGGTTGGTGCGGTGCTCGTTCGCTCCGCCTCTCATCCACGCCGGCACCGCACCGGCCGGCCTCACCCTCACCACTTCGTCTCTCCTCCGGTCGCCGTAACCCAGACACTAGGGAATAGAGATTCACCGCCGCCGTCCTCTGCAGATTCGACACCCCGGTCACAAGACGCTAGCTCTAGCGTTTAGCCGTCACGTTTCCGTAAATCCGAGGTCTGCTGCTGGCGATCTACGCTGGGTGGTTCCCCCGTCGCCCACTTCATCTTCTGCAGTGGTGAGACCCCAAGTTTTTTTTTTTCCTTTTTCAAGCAATATGTACCCCAAGTTTTTGTTCGCCATTATTCGTAGAAATTCTGAGACAAACATCTTATGTGATTAGTTGCTCACGCTCCACCATTGCTTCCGTGCAATTCAGTGACAGATGGCTCGTACTAAGCAACTACGCTCGCTGCCAGGACGGGGTGCTGCTGCCTTTGTTGGGAACAATCAGCGATCAGGGATGATGCCTGTGGTCAGTCATGCCCAGACATCTGGTCCCCAGACGAGGCAGAGAAGCAGATCTATGAACAAGAGGCCTCGAACGACGATGCCTCCGAAGGGTTATAGCAAGAAGCGGCATCGCTTTACTGAGCGTACTTTGGGTCCCGACGGTGAGGAGAACACCGAATAAGAAGAACAACCCCCAGCTGAAGATGAGCCGTTGATGGATCAGAAGGGCTCTAGCAGTAGGAATATCAGAAGGTTACGCGATGTACCAGAAGATGATTGGTTTCGAGGAGACACTGGTGTTTTGACTATTAGTCAGAAGAGTTTGATGCACTCCTGGAATCTGTTGAAAGTCAGGCTGTTTGAACACAGGACACTGGACTGGGCTGTTCTAAACAGAGCCTCGGGGGGTGCCAACATCTCTGCATACTTTGAAAGGTTCAAGAGATTGAGTGATTTAGTTTCACAACACAGCGGATATGTCGAGGAATGGGTCCAAGTTTTCTATGCTACACTTTGGGTTCCTATTGACCGAAGTTTTATCTCATTCATATTTGAGAATCAAAGATGCACAATCACAAGAGAGGAGCTAGTTGGCCTTCTCGGAGTTGATCTTCACCCCGGAAGGTGTCTACATAACTTAGCGTATGGAGATGCACGCCCACCTCGCCGTGCTTTGGTCGGTGCCAACTTCCCTACAGACGAGGAGGTGATTACACTTTTTGGTGACAGCCTGACAGTTGGAACATCATACCGCACGCCTGCCTTGCTTAACCCAGAGGCGAAGGTTGTTCACAGGGCATTGAGGGGGACATTGTTACCACGGATCCCCAATGATGGGACCATCACTTCTCTTCAGTAATGGCTTTTGCTTTGCATCATGACTGGTCAAGCGTTCGACATTGTGGACTTTTTACTTTCTGAGATTGAGGATGTCATCTTTGATGGGATGTTCTTGTCCCCAAAGCTGTCGTACGCTCACTTCATCTCGTTCATTCTAAGTCAGATGAGGAAGCGACAGTACCAAGAGAAGTACAAGATTTCATCGTCAGCTTTCCCCCCGTACAGGCCGGCTTCACTGAGAGGCAGACGCCGTGGCCAGAGGGACATGATTCAAGCCATTGACATGCCCCCAACAGCTGATCAGTGTGCTGGAAGTAGTCAGCTTGGCCTCCAAGTTGAACTGCCAAATTCAAACCAAGAGATTGTGTTGGATGTTGCGGGTGAAAGCGATGACGACGACATTCGTTCATATGTTCATGAACCAGTGACATCGCCTGCAGTCAAGCTAGACGCTGATAGCGTGAGAATGAGGCTGGCAGGCTAGAAAAAGTTGGTGCAACTGGTTCGACAACAAAAGGAAGCAGACAGGGGTTTGGTTGAGCACTGGATGATTAGGTTTGAGCAGCTTAATAGGATGCATGAGCGTAACAAGAAGATAATGGCAGAGATAAAGAGGTGGCAGGAAAACCAAAATCGTTTTACTCAAACCGCGGTCCAAGCCCTTCGACCGGCACTCGCAAATATTCCATGCCTCGACCTTCTAGCGGTGGCGGCGGAGGTGGGAAATGGCCATAGTATCCCCGATACAACTCGTGTTGTGCACACATCAAATCGTGGTGTTTCTTCTTCAAAGGTAGTCAAAACAGCACCTGTTGATAAGGGTACCGCTACTACTCCTGCGGCAAAGGCCCCCACTTCTCCCAACGGAACTCCATCTCCTGCGCATTCTTCTCTAGATCAGAAAGCCCAGCACGACACCGTCTCCCAGGTCGAGAATTCATGCTCTTCTGCAAATAGGAATGACAAGCAAGAACCCGGCTCCAAGGTACAGGTAGAGTCTTCTCATTCATCTTCAAGTAACGACGAGACCGAAACTGACACCGACACCTACAACTCCAAGGTTGCTGCCGCGACAACTACTTCGGCCAAGGATGACCGAGAGGTACATTGACTTGGAGAGAAGTTGGAGAGAGACATTGGTCATACGACGTATATTCCTTTCTTGTTTGGACATGTCAATAATTTGTAGACAGAGTTTACTGTTGTTGTTGATGTTGTTGACAAAGTTATTGTATTTTTCTTAGAAAATTGTATTGGACAAGGTAATTGTATCTTGATAGACAAAGTAATAATGCATTGGATTGGATTGTAATGTTTAGCTCTGCTCAGACGATAGAATGGGCATGCGAGAACGAAGGCAACAGCAATCCTACAGCATCGAACGATCCGTTGAAGCAACTGCCCACATTTGTTATTCGAAACACAATCCCCTGTTCAACATCTTCGATCACCGGACGATCCTCTGTTCTAAATGCTCGACCACCGGACGATCCTCTGTTTTAAATGCTCGAACACCGAATGATCCTCTGTTCTAAATGCTCGAACACCGGACGATCTAATCAACAGTCTCCTGTTTCAACTCGTGCTACCAAATCTCAAACGAGATCGAGGAAAAATTTTAGCGAGTATAATCCGCTAAGGTCAATAATGACAACATTAGATGCAAGTTATGAGTGATAAGACTAAGTTCATGCATGGGATGACATTGTTTCGAAAGTTGATTCAGACGAAGCTAGCAATTATTACAAAACGCACATCCTTCTGCAGATGAGTCCAGCAAATACACAACGTGGAATCCTAATAAAATAGTATATCCTTTTCTAATCAACCCGGTCATCAATGTTGCTAGAAGGCCACCCGATGAAGTACGGATATTTAGAAGTATGAGTAGCATGCCTGAAGAGCTTCTGCAGCTTCATTGTATCCAGGCGCATGGATAGGAACCAGTGAGGTTTTCCACAACCACCAGAATACCATGCATCGAAAAACACGTTTCTTGAGTTATTCCATGAAAATAGAACTCAGTAACAATATGATCATCCTCGTCATCTCTGTCTTTTGGTAACAGCTCCCTGAGTTGATCTGCCAGGTTAACGGAATTTCTCAGCACCCACCGTTCAACCCCATTGGGATCACTTCCGCGCACAAACACTACAAGGTATGTTCCCCGTGACGCAACAATGCAAGGTTTTCCATCCTCTACTTCTCCGAAACCATAACAAACTGGATTACGAGAGGGGAGAGCAAAATCTGGCGATCGCAGTTCACCCGGGAGCCGAATTGTGGAGAATTCCAGTGATGCTTTATCGAGTACCACTAGAGAGTTGCTTTCAACGTCACCCCAGTACAAGGACCGGTTGCCGATCGAGCCAAGGTCCCGAAAGGGCAGCCAACCAATCTGGGCCACTTGTTGACAAGGTTTAACTGACCAGTTCATTTCAGTCGATGAGAAGACCACAGTCCGTACTCTAGTCCCAGGGTCCTGAACCAGAAGTACTATGACACTGAAGGAGTTTGGGTTCTCATCTGAGCGGACCAAACGGGGAGCGTACTGCATCGCAAACTAATATTCGAGCGCAGTGTCCTCATAATCATAAAAAAAAAATCAGATAACCAACTCGTCATTGGGTTGTACACCATGAGCTTCCCCTCTAATGGATCCATCAGAAGTAATAATCTGTCGATGCAGTCACAGCTATCCCAGCAGATAGATTCACTACTGGAGTTGAGCACTTTGGTGAGGAAGAAATCCCCTTTTTCATTGATCTTCGGGTCACAATCCCTAGTGATGGTGAAAGAGGAAAACGTAGGGACAGTGCTCTCCTGGGGGGATTCGTTGCTGAAACAGCCGAGGAGTGGCGGCGCTGAGTGCAGGCTACAAAACTGACGGCGAAACTTCGGCGAATACAGCCGCTCTCGCCAGGCCTTTTTCGCGTACATGGCGTTTAGAAGCGTCTTGTGACAGGGGACTCGGGCGACAATCGATACCTCAAGGTCGTCGCCCAGTGACCTGGAAGCAATCTCCATCACCGACGACGATCCCTGCTTGTTACTCCCCTCTATTTTTTGTAGGACTCCTCTGCTCAGGGTCGCGGAGGAAAGAAAGTCAAGTTGGAGAAGGGGGGCGGAAATCTCGCGATGCAAGCAAGTAGGCGCAGTAAATTTCTTCTTCTTTATAAGGCTACTCCCAATGGGAGTTTCATATCCTTTAAATGAGGTGCCATGTCATCATTTTTGATGATGTGGCAAGCAATTGAAGAGGAGAGAGATGAGAGAGGTTTCATTTCATCTAGATGAAACTACGAGTACACTTGACAGCGCTCAACGGACCAATCTGTGTGTTTTGACCATATGCAGTGCTGCACGTCTGTGTAACTGTGTCTTGTTCCGGTGAGATATATTTATGACCAGCGGATTTTCCCGTGGGTGTACCTTTCCAGTTACTACTTACTAGTACTAGTTTTGCAAGCTGTGCAAAGCTCTCTCCTAAGTACGTAGTACTTGTTGGCGGTTCTTATGCGATAAAATTAAATTCATTAATTCCGCAAGCGCACGGATCACCATTGTAGCATTTCACCTTGGAGTATTCCAGGGTTATCGTATTTATATTTCCGCAGGGAAGCAGAGCAAAAGGGAGCTGAATAGTAGCAATGCATTGAATAATTTGGAGAAAGGATAATGTATCAAACTATACTTGAGACGGGGGTAAGATAGGCATGATAGATATAGGTGGCACACACATCCTCAAATCCAAGGTAATAAAGGAAAACTGTAGTATACATTTGGGAGAGCAACGAGATAGAGTTAAGGCTACCTGTATGTTTATCTATTATTTACTCTTCCTAGCAGTTAAGTCAACAAAGATTATCTATTCTAGCTAAGCTCATACACATACAAGTCATGTCGTTTCGGGGCACACACGTGCTAGGTTAACCGATGATGCTAGTTCAAACCTAGGGAACCGTATGCTATAATTAAGACCCTGCTGAGTCCAACCCGGACGTGGTGGATTACAGAGACCGGTGCAGCTGTCACATACACTCGCGGCTACCATCCTTCGTGGGGTTGGGTGCCAAACGTGCATAGGCCAAGTTCTAAGCGCCATGCTTACAACCCGCCTAGAGGAACTACTCTTGATCAACGGAGCAGCCCTATCTAAGTATAAACAAGCACAGATTTCACCCGACGTCATCCGACGAAGGCACTCTCTCGTACTTGCGTACTCCAACAATCACGAATCCCACAACAAGACTTCTACGAGCACTTACTTAACAGAATAAATAAACTAAATAGAAAAGAACTACTAAAAGAGATAAATAAAGAATAAACTAATTATATATTAAATAAAAATAATATCTCAAAAGAGTAAGGATACAAAGAACTATACCGAACTCCGAGAAGACTCCGGAAGCCCGAGAGAGCTCTCACTCTACTCTACTCTACTCTAACTCCCAAAGCTACTACTAAACTAAACTAATGAACACTTGGATGAAGTGTGATGGTGCGAGTTGCTTCTGAGGCCGGGGGGTCCAATTTATAGCTTGCAATGGCGGTGGGAGCACCCTGGCCGAAGCTGGAGAGGCGGTGGCGCCAAAGTAGGCCGGCCGGCCTAGGGGGGTGGCCGGCCGGCCGTCCCTTCTGTCGGTTGGCCACCGTCTTCTGCGTGAACGCTCCAGATCGTCTCCTGATGGCGGTCTGAAGGTCGGCTCCTCGCTGGGGTCGGCAGAATTGAAGTAGGGGCCAAGTAAAGGCTCAAATGGCCCACCTTCTAGAATGGCGGTGGAATTCTGCTGGGCTGGGCTTGAATTATGCGTTGTGGATTAGTTTCCAGCCCACTGGAGGAAGTCTGGGGCCTGCGGCCACCAGGTGGGGCCGGCCGGCCTAGGGTGGGGCCGGCCGGCCAGGGAAATTCCCTGGCTGGGCCCACTTTTCTCCATTATTCACTCCTGCATCCAAATATCCACCAAAACCTGTGGAGTAGCATTATTCCTATCTATTATGCACAAAATCTTGGTGTTATGCATTTATTTACCGGTAGGGTGGCGGTCAAATCATGGTTTAACGACCGCCAACAACCTCCCCAAGCTTAAACTTTGCTCGTCCGAGCAAACTCAACTCAGGGTACCGGCGGATCAGGAGTTACAAAGAAGCGCCCCATGGGTAATAAAGATGCAACAACATACTCCCTAAACAGTGGTAAGCTTACGAGAGCACAAAATATTCATGAGTGTTGCAGAAATCGTGGGGCTTATATGTTACACCTTGTCATGCAGCATTGAGGACTAGAACAGCACTTTTGGACAAGTAAACAATTCTAGCAGGTATGCATCCAGAGTTTTTATGTGCTGCAAGGTAAGTGTTGGTATTTCTTACACCAAACAGAAAACACCACCTTAGGCTGGTTAGGCCCTAGAGTGAATATTCCCGGTTCGGCGCCAGAAATACCTGGGGTTAAGTTACTTGCTTAAGATACATAATAATCCACAACTAGCAACGAGTGCCAGATATGTATTATTAGTATTCAATCATAAAAGATAATCCGCAAGCGCACGGATAACCCGTTGTAGCATTTCACCCGAGAGTATTCCAGGGTATCGTTATTTATATTTTCCCAAAGGAAGACGTGATTGACAAGTGTGTACTTATACTCATGGTGTTACAAATGATAGATCATAACCAATATCCAAATGCAGGGGTAAGGCAATAAATGGATAGAGGATAGTGCGACACACACAGCAGGCATTTCAACTCTCTGATAAAAGGCGAGAGGCGGCTCTAAGACTAAGGTTAAGTAAGAAGAACTGCTACTCCTAATGTACATCGTCAAGTAGCGTGCGTAGCATCTACCTATAGCCTAAGCTGCACACAAGCCAAGACTAAGCTGCTCTACTGCCAAGCCATCATCGGGAGATCCAGCGATCAGAGTCTGCCCCAATCTCCGGACATTTCATATATACTCCTACGCCATACCTGAACGTGGAGGATTACAAGGGACGGACAGGGCTGTCACCACCTGCCGCCTACCTCTACAAACCGTGGGGCACGAACACGCATCCAAGGGTGGAAAGGAAACCCTAGCACCATGCTAGCGTAACTAACCACAACTCTAGATCCCTCGAGGCACCTCGCAAGGCGATAAACCTAGAGCACTCTTGCAAGACAATGGACCCGATGACTAAGCAAAAGGAACGACTAGGTCTAGCAAGCGATTACTTAGACAAAGGATCAAAGCTAGCACTACGTTAAGCATAGGCGTTCGTCGCTCAAGAACGAGCGACGAACGATGAACGATGAAGAGCGATCATCGTTAACCGATGATCGAGTATGAACGAACGACGAACGAACGATGAACGATCATGAACGAACATCGATGAACGATGAACGAACGATGAACGAACATGAACGAACGAAGAACGTTCATCCAAGATCAAGGATGAACGATGAACTAGCATAAGCACATAACTACTACAAGAACGATGATATTCCATTGATAAAGAAATAAGTCTTACAAAGAGAGTAAAAGGATACAAGGAAATATACCCCAAACTCTCCAAGGGACTTGGGAGCCAAAAGGGCAGCCCAACTACTCAGCCTAAGCCTAACTAGAGAGCCCCTAGCTCTGGATGTGTGGAGGAGGGAATGAGCCTCTTGTGTTGTGTGTCCTCTAAGGGGAGGGGGTACCCCTTTATTTATAGCCCTCAAAGGCGGTGGAATTGAGGCGGTTCCTTAGGTCGGTGGCATTGATTGCAGGTGGAACCGACCTCCTGAAGTCGGTTGCAAACCGCCTTAGAAGGATGGACCCAGGGGGCCTCCCTGTCAGGTCGGCCGACCTAGGTATTGGGGTCGGCCGACCTGGCCCTGGCCCCTCCTGGGCTGGGCTTTGGCAGGTGCCTTCCCCTCGGCCTTTAAGCCTCTTTTCCAGGTGCGTGGCCTCAGTTGATATTCTGGGTGGTTCTGGGCCTTTAATCCTTGAATTGTATTCCCGCGGCGAGCGTCGTTTGATGGACGTGTTGGAATTGTCGCCTTGGGCCTTGTTTACATCTGAAAATCCCTGTTTTCCACCTGCACATCCAAATCTAGAGGTACACGTCGAAATAGGTTATTTGATAACAAAATGCAAGTGACAAGTGTTAGTTCTTCCTTATTTATAGAGCTAATTGTCGGTACATTTTGAGAGAGAGAGGTAGCAATGAAATTTTGGAGTATTTATTTTAGGTGGAAAGTGTGGTGGTATTGCTTAACTTCTAGTGTAGAAGTTTAGCATGCGAGGTGGAGTGTACGTGATCTTGATCAATGAGAGTATGACAAGCTTCTTACTAGGGTCACACAATTTTGATAAAGCTCAATGCAATGACAAGCAGCATATGTGTAAGGGTTTGCAATGTAAGAACAACACATGGCTTTGGTAGGAATTTTGATCATTGAGGAACTTTATCATTTTTTTGTATTTTGTAAAATAAAGCTCCGGAAGTCAAGTCGTACTTTGAACAAGATCGTAGCAGCCCTATTTGTACCATATCATATCTCACAACAACTTAGACTTAGATCAAGCACTATGCAGCCCACAAGTTTCAAGCTCTAGGTAAGCATAAGCCAAAATTCTCAAAACTTGGGAGAGCACTAAGTTGTGACTAGGTACAAACGAGAGATAAAACAGAGCAACTATTCATCATCTCAACATAAGGAAGGCTAAACACTCATACTCGCATATAAAGAGAAACTACGAAAAACTAGAGACCATACTAAAGACTATTTTTGTTCCTTTTAGTTTTGTCATTTTTATTTTATTTTCAGATTTATCATTTTTTTGGTATTTTTCATGAGAGGTGCAAGAATAAGCAAACAAAAGAAACAAAAGGATACAAGTTGCGATACATGATACCTTAGCGGGGCGTATGGCATCCCCCTCCAAGCTTGTTCTTGCTCATGGGTGACGTCGAGGATCGAACCCGGTGTGGCGAAAGTAAGCCAACATATCGGCTTGGCCCTGCTGCGTCATGTTGGTGAGGTTGGTGAGCTGGGCACTTGTGTTTTCTTGCCACTGATGGGTCTGCAGGACGTGTTGGTTGAGAGTGTGCTCAATGTCCTCTCCTCGAGTCTCGATGCGTCCCATTTGCTCGGTGAGCGCATTCATTTGCTGCTCGAGATATGGATCACGAGCTGCAGACGAACGTCGCCCACCGGCCCGTGGTGAGTAGGACGTCGAATCGGAGGAGATTTCCTCCCATTGCGCGCGGGGATGGTGCGTCCATTGGGCTTGGCCCGCACCCTGCTGCGACGAGCCGCCGACCTCGAATGGTGGTGGAGTGGTGTGACCACCGGGACCATACCCGGCGTGACCGTAGCTTGGCCCATATGCATAAGCCATGGGTTGCGGTGCGGGCACCCCGGTGTCGGCGGTCGGCTCCGGCCTGCGCGTCCTCCTGCGAGAGGAAGTACTCCTGCGTGCAGCCTCCTCTATTTCTAGAGGTGTGGTTAGGTTTTTACAGCCATACAAACGAAGTTCCCGGTTAGGTAACGGGAATTCATTTGTATAACCGACATAATAAAATATGAGAGAATTATTTGGACCATGCTTGAGTGTATGACCCTGAATAAGATAATCCTCGGTGATAAGAGAGCGGGGTGTATCAAGATAAGCAACATTAGCATCATGCAAAGCACCAACACCCGCAGCAATACGTGTAATCAACGAGGTGCACTCAATCGGTCCAGTCATTCTAAAATTTTCTAACCACTGAGAAATCATGAACATGACAGGAGCAATCTTTATTTTCTCAACCATAGCATAAAGAATTTTCAGATCATCCTCGCGCACAATCCTAATATCACTTATAGGAAACAAAGTAATGCCAAGCCACATGTGCAACAAGCGCAAGGTAGGATGATGGATATGATTAGTTCGGGGTTTCTCACAAGTAGGAGATGCAGAAATTCTTTGCCAACACTCAACATCAATGGTGCAGCGAGAATTAAAGCCGAGTGTTGGTATTTCTTACACCACGAATAAATCCGCAAGCGCACGGAATACCGTTGTAGCACTTCACCCGGGAGTATTCCAAGGTATCGTATTGTTTTCCCCAAGGAACGGTGATAATCTGCAGCAAGGTTAGTTTTACCCAAGGACACACAAGAATGGCAGTAGTATAGGATTGAGAGGATGAATAAAGATCTAGCTGTCCCGCAGGACGATCGCACTCTAGCTCTACTCGTTTACTTCGGGCACTGGTATAGACCTGGTCTGCCAAGTCACGCCAGCCTGTAGCTCTACGACGAACCCGAACGTGGAGGATTACAAGGGACGGACAGAGCTGTCACCACCTGCCGCCTACCTCTACAAACCGTGGGGCACGCTGCAAACAAAGGTAACCTCTAGCCTAGGCACCACGCCTATGCCGTCGATTACTACTCTAACCCCGGTCCTGGTACCAATCTGGAAGGCTAGAGCACCCCTCGCGGAGCGATGATCCCGTAAACAAGTATAACAAGAATAACGACTAGTATGTAAAGCTCACTAGATCAATAACACCACGAATACTAATCTTACGAATAAGAACAAGGTTCGTACTATGAACGAACGACGAACGAACGACGAACGAACGAAGAACGAACGATGAACTATTAATAAGATAAATATCCGCCAAGGGTACAAGATAAGGAAATAACTAAAAGGAAAGCTATCCCTCTCTTGATCCTTGCCCTCTCCTCTATTCTACTACTGTACAAGAGGCCCTTGGCCTGGATGGGAGTGGAATGACTTGTGTCTTGTGATGTGTTTTGGAGGAGGGGGGTACCCCTTTATTTATAGCCCAAGAAGGTCGGCAACTTGAGGCGGTTCCTTAGGTCGGTGGCATTGATTGCAGGTGGAACCGACCTCTGGAAGGCGGTGGCGAACCGCCATAGGAAGATGGGCCAGTGGGGCCACCACAGGGGGTCGGCCGACCAAGGGTTTGGGGTCGGCCGACCTGTGGCTGGCCCCTCTGGGCCTGGGCCTTCTCAGGTGGCTTCCCTGGTTGCCTTCTCCTCTGATCCACCTGCTATGGGTGGACTTGAAGTCTTTTTATCGGGAGTTGGGCTTTATTTGGATAATTCTTTATTCCGGGGAAAATTGGTGTTTCCAGGATGGGCCTTTTATGCTTCCTTTTCCCCGTTTTCCTACGAATTGCAGCTGCACTCACAAATTCACCAAGACTCGTGGAAATCATTAGTTTAAAGACCTAAGTCTACCTTTGGTGATTGTTTCATTATAAAAAGCGCAGCTAGTTGACGGGTAAATATTGGGTCTAAGAGCCGTCAACAACTCCCCCACACTTAGCTCTTTGCTCGTCCTCGAGTAAAGTTGCGAGCATAAGGCGGGAGATACTCATCCTCATAAAAGAGAGCCTGCACACAAGTTATTGCAAGCCACACTTCATACCTGTGAACTTTGAGGTGTCTAACATGCATTCCTTGGATGATTGATAAGTGGAACGGTCATGTCTCAAATCACCTCGCCTTCCCTGTCAAGTACCTTGGGATTTTTGCATAATTTTCAGAAACAAAAACATAGTTTCATGCTCCTCAAATGACTCTCTCAAGTCGCTCATGGTGTTTATGTATTTTCCTCTCAAGGGCCATGATTTTGCCTCTCCCCTCCTTGTGTTTGATCAGGCTTTTGTGGAGCTCAAGGTAGGGTAACGTGGAGCATACTAGTGTCTCTTTTATTGCTAAGTCAAAGACTGGATCCAATGGAGAAAACAAGTCATACAATCTGATCAAGATGTGCATGTGTGGTGGTGGTATGAAGTGGAAAATTATTTGTACTCCTTTTTATGGTGTTACCTTCTCTCTCTTTTTGAACTTTTGAGGAGGACATGGCTATCATACTTTTTCTTTTTTTTTTTCCTTTATTTTTCCCATCATCATTTTTTTTTCATCATGCTCTACTTTGTATGAGCAGGGATTATTCTTTTTCTTTTTGCATAGCCATGTCTCCAATGATATTTTTGAGAGAGAAAGGTAACAGAGATTTTTGGAGTATTTATTTGGTGGATGGATGATGGAATGTTGCTCAACTTCCAGTGTAGAAGTGTAGCATGTGAGGTGGAGTGTACGTGATCTTGATCAAAAGAGTATGACAAGCTTCTCACTAGGGTCCAAGAATTTGACAAAGCTCAAATCAACAACTAGCAGCTTATAGGCTATCAAAGTATTCATGTAGAGTTCTTGGCCTTGGTAGGAAAATATAAATCAAGTGAGGAGCATCATACTATGGAATTTTTGATTTTCATAAAGATAAATTCCCAAGGACTTGAAGGTTAAGCAAAGATCATTTCGACAAACCATATCTCACATGCCAATTATCTAGGAAAAACATGGGTTCCTAATGATAAGGTGTTCACAAGCATTCAGCGATGAAGCGAGAAATAACAAGTGTGCAAGTCCACGAATGTGAGAGGTAGAGTTGTGGGCAAAAGATAAATCAATTATGATTTTCCCAAAAGATTAGTGCGTCAAGTTTTATTTAATTTTCAGATTATCAGAATGAACTTGACGGTGTAGCAGGCAAAAAGTGGAAGTGTGGTGCAAACTCAGGAGGCAGGAGGAGGCTGGAGCCTGGTGGGGACCACCAGGGGTCGCCCGACCCTCCTGGTGGGGTCGGCCGACCTGGCCTGGACCCCACTGGTTCTCATATTTCGCGTGTTGGCCTTTCCTGAGTTGCCTCATATGGTTCTGGATGATTTGGTCGTGATTGTTCCAGATATGGCGACGTTTCCCCCCCACACTTGCCTTTTTGCCTGTTTCCTTCAAAAACGACAAAAATATGGAAACACAAATATTGCTCTACCGGTATGCAAGCCCGGGGAGCACTATCATTGATTGAATTATAAAACTGATAGGCGCATTACATATAAACCAAATCGATTGAAAAAAAACTTAATGCGCCTAGTGATAGATTTTTATTTTGGGAGGACTATCCCGTTTCCAGCCATGATCTCATCGATGTATTTTATGTCTTGGTCGATCTGAGCCTCATCTCTCCGTACTTGAGCCAAGGTTCTCTCTATTGCGTCGGCCTTGTCGAGGAGTTTCTCCAGCTCTCTTGTGAGTTCTACGTTGTTGAGGCCGACAAAGGGATTCCCCTTGCTGATTGCTCCATGAGGGTGGCCTTCCTTTGCAGAGCTGCCTCCCGTGCTGTAGTAGAGATGAGGGGCGCCTGGGATCTTAGTCATGATGGCAAGGATGAAGGTTTTGTTCAAGGGGTGTGAGGCTTGAAAGCGATGAATGGAGAGGGGGTGCAATGGGTTGTATTTATAGTGGTTTCCCCTCTCCACGGCAAAGAAACGAAGGATTTATTTCCAAAGCATAGCTGGGCTGGACAAGGAAATCTTGGGTGGCAGAATGAGCAAGGATGGAAGGCAGAGGTGCCAGAGGGGGTCGGCCGACCCTGGAAGCCAGGTCGGCCGACCTGCCTTGGCAGGCTCTGGCCTTTCTGTTTTTCGTGGAGCTTTGTTGGGAAAGGTATCTTCGGGATATACAGGGTATAGAAGGATATTTCGATGCAGAGGTTAAGAAAAGATATTTAAATCAATTAAGTGCATGACATCGAAATCTTTATTTGCTTCGGGTTCAAGATAAATTTTAAGGCGCTGACCATTTACCTTGAATACATTACCTCCGTCGTCTTGGAGTGTGATTGCTCCATGAGTCGACGTGTCGATGATGGTGTATGGTCCGTTCCATTTACTTCTCAATTTTCCATGCCCGAAGAGCTTTACCCTTGAATTGAAGAGCAACACCTTGTCTCCAACTTTGAATTCTTTTATCTTTATTCGCCGGTCATGCCAGCGCTTTGTACGCTCCTTGTAGATGGCTGAGTTGTGATATGCTTTGTCTCTCCATTCTTCCAACTCAGCTATCTCCATTTTTCTTCTCCACCCAGCTCCTTTCATATCCATGTTCCAAGTTCTCATGGCCCAATATGCTTTATGTTCCAACTCGACTGGCAAATGGCACGTTTTTCCATAGACGAGTTGGTATGGTGACATGCCTATGGGTGTCTTGTAGGCTGTTCTATATGCCCATAGTGCATCGGGTAGCTTGTTCTTCCATCCCTTCCCCATTTCCAAGACTGTTTTCTGCAGGATCCGCTTGATTTGTTTGTTGGATGTTTCGGCCTGCCCATTTGTTTGAGGATGGTATGGAGTGGCAATGTTGTGCTTTGCTCCAAGCTCTCTTAGAAAGCTACGGAAGGTCTTATCAATGAAGTGAGACCCTCCGTCGCTTATCACCATTCTCGGAGTTCCAAACCTTGGAAAGATAAACTCGTGGAACATCCGGCGAGCGTGTTTGGAGTCGGCAGCTCGGCATGGCATAGCTTCTACCCATTTGGATACGTAATCCACTGCCACCAATATGTATTCACAATCTTGGGACTTCACGAATGGTCCCATGAAGTCAATGCCCCATACATCGAAGAGTTCGACTTGAAGGTTGTATGTGAGGGGCATTGCATCTCGTGCTGTGATGCCTCCAAATCTCTGGCATTGTGGGCATCTTCTAATGAATTCTTTTGTATCTTCATACATGGTTGGCCAGAAGAATCCACTTTGCCAGATCTTTGCTTGGGTACGGAAGGCACCATAGTGTCCACCGTATGGGGCTGCATGGCATTTTTCAATGATTTGTGTGCTCTCGGAGTGGGCACACATCGCCTAAGCAGTCCATCGGCGCAGACACGATAGAGGTATGGTTCATTCCATAAGTGACGGCGACTTTCATAAATCAATCTTCTTTTATCCGCCCCTGGTGGTACGTATCCTGTGGCGATGAAGTTCACAATGTCGGCGTACCAAGGGTGCGAATCCGTCACTTTCAGCAGCATGTCGTCGCGTAGGAAGTCATTTATGGGTAACTCCTGCAAGTTAGTGAACTGCATACGCGACAAATGATCTGCTACAGAATTTTCTACTCCTTTCTTATCTTTAATTTCAAGATCAAACTCTTGGAGCAGAAGGATCCATCTTATGAGACGAGGTTTAGCATCTTTCTTAGCAAGCAGATATCTCAAAGCAGCATGATCAGTGTAAACGATAACTTTTGCTCCAGCTAAGTAAGATCTAAACTTGTCAAAAGCAAAAACAACGGCAAGGAGCTCTTTCTCAGTGGTAGTATAATTCAACTGAGCTCCAGTCAAAGTTTTGCTAGCATAAGAAATTGCATGATGCTTTTTGTCTTTCATTTGACCAAGAACTGCCCCCACAGCATAATCACTAGCATCACACATTATTTCAAAAGGAAGCGTCCAATCAGGGGGTTGAATGATTGGAGCAGAGATGAGTGCATTCTTAAGAGTAGCAAAGGCATGCATGCAGTCATCATTGAAATCAAAGGGTGCATCCTTAGCAAGCAAGTTCGTAAGGGGTCGTGCAATTTGAGAAAAATCTTTTATGAAGCGACGATAAAAACCAGCATGACCCAGAAAACTACGAACACCCTTGATATTCACAGGAGGCGGAAGCTTTTCTATAACTTCTATTTTTGCTTTGTCCACCTCTATGCCTCTCTCGGACACAAGGTGTCCAAGAACTATGCCCTCTTGGACCATGAAGTGGCACTTTTCCCAATTAAGTACCAGGTCCTTCTCATGGCATCTCTGTAAGACCTTGTCTAAATTTTCTAAGCAATGATCGAAGGTTTTTCCATAAACAGAGAAATCATCCATAAAAACTTCCATAATTTCTTCGATCATATCAGAGAAAATAGACATCATGCAACGTTGGAACGAGGCAGGTGCATTGCACAAACCAAAAGACATGCGACGATAAGCATAAGTTCCATACGGGCATGTGAAAGTTGTCTTACTTTGATCGTCGGGGTGGATGGGAATTTGATGATATCCCGAATACCCATCAAGGAAACAGAAGAAAGAATGATTTGCCAACCGTTCCAACATCTCATCGATGAAGGGCAGCGGAAAATGATCTTTCTTTGTAGCCTTGTTAAGTTTTCGGTAATCAATGCACATTCGCCACCCCGTGACGGTTCGTTGAGGAATGAGTTCATTTTTATCATTATGAACAACCGTCATACCTCCTTTCTTGGGTACCACTTGTACGGGGCTCACCCAATCACTGTGAGGAACAGGATAGATGATCCCGGCGTGTAATAGCTTCAAGACCTCTTTCTTCACAACTTCTCTCATCGCATTATTCAGCCTCCTTTGAGGTTCCCTTGAAGGTGTACTTTCAGGATCCGTGGGAATGCGATGGGTGCAGAGAGCGGGGCTGATCCCTTTTAGGTCTTCAAGTGAGTAGCCAAGAACGGAGCGATGTTTTTCAAGCACGGCTATGAGTTTGGTGGTTTCTTCTTCCGAAAGCTTGTCACTTATGATGACGGGAGCTTGCGGATCTCCGTGCAAGAAAGCATAGCGCAAACCGGGAGGTAGCGCTTTAAGATCAATGGGAGGTCGTGGCGGTGGTGTGGTTTGTGGTAGCTCAAAGGTGTCCTCCGAGTCGGCTTCTTCTAAGATAAAGTCTTGTGCATCTTCTTCCAAGGCTAACTCGGGGTCCATGTGAGGAAAAATGGCCATGACCTCCTCCACTTGATATTCCTCAAGTGGTTCATCGGAAAGAGTGTTTCGTGATGTGGTAATTGGAATGGAGAATGACTCTTTTCCGAGGGTGAAATTGAGGTTTCCAAATGATGGGGCATCAATGAGGAATTTTTCTATGGGATGCCCGATCATTATGTCGAAGTTTGGGACTTCGAAGACGTAGAAATCCAGGATAACCTCAAGGTCTTCATGATAGAGAGTCACATCTCTGACAATCCCCAAACTCTCAAGAATATGGCCTGATGGGTGCTTGAGGAGTTTGTTTGTTGATGTCCATGGTCGGTTGCCAAAGATTGACAACGCGTATGTGTCGGAGAGGATATTGGCACCAACAAGAGGGTTGTAGAGTGCATCCACCTTGGTTCCTTTGATGGAGCAGCATATGTTGGTTGAGGGAGGGCAGAGCCGAATGATATCCATGGATAGCTCATTCTCCCTCAACCATTCATCGCTCATGATTGAAGTAAGCTCCCGAACAGTCTCCACAAGATATTCTTTTTCAATTGGTTCGGGAGGTGGCAAAGGAACAGGCGGTCTCTTTTGAAACAAATAGTTCGAGGTGTTTCCAAAATCTTCAAAAATTTCTTCCTCAAACTCAAATGGGAACTCTAGAGGTTCATCATCCTCTGTCATTGTTCGGAATCAGATGAGGACTCGGATGTTGGGTCTACCAAGGTAGACACCTTTTGTTGTGTTTCCACAATGAGTTCCTCATCTTTTGACTCCGGCTCCTCGGGTATTTCAGCGGAAAAAGGTGTATTTTCAACAATTCTTTCTAGCAAATCTTTTGCTTCCGCTATGGTCTTATGAGAAAAAGAACCACCGGCAGCCGTGTCAAGATAAAGTGCGGTGTCTTTGCTCAACCCTGAATAAAAATGTTGCAAAAGAACGGGTTCTGGGAGCAATAACTCTGGACCGGAATCTGTTAATGAACAGAACCGTATCCATGCCGCACTAAGGGTTTCTTCCTCCTCTTGGCGAAAGTTAATTATTTCCGCGCGTAGAGCAGTGATACGAGATACGGGAAAAAATGCTAGACAAAATTTGTCTCGCAATTCTTTCCAATCACCGTTCACTCTCTTAGCGGTGTAAGTGTACCATTGCTTCGCCTTCCCATTGAGAGAGAAGGAAAACAATTTCCACTTTAAAGTTTCATGTGTCATGCCATTGATCAATCGGCATGCACACAAGTGCTCAAACTCTCGCAAGTGTTCAAAGGGATTTTCATTTTTAAAACCAGAGAAAGAAAGTCCTTTGATCAAAGAAATAAAACTGGGGCTGAGCTCATAGCTTGTTGAAACAACAAGTTGAGATGAACATGGTGGCTCTAAGAGCTCGCCCCGTGGAGTGGAAAAAGATTGGATTGTAGGTGATGACTCCATGTGTGTATTTTTTTTTCTAATTTAATTGAACGGGAAATGTAAAGATAAGTTACGAGGGCAAACCTGGTCCGCTACAGAATTAGCAACCGTTCCCCGGCAACGGCGCCAGAAATGCTTGTTGGTATTTCTTACACCACGAATAAATCCGCAAGCGCACGGAATACCGTTGTAGCACTTCACCCGGGAGTATTCCAAGGTATCGTATTTGTTTTCCCCAAGGAACGGTGATAATCTGCAGCAAGGTTAGTTTTACCCAAGGACACACAAGAATGGCAGTAGTATAGGATTGAGAGGATGAATAAAGATCTAGCTGTCCCGCAGGACGATCGCACTCTAGCTCTACTAGTTTACTTCGGGCACTGGTATAGACCTGGTCTGCCAAGTCACGCCAGCCTGTAGCTCTACGACGAACCCGAACGTGGAGGATTACAAGGGACGGACAGGGCTGTCACCACCTGCCGCCTACCTCTACAAACCGTGGGGCACGCTGCAAACAAAGGTAACCTCTAGCCTAGGCACCACGCCTATGCCGTCGATTACTACTCTAACCCCGGTCCTGGTACCAATCTGGAAGGCTAGAGCACCCCTCGCGGAGCGATGATCCCGTAAACAAGTATAACAAGAATAACGACTAGTATGTAAAGCTCACTAGATCAATAACACCACGAATACTAATCTTACGAATAAGAACAAGGTTCGTACTATGAACGAACGACGAACGAACGACGAACGAACGAAGAACGAACGATGAACTATTAATAAGATAAATATCCGCCAAGGGTACAAGATAAGGAAATAACTAAAAGGAAAGCTATCCCTCTCTTGATCCTTGCCTTCTCCTCTATTCTACTACTGTACAAGAGGCCCTTGGCCTGGATGGGAGTGGAATGACTTGTGTCTTGTGATGTGTTTTGGAGGAGGGGGGTACCCCTTTATTTATAGCCCAAGAAGGTCGGCAACTTGAGGCGGTTCCTTAGGTCGGTGGCATTGATTGCAGGTGGAACCGACCTCTGGAAGGCGGTGGCGAACCGCCATAGGAAGATGGGCCAGTGGGGCCACCACAGGGGGTCGGCCGACCAAGGGTTTGGGGTCGGCCGACCTGTGGCTGGCCCCTCTGGGCCTGGGCCTTCTCAGGTGGCTTCCCCTGGTTGCCTTCTCCTCTGATCCACCTGCTATGGGTGGACTTGAAGTCTTTTTATCGGGAGTTGGGCTTTATTTGGATAATTCTTTATTCCGGGGAAAATTGGTGTTTCCAGGATGGGCCTTTTATGCTTCCTTTTCCCCGTTTTCCTACGAATTGCAGCTGCACTCACAAATTCACCAAGACTCGTGAAATCATTAGTTTAAAGACCTAAGTCTACCTTTGGTGATTGTTTCATTATAAAAAGCGCAGCTAGTTGACGGGTAAATATTGGGTCTAAGAGCCGTCAACACCGAGGCATTGACTAAGGATTTCCATGTCAAATGATATTCCTCCCGGAAAAACCGAAAGGTAATACCGTCATCTACCACGCGTAGGGTGCATAAAACTGTAGTGTAAGTAAGCGGGAACCCTGCTCATCTAAACTTGCAAACTTATCCCACCTATTGCTTTAAATACTCGAGAAAATTCAGCATCCATACCAATCTTTTGCAGCAGTTCCGTATCAAATGCTCGCGTAGGAGCAAATGTACGGAGTCGGAGAGCTTCGTAGGCGCCCATCTCTTCGTCGCCCACCAAGTCGAGGTCGGTGTCGACGAGAAGACGATGCTCGGTGTTGGCTTGTTCCTCCGTTGCGGCTTCATGTTGAGGACTTGACACTTGCTCGGTGGTGGTGCGGGCGCGAGTGCGAGGTCGAGATGAACCCGAGCCTGTGCTCCCGGACCAGAGCAGCGAGGCGAAGGCCTTGCCGGCGCGCTTCATGCTGCAGCGAGGTCGAGCAAGAACGCAAGAACGAAAACTCCGAACGGGTTATGAGAGTGAAAACCAATCGATGAAACCGTCGGTGTTCTTGCAAGCGAGAAAATGCAATTCGGAAAACCAAACCAAATCAAAACTGCAAAGCAAACCAAAGGAGAAATATTTTTTTTTTTTTGCAGAATTTTGAGGCAAGAACCAAGTGAGCACAATGGAAAACTTGAGAGCAATGGGGTGAAGTGAGTTGAGGAGTGGAAATGAGAGTGTGAGAGGGAGAGAGAGCAATGGCCGGCCACCCCCTTATATTCATGAGCCATAACGGCCATATTCGAAAATGGGAGGCGCTAGGTGACCGTTGGGGCAAAGCCCAAGGTGAGCAACGGTCACCATGGGTCGGCCGACCTGACTGGTGGGGTCGGCCGACCCCCTGTGGGGTCCACTTGCTTCCCTCTTTGGCCCACAGCCACCAACGGCCATATTGGTGATGACCACAGTTGCTATGTCCAGAAACACCTCAAAATTATTTGCTCAAAAAGATTTCCAAATAAAAGGTTGCCTCGAATTCAAAATTTTTCGATAAATCAAAAAATCGACATGTGATGAAAAATTTCAACATGCAAAAATATTTTTGGCTTTTCCATGATGATACAAGGGTGGTCCAAAAATTTCATCCAAAGATGAGTTATTTTGAACGCAAAAGTGTTTTTGAAAATTTTGAATTTTAAATGCATGGCGAGGGAAAAATTCAAATATGCTGGCGGAAAAATCCAAATAAATTTTTGGTGGAGGAAATAAATATGCATGGTGGTTTGGAAAGAAATCCAAATGCAAATGTGGTCAAAAGAGAAACAAACCGAATGATAATGCCGGTTTTCCTGGCGGCCAGGGCCGTGTCGTTTAAAGTCCGACGGGCTAAGACTTCTCCAACGGGTTTAGCTTGGTGGCGCGGACACCGGTCCTTGGAGATGAGGACGTGGAGGGCTGCGCCTTGACTTGCCACACTTGTTTTCATCTTTGGTGGTGTAGGTGGCTTCTCGGACTTTGGGACGGGTTTCTTGGCCCATAATCCTGGCCTCGTGGTCGCAGGTTTCTTTGGTTGAAACTGCGATGGATTTTCAATCTTTGCCAAGCTCTTCCATAGAGCAATGAGGCTGTCCGTTTTCCTGGCTGTCACTTCAACTTCTTGAATGTTGGAGGTGTTTGGCCCATACTTGACCTTGATCATCGAGCATTGTTCTTTCCGAGGTTGAAACTCGAACTTCTCCTCCTTCCCATTGATGTAGAGGCGGATTTCTCCAACTCCAACATCAATTTGGGCCTTTGTGGTGCTAAGGAAGGGACGTCCCAAGATGAGGGGCGTTTCCTTGTCAATATCCATATCAAGCACCACAAAGTCGACGGGGATGAAGCTACCCGGATTTTCACCGGAATATCTTCGGTGATGCCCGCGGGTAGCGGATGGATGAATCCGCTAGTTGCAGCCGCATGGGAGTAGGAGTTAAGTCAGTGTGGCTCAATTGATCGAAGACCTCCTTGGGCATCACGCTAACACTTGCCCCAAGGTCGCATAGAGCGTTTGTTGAAGTGGTATGTCCCATGGAGCATGATATGGTGGGACATCCAGGATCTTTCTTCTTTTCAGGAGGTTTGTTGAGTATAGCAGCGCTACACTCCTCAGTGAGCTTGATCATTTCTGTGGTGGGCAAGGGTCGCTTGTTGTTGAGGATGTCCTTGAGATAACGTGCGTAGGTGGGTACTTGTATCATATCCATCAAGGGCACGTTGACATGAATCTTCTGAATTGTCTCAACAAATCGAGCGAATTGCTCATCCACATTCCTCTTCTTGGTCCGGTGCGCGAATGGCATGATGTTCGTATCTTGGAAGTCCAATGGTGCTTGCCTCCCGTCATCTTCCTTAGGCTCGCTTTCTTCCTTTTCTTGATCTTTAGATGGTCCTTCTTCTTCTTCTTGTTCGTTCCTGTTCTTCCCTGCATGGTTAGGATATGGCGGGTCGCGAGTGGATTTTCCTCCCCTCGTGGTGACCGCATTAACATTTTCACAAGTAGGAACAAGAGCAGCGAGCTGAGCTATTTGAGTTTCTATCATTTTATTAAAGCTCAACTGATTTTTGAAAGCAGAAGAAAGACCTTCTATTTTTGAATTTAAACTCTCTAAGCTTTGATCATTGGCAGCAAGCTTTTTGTTGATTGATTCGTTGATTTTAGCTTGGCCATAAACCAAATCTTTCAAAGAAGGCTGATTATTATTAAAACCAGAGAAATTATTACCTCCTTGATAAGATTGGCGGTTTTGGTTAAAACCTTGACCTCCACTTGGACGATACCCATTGTTGTTGTTCATGTAGAATGCTTCTTCATGGGTATAGTTGGGGCGTCCTTCCCCATATGGCCAGTGTTGCCACATTCCTCACACGTAATGCGTGAGTCAAGTGAACGAACACTACCATGCGTGTTGAAGTCGTCCAAGCGCTTCATGACGAGGTCGAGCTTGGCGGACAATAAGTCCACCTCCTTGATAGGGTGTACGCCTTTAGAGCGTGGTTGGAGACGTTCATCGCTCCACCCTTGATTGGAGACCATCTTCTCAATAAGTTCTTTAGCTTGAGCAACGGTCATTGAGAGGAAGGCTCCTCCAGCAGCGGCATCCATATGTCCACGGGTTGTTGGTGTCAACCCGTTGTAGAAATGTTGAAGAATGAGCCATTCTTCCATCCCGTGATGTGGGCAGGCGGATATGTAATCTTGGAGCCTATCCCACGCCTCGGCGATGGTTTCATTATTGGCTTGCTGGAAGCTTGATATTCTTCCACGAAGGGCATTGGTTTTGCCCAACGGGAAAAGCTTTGCGAGGAACGCGGTAGAACAGCGGTCCCAAGTGTCAATGCTGGCACGATTGGCATAGAACCATTGTTTCGCCTTCCCAAGGAGGGAGAGGGGAAACAAAACGAAGTCGAATGGCATCTTGGTTGACTCCGGCGGTTGCCGATGTGTTGCATATCTCAAGGAATTGCTGGAGATGAGTGTTGGCGTCCTCCGTGGCCTTTCCACAAAAAGGAATGGCCTGCACCATAGTGATTAGGCTTGATTTGACTGCAAACCCTGCGTCACCGGCGTTGACATTGGGCCCAACGGGAACATTGGCAACGGAGGGAGCAGAGTAGTCACGGAGGGTCCTTTGATCAGCCATGTCAATAAGTGATGATGATGCGGATGATGTGGGTTCGTCTGTCGGGAGTGTTGCTTGTGAGGGAGAGTCGACGCGGGGTCGGACTTTTCTTACAAGCGACTCTGGATTATCAACGAAGTTTTCCGGCAAGTTGAATCCACGCATACACTATCCTGTTTTCACATCAAAGAGAGAAAACAGATCAAGGTTAGCCTGCAATGGAAATGGTTACATCACATCAAGTGTAATCATGAGTAATCATTGTATACACTTGTCAACAATTGTCTTCCCCGGCAACGGCGCCAGAAATGCTTGTTGGTATTTCTTACACCAAACAGAAAACACCACCTTAGGCTGGTTAGGCCTAGAGTGAATATTCCCGGTTCGGCGCCAGAAATACCTGGGGTTAAGTTACTTGCTTAAGATACATAATAATCCACAACTAGCAACGAGTGCCAGATATGTATTATTAGTATTCAATCATAAAAGATAATCCGCAAGCGCACGGATAACCCTTTGTAGCATTTCACCCGAGAGTATTCCAGGGTATCATTATTTATATTTTCCAAAGGAAGACGTGGTTGACAAGTGTGTACTTATACTCATGGTGTTACAAATGATAGATCATAACCAATATCCAAATGCAGGGGTAAGGCAATAAATGGATAGAGGATAGTGCGACACACACAGCAGGCATTTCCACTCTCTGATAAAAGGCGAGAGGCGGCTCTAAGCTAGACTAAGGTTAAGTAAGAAGAACTGCTACTCCTAATGTACATCGTCAAGTAGCGTGCGTAGCATCTACCTATAGCCTAAGCTGCACACAAGCCAAGACTAAGCTACTCTACTGCCAAGCCATCACCGGGAGATCCAGCGATCAGAGTCTGCCCCAATCTCCGGACATTTCATATATACTCCTACGCCATACCCGAACGTGGAGGATTACAAGGGACGGACAGAGCTGTCACCACCTGCCGCCTACCTCTACAAACCGTGGGGCACGAACACGCATCCAAGGGTGGAAAGGAAGCCCTAGCACCATGCTAGCGTAACTAACCACAACTCTAGATCCCTCGAGGCACCTCGCAAGGCGATAAACCTAGAGCACTCTTGCAAGACAATGGACCCGATGACTAAGCAAAAGGAACGACTAGGTCTAGCAAGCGATTACTTAGACAAAGGATCAAAGCTAGCACTACGTTAAGCATAGGCGTTCGTCGCTCAAGAACGAGCGACGAACGATGAACGATGAAGAACGATCATCGTTAACCGATGATGGAGTATGAACGAACGACGAACGAATGATGAACGATCATGAACGAACATCGATGAATGATGAACAACGATGAACGAACATGAACGAACGAAGAACGTTCATCCAAGATCAAGGATGAACGATGAACTAGCATAAGCACATAACTACTACAAGAACGAGGATATTCCATTGATAAAGAAATAAGTCTTACAAAGAGAGTAAAAGGATACAAGGTAATATACCCCAAACTCTCCAAGGGACTTGGGAGCCAAAAGGGCAGCCCAACTACTCAGCCTAAGCCTAACTAGAGAGCCCCTAGCTCTGGATGTGTGGAGGAGGGAATGAGCCTCTTGTGTTGTGTGTCCTCTAAGGGGAGGGGGTACCCTTTTATTTATAGCCCTCAAAGGCGGTGGAATTGAGACGGTTCCTTAGGTCGGTGGCATTGATTGCAGGTGGAACCGACCTCCTGAAGTCGGTTGCAAACCGCCTTAGAAGGATGGACCCAGGGGGCCTCCCTGTCAGGTCGGCTGACCTAGGTATTGGGGTCGGCCGACCTGGCCCTGGCCCCTCCTGGGCTGGGCTTTGGCAGGTGCCTTCCCCTCGGCCTTTAAGCCTCTTTTCCAGGTGCGTGGCCTCAGTTGATATTCTGGGTGGTTCTGGGCCTTTAATCCTTGAATTGTATTCCGCGGCGAGCGTCGTTTGATGGACGTGTTGGAATCGTCGCCTTGGGCCTTGTTTACACCTGAAAATCCCTGTTTTCCACCTGCACATCCAAATCTAGAGGTACACGTGGAAATAGGTTATTTGATAACAAAATGCAAGTGACAAATGTTAGTTCTTCCTTATTTATAGAGCTAATTGACGGTCAAAAACTGGGTCTGAGGACCGTCAACAGTAAGGTGCAAAAAATTCTCCTTTGTTTGGCAGGCACTTCTCTTACCTACTAATGTGAGTCTTATTCCTATATGCTTCACTCATCCTACCTTCTACCAAATGAGGCTTTGTATGTGGAGCTTGGTAAGGAATGCACAAATGTCATGCATATATTGTAAAGCTAAAGAATGAGTCTCAATCAACATAGCAACTCCATATATTTTGGTCATAAGAATTGATGTGATGGAGGGGGAGAAAATGGACTCACACTTGTGGAAGGGGGTTTTTGAAAACTTGGTCCTTTATTTTGCTCAAGATGTTTATGATAAGAACCATATAGCCATTGACTTTTGTCATGCAACCATGGAGGTTTTTTTTTTTTTTTTTCTTTTTTTTTTGACTACTCCATGGTGCAAAGGGCTATAACTTTTGCATGGTTCAAAGAAACATTTTGAAATATTCTTGAGCTTTTTGGATGGACCAAAAGTTTTGCAAATTCTGAAAAATGTTTGGTTGATTTATCCAAACATTCCCCTTTTATTTGGTAGAAAAATTTTCAAAAACACACGCGAAGGAATTATGACCAAAATTAGGAGTGCTTAGTTTCAAGAGTACATCAAACCTTAACAAAACTCAATACATAAACAAATGGCTATGAGTGGGGCTGTTTCGAATATTATGATATGGCTCTGGTAGGTAAATAAATCCTCACACTAAGAGAAGTGTGTCAAAACAGAAGGGTTTTAGGTACTTGCAGCAATTCAAAGAAAACATCTCTGGATAAAACCATACTAAGAAATTGCAACAAGTCCTAATCATGCCATATCACAATCCACAATGCTCAGACTTGGTGTAATAAATGCAACCCACAGAACTAAGCAAGACTCATGATGTGATCATGCTCAAATAAAAATAACACATATGTCAGGAGTAGAGGTTGCATCTATGCGACACATGGGAAGCTAATTTGTAACTCGATCATCATTTCCCTTAAGTGTAGCATAACACTGAGATTCTAGCATTTATTCGAAACAGGAAGTTTATTTATTCTAGGAAAAGTTAGAAATACTTACCTGGGGGTCCTCCCCAAGCTTGAGTCTTTGCAAGACTCGAGCTAGTGTTGAACTCCTTCTTACCTGGGGGCCCTCCCCAAGCTTGAGTCTTTACAAGACTTAAGCTTGATTCAGGCTTTTCCTCCTCCTTCTTGATATGTAAAAAAGAGTGAGGATGATACAAGTGGCTAGCCCCTAATGAGCATTGCCGGGAATCCTATTATTTTTGTTGTTTTTAAATTTTCTACTTTTTGTTTTGTTTTTATGGTTTATGAAAGAAAAACAAGCGCTAGGCCTAGCTAGGATAACGATTGGGATGGCCTCCCCAATCGGAGGGCTCTCATTTTTACGTCTTTGAGCTAGACGTTCTCCATGTCGCTTTAACTTGTATGGACCTCGCTTGCTGGAGAATTTGGCGGGGCTGAGGTTCCTTCTTTCTTCCGCCACATCTTTGTAGTCTTCTTTGTGTGAGTGGCGGCGACCTTTTCTTTACTGGGCGCCTTTGTTGTGCTCTCCTCGGTCGATACCGTAGCTGCCTTCTTCTTTCTTGAGCGCCTTGCTCTCCTCTTCTTAGGCGATTGTGACTCGCCTACTCCTTCTTGGGGAGGAGTAAGAGGGGCTTGAGGTGTGTTTGGCAGCTGAGGCATCCTCCTTGGAGTCCTCCAATAATTTGCTGGCCTTTTTGCATTCTCTCTTGCCAGATAATTTATCATGTATGCAATGAGCTTATCTGGCTGTGGCATGGGTGGAGTAATCTCAATCTTCTCCACTTCCTTGGGTCATTTCCATATATGACCCTCACTTGCTTGCATTGTTCAACCTTAGGCTTGAAGCTGAATGTCTCTTCCCTGCCGTTGAAGTCCAAGTGAATCTCTCCTGCCCCCACGTCGATGTTGGCGTTGGTGGTGCTCAAGAACGGCCTCCCGAGGATGAGAGGAGTCTTGACATCTATTTCCATATCAAGCACAACGAAATTGACGGGGACGAAGAGATTTCTGATCTGCACGGGAATTTCTTCGACAATCCCCAAGGGCAGGCGTAGTGACCCGTCTGCAAGCTGGAGCTTCATGGTCGTTGGGGACAACGGGTGGTTTAACCCATCGTACATCGCCTTCGGCATGATGCTCACGCTCGCCCCTAAGTCACATAGTGCCCGAGCGAAACACCGGTCGTTGACCAAACACGGAATGGTTGGCCATCCGGGATCTTTTCTGATCACATCCTTGGGAAGCGCGGTATCCAAGTCGCTTTCTTCACACCTGATGGTTATTGCATTCACACTCTCCTTGGGATTAACTTCTGGTTGCCCAGGAAGTTTACCCGCACGAGGAGACTGCACAGCTGAAGCTATTTGCGCGATTTGTGTTTCTAGCATTTTATTATGGCTTAGCTGATTTTGCAGAGCAGTGCTGAACGACTCTAGCTTAGCATCTATGCTCTCTAAAGCCTTGTCGGTAGTAAGAAACTTCTTACTAAAGCTATCATTAATCTTGACCTGGCCGAGAACTAGATCCTTGATAGAGGGGTCATAACGGGAAAGGTTACCATTGTTACCTCCCTGATTTTTGTTGAAGGAGAGGTCGGGCCTGGAGTTCCAGCCGTAGTTGTTCGGAGAGCGGTACCCATTGCCATTGTTGAGGAAATTGCATTCCTCTCTTGCGTTTGGGCAATTGATGCCCATATGCCCTGTGTTGCCGCACTCTTCACAAGTCATGCGGGAGTCCGCAACTTGCAGGTCATGTGGAGACTCCATTTGCGGAGTAGCTGATCGAGCTTGATGGCGAGCATGTCCATCGTCTCCACTTGGTGCACTCCACGGGTCTTGGTGCTCGCCGCTTGGCGTTCACCATGAGTCTGGTTGGCCGCCACCTTCTCAATTAACTTCTTAGCGTTCTTCACGCTAAGAGAGAAGAAGGAGCCGCCTGCCGCGGCGTCGAGGTGCTCTCGAGCGGACGGCCTCAAACCGTGGTAGAAACTCTGTATAAGGAGTCATTCCTCCATGCCATGGTGTGGGCATGAGAGAACGTACTCCTGCATCCTGTCCCAGGCTTCCGCGGTCGACTCATCTGCGAGCTGTTGGAAGCCCGATATCTTGTTCCGCAGGGCAGTCGTCTTACCCGGCGGGAAGAACTTGGCGAGGAAGGCATTGGAGCATGCCGTCCACGTGTCGAGGGACTCTTGGTTCGCGTAGAACCATTGGAGAGCCTTCCCCAACAGAGAGAATGGGAAGAGTTGCAGTCGGATGGCGTCCTGAGGTGCATCTTTCATGGCGAAGGTGTTGCACGTCATCAGGAACCTTTGGAGGTGAGCGTTCGCATCCTCTGACGGCTTCCCACAGAAGGGACTAGCCAAGATCATGTTGATCAAGGCTGGCTTGAGCTCGTAGTCCCTGTTGGTGATGCGCGGGTTGGGTCCCACGCGGATGTTCTCCGAGGTTGGCGCGGAGAAGTCATTGATCGTCTTCTCAACAACGGGGTCGGCCATGTTGTTTGATGAGGAGGCCCTGACAACCGGTGGAGGAGACGATTCAAGAGCCAGAGCGTTCTTGCGGATCTGTTTGGTGAGTTTCGCTCGAACTTTCCTCAAGAACTGCTCTGGATCTGAGTGGAAGTTTTCTGGTAGGTCGAAACCAGTCATGCACTGTCCTGTTTCAAATTTCCACAACAAAGAAAGACAGGACAAGGGTAAGCCCGCAAAAGTAAGTGATAATTATTCTTCTCACAAACTTCAATGCATTTATTCAGTTTCCTAGCTGCTACTTCCCCGGCAACGGCGCCAGAAATGCTTGTTGGCGGTTCTTATGCGATAAAATTAAATTCATTAATTCCGCAAGCGCACGGATCACCATTGTAGCATTTCACCTTGGAGTATTCCAGGGTTATCGTATTTATATTTCCGCAGGGAAGCAGAGCAAAAGGGAGCTGAATAGTAGCAATGCATTGAATAATTTGGAGAAAGGATAATGTATCAAACTATACTTGAGACGGGGGTAAGATAGGCATGATAGATATAGGTGGCACACACATCCTCAAATCCAAGGTAATAAAGGAAAACTGTAGTATACATTTGGGAGAGCAACGAGATAGAGTTAAGGCTACCTGTATGTTTATCTATTATTTACTCTCCTAGCAGTTAAGTCTACAAAGATTATCTATTCTAACTAAGCTCATACACATACAAGTCATGTCGTTTTGGGGCACACACGTGCTAGGTTAACCGATGATGCTAGTTCAAACCTAGGGAACCGTATGCTATAATAAGACCCTGCTGAGTCCAACCCGGACGTGGTGGATTACAGAGACCGGTGCAGCTGTGACATACACTCGCGGCTACCATCCTCCGTGGGGTTGGGTGCCAAACGTGCATAGGCCAAGTTCTAAGCGCCATGCTTACAACCCGCCTAGAGGAACTACTCTTGATCAACGGAGCAGCCCTATAGTATAAACAAGCACAGATTTCACCGACGTCATCCGACGAAGGCACTCTCTCGTACTTGCGTACTCCAACAATCACGAATCCCACAACAAGACTTCTACGAGCACTTACTTAACAGAATAAATAAACTAAATAGAAAAGAACTACTAAAAGAGAAAAAAGAATAAACTAATTGTATATTAAATAAAAACAATATCTCAAAAGAGTAAGGATACAAAGAACTATACCGAACTCCGAGAAGACTCCGGAAGCCCGAGAGAGCTCTCACTCTACTCTACTCTACTCTAACTCCCAAAGCTACTACTAAACTAAACTAATGAACACTTGGATGAAGTGTGATGGTGCGAGTTGCTTCTGAGGCCGGGGGGTCCAATTTACAGCTTGCAATGGCGGTGGGAGCACCCTGGCCCAAGCTGGAGAGGCGGTGCCGCCAAATAGCCGGCCGGCCTAGGGGGTGGCCGGCCGGCCGTCCCTTCAGTCGGTTGGCCACCGTCTTCTGCTTGAACGCTCCAGATCGTCTCCTGATGGCGGTCTGAAGGTCGGCTCCTCGCTGGGGTCGGCAGAATTGAAGTAGGGGCCAAGTAAAGGCCCAAATGGCCCACCTTCTAGAATGGCGGTGGAATTCTGCTGGGCTGGGCTTGAATTATGCGTTGTGGATTAGTTTCCAGCCCACTGGAGGAAGTCTGGGGCCTGCGGCCACCAGGTGGGGCCGGCCAGCCTAGGGTGGGGCCGGCCGGCCAGGGAAATTCCCTGGCTGGGCCCACTTTTCTCCATTATTCACTCCTGCATCCAAATATCCACCAAAACCTGTGGAGTAGCATTATTCCTATCTACTATGCACAAAATCTTGGTGTTATGCATTTATTTACCGATAGGGTGGCGGTCAAATCATGGTTTAACGACCGCCAACAGTACTACATTGAGAAAGTATGTAGTTCGACAAGTCGTACTTGCTTGTATTTCCAGAACGATGCTAATTTTGCGGCGGCGTGATGCTGGTCACCGTCTGCAGTGCTCGAACACCGACTGTTCCTTGTTTGGAGCTGTTCCAAGTCAATTCATGGGATGTTCCGGTGCATGGCGTGGCAATTCAGGGGATGTTCTGGTGTTTGAGATAGCGAGTATTCACCTCTGTCCCTTCGTTTAAGCTTGTGCTATAAGAGTGCGTTTGGAGTGGAGAATAACTTCAGATTATTACCTGAATCAGTTGAATCAGTTCCAAACAGTCAAAATCGGAGAAACATTTCACTAAATAACTAGGTGCGTTTGGCAGAGCTACAGATTGACCGAGAATCAAAAAAGTTTCAGATTCAATCCGGAAGCGTTTCACGGCCTGAAACAGAAGAATCACTCAAAACGTTTGGCCATTGGCCCAGATTCCGTTAAACGTCGCAGAGTGAACTCTTTTGACGGATTCTCATTCGTTATACACTAACACTAGTACTTGGCTCAACATTCATCCTGTGTATTCCATGTCAATTCAGGGGATGTTTCGGTGTTTGAGATAGCTAGTCTTCCCCTCTGTTGTTGGAGTTTGAACATCGGACGATCCGTTGCAAGAATGCAGGCATAGGATAATCCTCTTTGCTAAAATTTTGATTGTTTCATCTCGTGCTACCAAACTTTGGACGATGTCGAAGAAAATTGTTAGCAAGGACATTCCAGTTTCAGTCTGCTGAGGTCAATAACGAGAACTTGCGCACAATCAGAATCGAACGGTCACGCACCAGATGACTCTCTCTCTCTCTCTCTCTCTCTCTCTCTCTCTCTCTCTCTCTCTCCTATTTTGACCAGTTTTCGCAATGTGCGCCATAGTTTGTACACGTGGTTCCTACATTGGCTAACTATGGTCACAATTGCATTTCTTGTCCACACACTTTTGCTCTCGTTCTGATTCAAGGGGTAGCGCGCGCTAAAACAAAACTGTGGACCATTGCACCAAGGGACCGTCTGGTGTAGAACACCTACAACACAGGATAGTCCATTGTCTGCGGCGTTCTCGCATCAGAGGGAGGTGTACCGCGACTATAAAGGTCCACCCAACGCTGCAGTATCCACAAACTAGGAAATCACACCCTTCACAGCCCCCCGGACAATCCCTACTCGTCCATTCATGGGTCTACCTCACTCTTCACAGCCGCCAGGCAATCCTTGGTTGGTTCGCTACAAACTTCTCGTACAGAGAAGAGATATACACAGACGAAATGACCACCAATAAATCACTCAATGTGGATTTTTGGATATCTCTTAGGGGTAGAATATCTGAAAGATTGGAGGCTTCACGCCTCATTTTGTTTGGTTTGAACTGTCCATGTTGGAAAGTTCAGACCAACAAATTGGAGTAGAGAGTCGCTCTTGCTCTTCCCTGAGCTTGGCAACCTCGTTTCCCCCGCTTCCCCGAGTCCGAGTTGGAATGGAAGCAGCTTCTTGAGCAACCTCGCTTCCCCGCTTCCCTGTCGATTCCGAGCGGCATGCTGAGTACCATGTGCACGTCGTGCACGGTGATGGAGACCTGCGCTCCATGAAGTGGTGGTCGACCTCGTCGAAGCGAGGTGGGTCGAGGAGGACGTCTTCTCCAATTTCGAGTTCTAGCTAGAGTTTAGTAATTCGTCCTTGATTTATTCGTTTCAATGGTTGTACATCAAATAGATTTGTATGTTGTACTTTAAGCATTTATATGTAACTACAATATCGAATTTAGAGAGTTGTATCAGACATTCCTGTGATCACCACTAAAAACAACGGATGTTCCTGTGATTTACGCAACGGTAGTTCTGATATCCACATGAGCAAAACAAGATTTGTTAGATATGCCCACAAACTTGTGGAGCCGTTGAGATCGGAGTTGTGCTCGGCATTGGGCGTGTGGAAAAGCCCGTGATTGATTTGACCGGCGAGCTGCTCAGTGGTCGCCTTGGTCGGTCAGTATCAACGCAACATCGGATGATGCGGTGATCTCACCGGATGATGCGGAGACCGACCACTGAGCAGCTCACCGGTCAAATCAATTCACGGGCTTCTGCACGCCCAACGCCATGCACGCCTCGTCTCCTACCACTCCGCAGTCCGCACCGGTGATACTGACCGACCACTGAGCAGCTCCACGGTCAAATCAATTCACGGGCTTTTTCTCACCGGAAATCACTCCTTTCTATGTGTGAAAGTTATGACCTATAGCAGCTCGAGCAATTCACGGGACGATGCATTTCTTACTGGATGATGCGTTGGTGCTCACCCACCACTAGGTGGCTCATCGGTCCAATCAATTCACAGGCTTTTTCTCACCGGATGATCCGTTGTGTTGATTATTTAATCGACGGAATATACTCTGAAGACTGCGGCTTCTACTATGTTCACGGCCATTGTGAAATGAGATGCATCCTAAACACATTTCAGACAACAAATTGAACCAGAAATGAACTAGGTGCTGTTATTGGAACATCCATAAATAGAAAATGGAGGGAGTATCTTTGCAAATGCGCCATGTGCACTGCTATTTTGTGAATGAGTTACCATGTTAACATGTTATGCTCAAGATTGAGATTAGCTACTTGTGGCTGCGTGAAACCGAACACGAAAAAGGTTGCATGTAGTAGTTTAGACTTGATTAAGAAAAATCTTAACAAATTATGCATACAAGTCATGGAGAGGGGCCCTTAGATTTGGGGGCCCGGTGCGCCGGCACCATTTGCCTCCATCCAGGACCGGCCCTGTGTTGGACTAGAAGTCACCGGGTGTTTTCCATTTTGTGTATGTAACAAATAAACATGTACTGCACTTTGCACTTCTCTATTCCAATCTAAAATGAAGGAGCGCTCCTGCTCACTTTTTTGAAAATCAACTATAGTAATTGTGAAAGTTGAAAAATCACGGGATGATCTGTTGATTCTCACCGGATGATGCGTGAATACTCACCGGATGATCCTTTGATACTCGTCGGATGATGCGTGAATACTCACCGGATGATCCGTTGATGTCGCCGGATCAGCTCACCAGTCAAATTACCGGATGATGCGGTGCTCTCACCGAATGATTCAGTGATACTGACAGACCACTGAGCACTGATCAGCTCCCTGGTCAAATCAATTCACGGGCTTTTTCTCACCCGAAATCACTCCTTTCTATGAGTGAAAGTTGTGACCTATAGCTGCTCGAGCAATTCACGGGACGATGCATTTCTTACTGGATGATGCGTTGCTCACCCACCACTGGGCGGCTCATCGGTCCAATCAATTCACAGGCTTTTTCTCACCGGATGATCCGTTGTGTTGATTATTTAATCGACGGAATATACTGTGAAGACTGCGGCTTCTACCATGTTCGCGGCCATTGGATCCTCTACATCACGCCCCAACTCGAGCAATCCTTATTCTTCCCCCAGGCCTATAAATTTCGGCAAAGCGTGAGAGGTTCTCCAGTCTGATAACCTTCCTTCTTCCACATCGGCCTCCTCTGCTAGCGTAGTGCTGTCTGCTTCCATCTCCATGGGGGACCCGCTTAGGCTGCCACGGCCAAACTTCAGGCAATCTTAGTACATGATGGAAATCTGAGTTAACATTCTTTATTTGCCAGGATGATGTCGATCACGAAGCTGTTCCTCAAGTTGTGCAATCTGGTACAGTTGTTGAAGTTGTGGGCATGAAGTCACCCTCCAAGGAGTGCTCGAACCGTTTACAAGAGGTTCAGGCTGAAGTTCTGACAACTAAAGAAGGCCACAAAGCACTTCGACGACTTATGGATAAGCAGCAGCAAGAGTTGGCAACGTTGAAGAAGGAGGCACAAGAAGCAGATGCAGCAATGAAATCTCAGTCCGATGAGATTAATTGTCTGAAGAAGGAAACTAAAGCTGACAATGCACACCTGGAGGAACTGCTGAAGCTCCATCACTTGCCGCGTCCTGAGAAAACTGTACACTGAAATCTTAAGTATACTCTCCTTACCCTTTGGTCGTGCAATGGATGTAGTTTTGTTTGTTAGTTGTTATTTAGGATTATGCCTCGCGGCACATGTTTATGAACCGTCAAGAAGAATCTTGTATCTATATTCTGTCATTCCTGTTCTGTCATCTATGTAAATTCTATTCCAATTTAAATGAGTTTGGTATCGTAATTGGACAAAGAAATGGGCCAGCAAAATGGGAACCCGGCCCAGCTACTGTATGAACGGAAACTAATTACGTCTATGGGCTATAAACAAGACGGCCCAATAATATGCTGGGCTTCTTCCGGGATCTATTTGGACCGTACAACAATCTGTGATGAAATGCGCACTGGCATGTGGGTCCGACCCAGCCAGCCCACGAAAAAACAGTAACAAGACGGCCCACTTTGTGGTGGGACCCACCTTTGTTATTGGGCTTTTAAGTGGGCCACCACTATCCTTGGCCCACGAGTTACGACAAAAAAGCCCAACAAAACACGGGCCATCGATTTCGGAAGCCTAGATGAAATTGGGCCGTAAGCGGGCTAAATCACGATTTATGACGAAAATAGGCGATGTCATGTCAGCAGCCACGTCGGATCGCTATCCGACGTGGCCAGTGGTTATGTTCGACTCAGTTTATGACAAATGAAGAACCGCCACCATCCTGTGGTCTGCGCCTAAAAAAGGTCATAAATCACGACTGGCCACGCTCGACTGCTGACGAACCCTAAATAGTCATAAATCACGATTTATGACAAAATTTTCGTCACTAGCTATAGTCGGTGACACCTTAATTTCGTCATAAATCAGCACATCTGTTCTAGTGCCTAAAGAGGATACCAAAACCAAAAAACTGTCAAAACATCCAAAAAACTGCTCCATTAGAGTACCTAAATGGATACCAAAACCTAAAAGTTTTTTGTGTCTACCTAAATTTCTCTCTCCTGAACTCATATTTGGTACCTAAATTTTAGTGCCATCCACTGAAAACCTAAAACTCACTCACGCGCGTGGGAAGTGCCAACCGCCAGCGATGGACATTTCACTACCCCGCCGCCACCACGACCGCATCCGCCCTACCGCCACCGCCACTCCTGCCACAACGAATCCGCCTGCCTGTGCCGCCATGGACGGCGAGGACTACCTTCGAGCGCCTCCTTACCCCTCCCCGTCCTCCCAGTCATCCTCAAGCCGCCACCAAAGGAGCTCGACGCAAGGCGGCCATGGCCGACGACCCGATGAGTGGCTCGTCGGGGTGGATGGCTTGGCGGGGCCTAACCCACTCCTTCTCACATCCCCTTCATCACTCAGCAGTGGCACCACACCAACGGCGATGGGAGCGGCGGGTGAGCGAGCTTCAGGGGCAGCGGCACAGGGGAGCTTCGGGGGCGGCGGGTGGGGGAGCTTCTGGGGCGACGATGGGGGAGCCTCAGGGCGGCGGGCTGGTGAGCTTCCGCGGCGGCAGCGGGCAAGCTTGCACGAGCTCGAGGGTGAGGCGGTGGGCTGGAGCAACCAGGAGCGACGTGCGAGCTGGGAGGCTAGGTAAAATATTTCGGGAACAAAAAAATTTCGAACGTCACCGATAAACATGAAATATCAGGAATTTTGGAAATTTCGGTGAACAAAATTTGAATTTTTAAAAACGTTTTGGCATGGTTTCACAAGATATTGTCTCAAATCAAGAAAACATCATGGTTGCATATGCAAACAAGAAATTTTAGACGCATTAAGGTGGTCAAAGGCGGAATTTCGGTGGTACTGTTCATTTTGATTTCATTTCGGACCCCACCGATAAAGACGAAATGTCAGATATTTTTTTTTCTTAGCTGGGAGGTGTGGATAAGGCCAGGCCGGCAATTTTGCAAAAGAGCCATAGCTGAAAGTTGTAATTAATCATAGATTTTCTGTGTCTTAACATTTTTCTGAAAACTCCCTTGAAGAGAAACGTATTTTGAGAAGCTTTATAGGTATCTAGTTTTAAGTTGTCTGCTGAAGAGGAGCAGAATTTTTTTCTTCATCGATTTAAGTACACTGCTGCTCTTATACAGAGTTTCTCGTCTAGTTTCCTCTAAGTTTGACTGCATTGGGCAGCTCTCTTCGGGCAATTGCAGTTCTGTGGCTGCCTCCAGAAGAGGTTGGGCCCAGACACGTTCTGGAACAGGTTGCAGGTCGAGGCCAGAGTTCAAAATTTGTGATGAAGAATTCTTTTTTTATCAACAAAACGTTTGGGATTTGTTGATTGGAACAAAAATGTCATCTCAATTATTCATACGACCGTCACTTAATCTAAATTTTTATTATGCCTTGTATGACAAGTAGAAAATATATACCTGCAAAACATTAAAAAATTTAGTTAGTTTCATACAAAAATAAATGTTGTTGTATGGTTTTCAAAACTTTGAAAACCGCATATCAGTTTTTTCTTCTTTGCACTTGTATCTTACTATGTAAATCCATGCCCGTCGCACTGCTTTGGCTTTTCATCTCTATAGCTCCCAACGTCAGATCCTGGCATGCCCTTTGCCAGCAATAGCATACAACTCTATTTTCTTGTTGGCCGGACGCTGCCAAAGTTTGTGTCATTCCCATGCTCTCTAAGCAATGCTTGGACTGAATTAAACCAATGTTGCACGTACCACACACTTTGAACAACGTGATGACAGGGACATAGCCGCCAGTTGAGCTGATTGGCGAAGTTCAGTCAGAAAGTTTTTTCTTCAAAGTTATATAGTATTGACTATAATTTTAGATTTATTCCATTTTCCTGTTTCTTTAATCAATCTATATACTTATATTAGTTGGTACAAATTCTCTTATGGTACCTACAAACCATGAAACACAAAATAAGTGTCTCTCTCACACGTAATCTAAAATCAATCTGATCTTTGTGTTCTTTGTACGAGAGAATTATAATATTTTGTGAGGATTCTAAACTCGAACGGCAATACATTTGTATAGAGTCCTGTCAATTGGTGAAAATCAAGCAATGTGTGTTGTCACCATGGGCCCGTCGCAGTCTCCTTTGCATGCAGCCAGCTTAATGGACTCAACCATAAGTCCATTGAACGCATCACCCAGCAATGCACACTTGTTGCACAACCTTTGTCCCAATATGCCAGCGGGCAGCTGATCAATTTATGGAAACGATTTCGTTGAATAAGTTCAGGAACAACTTCTAGGAAATATTTTTCAATTTAGTTCATGAATAAATTCTGGAGAAACTTTGTCAAATGCATTTGTGAATAACTCAGAAAACTTTTATTGGGTGGAGGACTACAGGCTTGTTGACTTGCAGAAGCACGTGGAGGACCTATGCGTACATGGTAGACCCAGGTGCAAGAATGGGAAGGAAGGGGGCAGCGGCATTAAAAGTTGCCAGTCCACTCCGATGGCGCCGAACCATCAATCAATCAAATGGCTACCACCTTCCCCTCCGCGAGCTCGGTCTACGACCGCCTCACCGAGCTCAAGGCTTTCGACGCGACAAAGGCCGGCGTCAAGGGCCTCGTCGACGCTGGCATCACCTCTGTTCCACGCATCTTCCACCATGATGATTTGTCATCTCCTCGTCATCCTCAGCGCGGCGTCGCCGGGAGCAGAGTCCCCGTCATCGACCTCGCCGCGGCAAGATCCGACCTGGTCGCTGAGGTGAAGGCCGCCGCGGAAACCTTCGGCTTCTTCCAGGTCGTCAACCATGGCGTGCCGGACGAGCTCCTCGCCGAGACGCTCGCGTCGGTCAGGAGATTCCACGAGGAGCCGGCCGAGGCGAAGAAGCCATACTACACCAGAGACCGGACGAAGCGCGTCAGGTACGAGAGCAACTTCGACCTCTTCGAGTCGCCGGCGGCCAACTGGCGCGACACCCTGGCCATGCTGGCGATCCCGGCGCCGCCGGAAGAGGAGGTCCCTCCGGCGTGCCGCGTCGCCGTGCCGGAGTACGCAAGGCAGGTGCGGAGGCTGGCCGCCACTCTGCTGGAGCTGCTGTCGGAGGCGCTCGGCCTCCACTGTGGCTACCTGGAGCACGACGCCGGGTGCCTGGACGGGCTCGACGTCGCCGGCCACTACTACCCGCCGTGTCCGGAGCCGCACCTGACGATGGGCACCACCAGACACTCGGACCCCTGCTTCCTGACCGTGCTTCTCCAGGACGGCGTCGGCGGCCTGCAGGTGCACGTCGACGACGATTGGGTGGACGTGGCTCCCGTGCCCGGCGCGCTGGTGGTGAACATCGGCGACTTTCTTCAGCTCCTTTCCAACGACAGGTTCAAGAGCGTGGAGCACCGGGTGCTGGCCATGGCTGCCGGACCGCGAGTCTCGATGGCGTGCTTCTTTAATTCACACGACGGCAGCAGGGTGTACGGCCCCACCGTCAGCTCGCCTGATGATGAGCGCCCGATGTACAAGAGCATCACGGTGGAGGAATTCCTCGGCTACTACACGGATAAGGGCCTCGACGGCCGACCGGCGCTCGAACACTTCCGGCTATGAAGAAACAGATATAGATATAAAGGTGGTTCGCGCATGGAGGGTCTCCTTGAATGATCGCTGTCGCGTTATTGTCATCCATCTTTCTTGTATCCATTCCATGAGCTGAGAATGCAATAGGTATTACAACCACAAACAGCACACCACTGCGGTGTGATTCTAGGTGTCCATGACTTCCTTCCATACCCGATCTGTCACCCAGAATGCAGATGAATGGAGAAATATCTTCACTTAACCCATGAGGCAGGCATCAATCGAACTAAGGGAGAGTGAGGAGGAGAAAGTCAGAGCTGTCCTGCGTGGAAGCCGGATGTGCTGAATAATTTTGTTCTTAGCCATGTCCTAACATCATCCTTTATAAACTGACGTGAGTAACATTCATTTCATTTTCCAAAACAGAGTCTTTTTCAGCCGAGTGATATTGATTTTCAAGGTTCTATTAACACGGTGCAAGAAACCAAAGAGGATGTGAGATAAGTCTGTGCATCTACACGACCTATCAACATCAAACTATGTCTCTGTCAAACTACTCTTATCTTGCTTAATCTTTTACTCGACACTAGCATCTTCCACTCTCGCGCTTGCACAAGCTAGAGATTTCAAAAAGCATACTTGTAATGATGAATTATTTTTTTAAAGAAAACTTGTGACATTGTAGATTGGAACACACAAAAGCGGTAAGAATTATTTATTTTAGGATCATTGAAAAGCTAATTTTTTTATTGTATCTTGTATGGCCATTAGACAAAACAGATGAAAGAAACATTGAAATAGTTTAGTTAGTTCCACGCGCTTTCCCTAAGCACGCCTCAATCAAATTACACAAATGTCACACGCACCCCACACTTTGAAACAATGCGGTGACAGGAACATAGCCGACGATTGAGCTACCAAGCAAATTTAGATATTAAATTTTATTTATATTAATTTACTAAAATTTATATCATTTGGAATAAATTTTTGGAGTTATTCCATTTCCTACATCGTAGTCTCATCTATGTACTTATATTAGTTAGTACAAATTCTGTTATGATACTAACCAGCACGAAATAGCAACTCCAATGCTTCTCTGACACATAATTCAAAATCCAACTGATCTCTATGTTTTTCCTACAAGAGGATCTAATCTGGAAAAGCAATACATTTTGTTGGGTGTGTTCTATGAATCAGTAAAATTCAAGCAGTGTGTGTTGCATTATCAATAGCTCCAGATTTATTACAGAGGCTTCCATCAGATTCATTTGCTCTCAACCACACTGCATTTTGTTTCTAATTTACTTTTAGTACTCGCCCCGCTTCAAAATATAGACATTCGTAGCATTTAAATTTTTTCTCAAAATATAGACATTCCTACATTCCTAATGCATCTCTCTCCTCCTACTTTCACTTCCCAGTGTATTATTTCCTGTGCCTATCTTTATCTCTCTTTTCATTCACTCCTTACGGTTTCCTGTGCCCATCACTGTTTCCACATCTTCTTAGTTACCGTGTCCAAACCTAGAATTGACTATATTGTAAACGGAGGGAGTACATGTGGAACCATGAGTACACATAAAATTCTTGGGAGATGAGGCTGCTTTATTTGTACATTAGATGAAGAATATTTGCGATAGATTTTTATGTAAAATTTGGCCCCACGAAATTAAAGGATACACAGAAATTTCTAACGTTGGGCATAAAACAACTTTACTTCAAGCTACCTCTTCGCAAAATATAATCTCTAACATCCTATTGCCCTCTTGCGTCGCCCTTCCAAAGTTGCCATCTGTCCACCACGGCACTAAACTCCTGTAGCCCGTCTCCATTTTCACATTCTATTCTGTAAGCCACTCAACTGTCCTGATGTGCCTTGTCATACCACAAATGTGCCCGCTGTTTTTATCCCACCGGTACAACTTGTTAGCTGATCAAATCATTTCTGTGGGGATGTTTGTTGCATTACCGGAATTCCCTTCTTTGCCGAGTGCCTCAGGCACTCGGCAAAGCGGCAATTACACTCGGCAAAGGCTTTGCCGAGTTTAACACACGGCAAAGCTCACTCGGTGACGAGGTACTCGGCAAAGACCTCTTTGCCGAGTGTTTTTCGTCGGGCACCCGGCAAAACCTTTGCCGAGTGCAAGAAGAGACCCTCGGCAAAAAAAAGTGGACGGATGGCGGCCTGACGACAGAAAGCTTTGCCGAGTGTCAGGTTGGACACTCGGCAAAGCCTTCACGTTTTGCCGAGTGTCTGCTTTTACACTCGGCAAAACGTGCACCCTTTGTCGAGTGTCTTTGCAAAGACACTCGACAAAGGCTGGCTTTGCCGAGTGTCTTTGCACAGACACTCGGCAAAGCTATTTTTCAGAACCTTTTTAAATTGTTTTTCACAGACACTCGGCAAAGCTATTTTCCAGAACCTTTTTAAATTGTATTTTCCACCATTTCTTTTGACAAACACACAGGCAGTTAATATATATGACATTCAACATCCAATTCACAACCACATCCACATCCAATAGTCCACAAATGTTGAAATATTCCACAATTACACATATATAGCCACAAATAGTCCATAAATCCACAATAGTCCATAAACTCCACAAGTTTGTTCACAAGTCCACAACCACAAATAGTCGCTAATAAGACACAAATCACAGAAAGGGAGGTGGGGGTGGGGGTGGGGGTGGGAAAAGATTGCGAGCTGCCGATAGATCTACGTCTTGAACTGCAGCATTCGACCCCGCCGATGCAGACAGATGCTGCACAAAGGAAGACATATAACATTTGTGATACAACACGTATAGAAGAACTCTAAGTTTTCTAAGTCTCTAAGTTTTCTAAGTCTAAGTCTCTAAGTTTTCTAAGTTATTGTTTCTCTAAGTTTTAAGTTCTAAGTTTGTTTATGGTTGTAAAAGAGATGCACCGGAGAAATTGGAGGACGAGGAGTCCAGGGCACCTGTGCTGGCAAAGGGTGGCCCATCGCCTCAAAGTGAGTCTGAAAGAAGGAGTACATCTCCGTCATCTGCTCCTTCACCTGCTGCGACACCTGCTCCTGCACCCGCTGCGCCATACTCGCCTTGAGCTGCTCCCGCCTCATCCTCTCTTCCTCAAGATGGGCCTGCAATATTCAATCAAATGTTATACTCAAGTGCATGCATCCCAATGTTAAAGGTGAACGAACGATGAATGTAAGAGTAATAACCTGGAGGGACTGTGCAGCGGTCGGTCGTTGGCGTATGCTCGGGCCAGTGCTACCGCTCCGTGCGCGAATCTGGGACAGCGTGAGAGTACTTGCCGTGTCGATGATGCTGTCACCGAGGTAGTACCGCCGCCCATGCTTCTTGCCTCCTCCCGCCCTCATGACGACTTCGCCGTCGAGGTTGTGTGACCTCGGATCGAAGTCTAGCCCATGGACCTCCTTTGCCACCTCTGAGTATGAACTCAGGCAGCTATGGACGCTCGGATTGCTGTACGCCTTGGGCCCGTCCTTCGGGTTGTACTGGATGTCCATTGTCGCCTTGCCCTTGTGGGCCAAAGCAAAAGCCTCGAAGGTGTTGATAGGCTCGCCACCATGAGACGCCGCATAAGGGAAAAAAGATGATTAGAAATTATGCAGTATTGAGCGTTAGAATAAAGAAATGATTTAACATACATATCTGGCCGCATATTCGTTGAGGCTAAGACTGCCCTGATGGTGCGGTACACCTTGCATCATCAATCGACGCTCCCGACAAGCGTTGTGCTGCTCCTCCCAGTCCTCGCGGCACCACTTGTCCACTAGGGCCTCCCAGCACGTTGGATGCGCTGCCATCCACCACGGAATCGCCTACAAGTCATCAAGAATATGACATATAAGAAGCTAGATAAAAATAAACATATATACTTAATGAAATGGAAGCTTGGTCTATATTTACCGCCATGTATTCATCCTTTGTCAACCTCATGTTTACCGTGTCCTTCTTTGTGACCCTCACTTTCTTGCTAGCGTAGAACTGAACGATGGCCTAGGCGCGCGCCTCGTATAGCATGTCCTTCACAAGTTTCTGACACACTGTACGTGCCACCTGTTGTGCCAGGGTCACGGTTCCAGGCTCAGGTCTGTAGAAATCCTGCATACATACGTGGTGTATCGAATCATTATTTCAAGAATGTTGTATAAATGCGAATGGGGGGAACAATGTAGTGAGGAAGACTTACCCATAGCTCCATGATCACCCGCTCCAGCTTGTTGCAGAATACCCTGGCATCTCAATCCGGGTGGTCGGCGCAGGTGGCATACTGCTCAAACGTGGTGGCTAGCTCTATTCTGTTGCCAATCACAACGTGGCCTGGGAAGTGCTGCCTGCACAAGGTACCCAAGATGCCGTTGACCTTGCGTTTGTTAACACCCGCGGCGACTATGTCCCAATTCCTGCCGAAATCATTAAGATAAATTTGTTAGTATCAATTGTAATTTAAAACATATAAAGTAACTTACCGGGGAGGGCGGGGGCGAATGATCGGACGACTGTCAAAGGCTATCGATTGCTTCGGGAGAGTCGAGGGCCCTCGCAACCAGACAGCCGGCTCGCCCTCCTCGTGGCCCTCGCGCTCCTCCTCGTCGCCCTCGCACTCCTCGCCCTCGCGCTCCTCCTCGTCGCCCTCGCGCTCCTCCTCCTCCTCAGACGACTCCTCGCGTCTCTGGTGCTTCTCGTGCTCCTCAGACGAAGCTTCAGGCAACGGTGACCTCCCTCCACCCCTGCCTCCACCTCTCCCTCCACCGCTGCCTCCACCTCTCCCCCCACCTCTTCCTCCACCCCTACCTCCACCTCTCCCTCCACCCCTGCCACCACCTCTCCCTCCACTACTCCCGCCTCCACTACTCTCGGACTCAACTTGTCCTTTCTTTCCTTTTTTTCCCGGGTAAAAAAAGGACAAGGACTTCAAACCGCCCACCATTGTGCCCCAATCACCTGCAATTGAAACAAGTAAACCGATCAGCATACTATAAAAGAGATGCAAAATTAAAAAAAAGAAATCGAAATAACATTTTATTATAAATAGTAAATTAATTAGGACGGACCATGCATTAAATTAAAAATAATCATCATCGTCGATATTAGTTGGATCATTATTCTCATTGTCCCAATCATGCATGTTGACATAATCATGCCCGGCGGCGTGGTCCGAAGGAGGAATGTCGTCATCACTGTCCAGATGTAATCGCTCAAGTAATTCTAAGTCCTTCGCATTATCAACCTCATCTCCATCGTCCTCATTGTCTATCACAAAACTCCCTTCTAGCCCATTGTCTTGAAAGAAGTCATCTCCGTCATATGTGTTTGGGTCTATGGTGTAATCGGCATCGTTTGGGACAGGTAGTTTACCGTGTGGCAATACCTTGTACACAATATCCCAACCTATGAGACATTCGTCGGTTTAGCACAGGTATGAGAGATAATAAACTTGTGTGGCCTGAGTAGCCACGATGTAGACATCGTCTCCTGGTAAGACGGATGACTGTTGAATTTCGACTAGCCCAAGATTAGGAGTCCGTCTCACTGCTTCCGTATCAAACGAATGGCATTTGAAAATTACAGGATTAAGAGGTTTGAAACCAGGAAACTCGATTTCGTATATCTCTTCAATTCTACCATAATACTCGACGCCATCAAGGCCCGGCGTTAAAACCCCAGTATTGGTGGTTCTTCAATTCAGACGCCTCTTCTTGTAGCTTGTTGTGTGAAAGCGATATCCGTTGACGTCATAACCATTAAATGACCTGACCCTATAGGCGCAACCGTCAGAGACTTGTCTCAACTCGGGACTCATGGATGCATCGGTTTGGCCCTGCACGATAGAGCAGGATAGGTCTTAATTAGTTAAGAGCAAACTTACCGCATGTCAAACTAAGTACGAGATAAATCGGACGGTACCTTCTGTTTGAACCAAGAAATGAAATCGGGCTTTCTATTTCCCGCACCCTGCCTAAGTAGGGTCTCAATTTCATTCGATATAGGTTCCCTTGACGCACGCTAGAATTCATTAAGAAATTTCTGTGCCAACAAGGAACAAGATTAGGTGGGGGTTTCATGCACAAGAGTGACTACTCGAAAAGAAAGTTGGTTGAGAACTTAGAACTTACCGCATGTACGGCTTGACTTCTTTAAGGTTGGTCAACACATATAGCATGATCTTGCGCCACTCTTGATGTGTCAGTACCTTGTTGGTCGCACCGCTTGCACTTCCGAGTTGCCCTCGGGAAAGGCTGAGGGTTGAATCATTTTCGGCAGCATTGTAACGAGGGGGTGGATTATGCACGCTAGGAAGGTTGTCAGCATAATACTTTGTTGTGAAGTTTGACATCTCCTCGAGAATGTATGCCTCTGCCATTGAAGCTTCAATTTTACATTTATTTTGACATTTAGTCCGAAGAACCTTTAGACATCTCTCAATTGAATAGCACCAACGGTATTGCACAGGCCCACCCATTCGTGCCTCATACGGGAGGTGCAAAATCATGTGCTGCATCTAAGTGAAGAAGCCGGGTGGAAAGATTATCTCCAACTTACAGATCAAGACAGGAGCCATTTTTTCCATGTCTGCTATCACCTTTTCTGATACCTCCTTAGCACAAAGTTGTCGAAAGAAATAGCTTAACTCTGCCAGCACCTGCCATACATGATCAGGGACATAGCCTCGAACCATCGCGGGAAGAAGCAGCTCAAGCCACCCGTGGTAGTCATGACTCTTGACCCCACTGATTCGCATAGTAGATAAGTTCACTCCCCTCCTCAGATTCGCTGCAAACCCATCAGGGAACATTAACGTTTGGAACCATTCAAGTACTTCCCTCCTTTGGGCCCTCGTTAGGACGAAATCGGCATTAGGCTTTGTCCATTTCTTGTTGCTAGGTTTAGGAGGCGCCATGTGAAGCTTAGGTCTGTCGCACAAGGTTGCTAGATCCACTCTTGTCTTAACGTTGTCTCTTGACTTATCAGGATAGGCCATGATTGTACAGAAAGCCGCCTCCCCAATATTTTTTTCTGTGTGCATTGGGTCGAGGTTATGTGGAAGAAGAATGGCATCCATATAGGAAAGCCTATACAAGCCCGAGATATGAATCCAGGCATGTAGCTCACCATATCCCACAAAACCATCATTATTTTCATTGACCTTGAGGGCATCTAACTCGGCACGAACATCGACACATGTCATGATCTGCGGTGCGGGGTCGTTAACTTGTAAACCTTTCGTAAAGTTTTTCATGTCTCTTCTGAATGGATGGTCAAGAGGGAGGAATTGTCGGTGTTTGTCGAACGAAGAATACTTGGTACCCTTCTTCAAGTAAATGAACTTCAGCTTTGACTTGCATACTGGGCATGGGAACTTCCCGTGAACACACCACCCGGAGAATGTCCCATATGCCAAGAGGTCATGCAGAGAATAGTGGTACCAAACATGCATTTTGAAGTTTGTCTTTGTTGCTCGATCATATGTCCATACCCCTTCCTCCCAAGCACGGACCACATCATCAACCAGAGGCTCCAAGAACACATTCATATTACTCCCCAGGTGTTCAGGAATTATCATGGACAAGAATATGTTCTGTCGTTGAAAGAGGACACGGGGGGGGGGGGGGGGGGGGGGGGAGATTGATGGGTATAACGAACACGGGCCAACAAGTTTATGGGGCAGCCCCCATTCCATAAGGATTGAACCCATCTGTTGCCAGTGCGACACGTACATTATGAGCCTCATCTGCTTTCTCACGATGGATCCCATTAAAATGTGTCCAGGATTCACCATCGGCTGGATAGACAAGATGCTCCTTATGGTATCGCACTCCTTCTTTGTGCCATGTCATCTGTTTCGCGGTCTCCTCGATCATGTAAAGACACTGGATCCTCGGTATGAAAGGGAGGTACCGTAGGATTTTCGCAGGGACAGTGAGCTGCCTCTTCTGACCATCACCATAGTCTACCTCCAGGTACCGTGAGGATGAACACTTTGAACAGTACTTTACTTCTGCGTGTTCTTTCATGAACAAGACGCATCCATTCGGACAAGCATGTATCTTCTCATATGGCATCTTAAGTGCACGAAGTAGTTTCTGTGACTCGTACATGTTCTTTGGCAGAATGTGACCATCCGGAAGCATGCTGGCAATAACTGTCAACATGACACCGAAGTTGCGATGACTCAGGCTAAACTGGGACTTTACGGCCATTAGGCGGGCAATGGCATCCAGTTGAGAAACCTTGGTATGACCGCGAAGGGGTTGTTGTGCCGTAGACAACATTTGGTAATACGCCTTTGCAGTTGGCTCTGGCTCCTCCTCGCTAAGCCCTTCATCAAAGTTGTGTGCCTCTGCATAGTCATTTAACATGTCTCCTACCCCGGCATCAGCATCAAAAGCCTCATCGATGCGTGGTCTCATGACCTGATGCCATACACGATGTGCCTCGCCATGGTGGGTCCAACGTTTATAGTTCACCATGAATCCATGCGTGATGAGATGTTTACCCATTTCCTCCTTTGTTTGTCGTTTACGGTTTTCACAAGCACTACATGGACAGAAAGTCCGAGGAGGCGCTCCTTCAACATTGGCAAATGCTTGGTCCATGAAAAGTTGAGTCTTTGTAAGCCATTCCCTAGTCCACGAACTCCGACTTGGTCGGCCCTTGTACATCCACTCACGGTCATCCATCCTCTAACATATCACCGAGTAATTGATAAATCAATTGCATCTACCGTTCAATTATACAGTCTAATAGGTCAAGATAGGTCCTAATCCCATCCGAGGATGTGTAGACGGGTTAGTTTTCATGCTCTACTCCTAACCGAGACAGAATTTCGACAGCACCTCCCCGCTGTTCTCCAACCTGAGAAGGAGATTGTGTATCCGGAGAACAACTGGGAGATGATGCCGAAACTCTGTCTCGGATAGGCGTAGAGCACGAAAACTAACCCATCTACACATCCTCGGGCTGTCCAAATAATGTGGACAATTCGAAACAGATACGGCTATACATATGCAAAGATCTGCATATTTCCAACCGTATCTCTTTCGAACGGGAGACGCCTAGGTTACGCGTTACCTACAAACAAACATGAATGGAAAAAGGGGTTCGTTATGCCTCAACTTGCTGTGCTGCAAAGTGACGAGTCGAGGACGGTGTGCAAAAGCCCCTCCTGCAAAGAACGGAACATAAAAGAGTCAATTACAAATTTTGACATAAGGATGATTACTTGGATACATCAATCGAAATCGACATCCATTTCACAATCACATACACAATTTTCATTTCACAATTCACATCCATTTCATAATCTATTTGACAATCAACATCGATCCATTATCAATGAACAAAAATAGAACAAATTGCTAAATTCACCACTGCACAGGAAATTAAGAAAAAAAACAAGACGCATGGTGAACTCACCTTGCCGAAGGGGGGGAAGAACGCCGGGGAAGCGCGGCGCCAGGGCGGAGGTCGGGGATGGGGGCGTCGGGGCAGACGGCCGGGGAGGACGGCTGCGACGGCGTCCGGTGGCGGGGCGCGGCGGCGACGGGGCTGGTGGCGGGGCGCGGGGGCGGCGACGGTCGGGGGCGGGGCCGGCGCCGGCCTCGGGCGCGGGGGCCGGTGGCGGCGCCGCTCGGTGGGGGCGCCGCGCCGGGATGGCGGCAGGCGTGCCGTGGTGGGGGCGGCGGCCGGTGAGGGCGGCGGTGCGCCGCGGTGGGGGGGGCAGGGGAGGCAGGCGGGGTGAGGGCGGCACGGTGGGGGCGACGCGGGGAGGCCGGCGGGCGCGGGGTTGGCGGCGGGTGACGGCGGCGGCGCAGTGGGGAGGAAGGCGACGGCGGCGGGCGAGATTCACTTTTCGAATTGGACGCGAGGAGAGAGACGGCGCGGGCGCGGACCGGCTAAGTCCCGGGCCAACACGTTTGCCGAGTGTCGTGATCCAGGACACTCGGCAACTGCCCGCTTTGCTGAGTGTCCTGGATCTCGACACTCGGCAAACAAATCGAGCCGGGGACTTAGCCGTTGCGGCGCCCTCGCCGATTTCTTTGCCGAGTGTGACAAATTTTTTTGCCGAGTTTTTTTTTTTACACTCGGCACATATTGTAATTTTGCCGAGTGTTATAGGAAGCCGACACTCGGCAAATACTTGTTTGCCGAGTGTTCATGTTTTTACCGAGTGTTGACACTCCGCAATAATAAAAATGGCCACCTAAAAAAATTATAAAATCGCAAACAAATTCAAAAGATTACCAAAATTTGTATTGATGCTTTTTATACGATCTATTGTCTATGGAAAATATGTATGACGTCAAACTCAAATTCGAAAACCCATATGACACCAAATCTTAATGACCTAATCTAAACTCTATGTCTCTTCTTCGGAGATTCTCCATTTTGTAAACAACGTACGTGACAACTTGCGTGAAACCTTGTCTACTATTTATCACAACATCCCCGTATGATATCGTGACGTCCTGACAAATCTCACAATTTTCTGACATTATTTATATTTTATATAATTTTAAAACAATTCGGTCACACGCTCGCACTCATATTTCATGTACAAGATGCGCGAAATTTCATTTCATTTCCTGGATACGGCCTCACGCTGAACTCAGCAACGTGAATATCATTTTTTCATTCACTCGATTCCATTATTCGAATCACTCGCAGTTCAATTTGGACTTATCCCCAAAAAACAGAATCAATAGAAATAAATAGCTAAATTTATCAAACGGACCGTGAAATGTACCAAATTTCAACATAAAGTATAATGAAGTGTATGGAAGCAAGGAACAAATTTTGGGTTGCAAAATGTAAAAAAAAAAAAACAAAGTTTGCCGAGTGCAGAGGGTGGCACTCGGCAAACAAGGTTTTGCCGAGTGTCCTGTTACGGACACTCGGCAAAGCGGCGACGGCGCCGTCCCCCCTAATGGCACGGGCGTGTGCCCTGCACATGCACCCGCTTTGCCGAGTGTCGACATGCAGGACACTCGGCAAACGACCCTTCTTGCTGAGTGCAGCATTGCTGCCGAGTGCTCTTGGTCAACGGCACTCGGCAAACGTTATATTTGCCGAGTGTCTTTCCGTTGCCGAGTGTATTTTACTCTGCACTCGGCAAAAGGTCCCCTTTGCCGAATGCCCGATAAAATACACTCGGCAAAGTGGCCGGCACTCGGAAAATAGCCGTTTTTTCCGGTAGTGTCGGTTCTATGATGTATTTTTGAAGAGAATAGAAGTTCTATGATACTATTCTTTTTTGAAAATTCTTCGCGTGCCTTTTTTATTTCTCTGGAACCAACACGTACACGTTCTTTCGGAAAAAAAAAAACACGTACACGTCGATAGAAAATGCGACCCAACACACAACACACGAACCAACGACAGAATTAAAAGCTGACAGTGCACTCCAGCGGCGCCGAACCACCAAATCCAATGGCACTCACCTCCCCCGCCGCCCCCGCTCCAGCGACGAGCTCGGACTACGACCGCCTCAGCGAGCTCAAGGCCTTCGACGCGACAAAGGCCGGCGTCAAGGGCCTCGTCGACGCTGGCATCACCGCTGTTCCACGCATCTTCCACCACGCCGTCCCTGCCGTTGAACCTGAGGAATTGTCCTCTCCTCGCCGTCCTCAACACGGCGTCACTGAGAGCAGAGTCCCCGTCATCATCGACCTCACCGCATCATGGTCCGACCTGGTCGCCCAGGTGAAGGCCGCCGCGGAGACCGTCGGCTGCTTCCAGGTCGTGAACCATGGCGTGCCGGACGAGCTCCTCGCCGAGACGCTCGCATCGGTCAGAAGATTCCACGAGGAGCCAGCTGAAGCGAAGAAGCCATACTACAATAGAGAGCGGACACCAAGCGTCCGTGTCAGGTACGTGAGCAACTTCGACCTCTACCAGTCGCCGGCGGCATACTGGCGCGACTCACTATTCATGCTGATGAGCCCCCCGCCATCGGAGGAGGAGGTCCCGCCGGTGTGCCGCGGCATCGTTTCGGATTACACGCCGCAGGTGCAGAAGTTGGGCTCGACGCTGCTGGAGCTGCTCTCGGAGGCGATGGGCCTCCCCCGAACCTACCTGGAGCACGACGCCGGTTGCTGGACGCCGTCAGCGGCACACTACTACCCGCCGTGTCCGGAGCCCCGCCTGACAATGGGCACCACAAGGCACTGGGACCCCAGCTTCCTGACGGTGCTGCTCCAGGACAGCGTCGGTGGCCTGCAAGTGCACATCGATGATGACTGGGTGGACGTGGCTCCCGTGCCCGGTGCGCGTGGTTGTCAACATCGGCGACTTTCTTCAGATCGTGTCCAACGACAGGTTCAAGAGCGTTGAGCACCGGGTGTTGGCCATGGCCGCTGGACCGCGAGTCTCGGTGGCGTGCTTCTTCAGGAAGCACGACTCTGCTAGGGTGTACCGCCCGCCCCATCGTCAACCAGCCTGATGATGAGCGTCCGCGGTACAGGAGCTTCACAGCATCGAGAGTACCTTGCTACTACATGGACAAGGGTCTTTACGGCCGATCTAAGCTTGAATGTTTTCGGCTCTGATCGGTAGAAACATACTACCTCCGGATTGAATTATTGCCGTCCGTACAAAAACTTGGAAATAATGGGATTGTAAGGTTGCTCGTGACTGTTCTCCTTGAATTGTTATTGTTGCATGAACTTTATCCATCATTCCATTGCAGGTGGAATTTTACTATCTCTTTCACTGATAATTTCTAATTTGGCCTCCCTCCAGGCTTGTACTACTATTTGCCCCCCTCCTGCTCATTTTCTGGCTCCACCCCTATTCCT